>JACDJE010000020.1:236514-333755 GCA_016647715.1 Pavo muticus
CGCCGAGGGGGAGCGGGACTGTGGGGTTGCGGAGCGCGGCGAGCCCCGTGGCAGCCGCCCCGCCCCTCCCCGCGTTCTGTGTCCGCGGTCAAGGTGTGTGTGTCGGGTGGGAGTATTGCAAATTGCGAGCTTAAAAAATAGAATTGCCCGTTCTGCCGGGTGCGTAGCCAAAAGGAAAGCTCACAGCGGTCGGTGGAGCAGAGGGAGCTTAGGGCGCTGCTGGCTGCGTGAAGGAATGCGTCGAAGGACGAGGGAGCGTGTGTTCGGCGCGTCTGCACCGAAGATGAGAACGATGCCCGCAGCAGTCATGGAACGCAGACATCTCGCCCGCTGCACGGCGAGGGCGGGCTGAGAGATGGGCGCCCCGAAGTCACGCGGCGAGTTCTGCCCGAGAAGTATGCCCGGTGTCCAAAAGCTGAAGGCGTGAATTACGCGCGTCATGTGGTCCCTCCAGAGGGACTTTACAGTAGCGAAATCCGAAACGATAAGAGGTCTGACTTACTTCATGTGACCAATGTGAGCTTTTAGAAAGGAACTTCCCCAAAAGTCCTGGAAATCAGACACGCTTCAGTAGATTATTCTGCAGATATATTTGTTGTTCTCAAAACAATTTTCACGATGAGTAAAAGCTGAGAACACTTCGATGTTTCTGTGGTGCAGAGTAGATTTAAAATAGCACCGTCTGTGCATGTCTTTCCCCACGTACTGCACTTGTTTCCAGTAAAATGAGGCAACGATGTTTCACTTTAAGAACTTTAAGTCTTAAGCGTTGTCTTCAACTCACGTCTTCCTTCTATTCTTCCACGTTATAATTATCTTTATAATTGCGTACGTCACGCTATGCAATCAGTTTTAAAAATATTTTACTTTCTCTACTTACTGCTTATCTGAGCCTTTGTTTTCTGTGGAAATTTCTCTTACTAAGCAGATTACAAACAAACAAACAAACAAAAAAACCTCTACTTTTAAGGTCAATAATCTTTTTTGTCTTCCTTTTGAAGCCGCTTTATAGTTCCCATTCAGAGTTTTTTTCTTGAGTGTTTAAAATCAGCACTTAGTACTCATTAGTTGCAATATTTAGTAATTTTATTGCTGCAAAGCCTGGGGATTTCCCTAAAGATTCTGGGACAGGACAGGAGGAAGTGATTTCAAACTAAAAGAGGGAAGATTTAAACTGGACGTAAGGATGAAGTTTTTTACAGTGAAAGTGATGAGGCACTGGAACAGGTTGCCCAAAGAGGTGGTGGATGCCCCATCCCTGGGGACATTCAAGATTAGGTTGCACAGGGCTCTGAGCAACCTCATCTAGCTGTTGGTGTCCCTGTTCATTGCAGGGAAGTTGGAATAGATGGCCTTTAAGGGTTCCTTCCAACTCAAATGGTTCTACTCTATGAAAAGCTTGAGAGGTATTGTGTAGAGTTATATGGAGATGACCGCTTAATCTAGTTCAACATTGTATTTCTCTTGATTTTGACTTCTGGTATGTGCTGGTTTTTCTGCAGCTCTGGCACAGTTACAAATGGAGGGCCTAATCCTAATTTCTTTACTGATATGGACAAGCCCGATAAAGCCATTGGGATTGTGGATGGGAGAAGAGATTGAAAAGTCAAACTCTAAAAACTGTCTGAAGGCAAACAAATGTAGAAGATGAGGGCTTATAGGGCAGAATGAATCATGGTGTACTTAATATATGTTTAGTTTTGAACACGGCAATAGCGAGTTCAATTTGACAGTATCCAGCTAATAAATGGTTTGCTGGATGAGAGAAGTAAATAATGCCCAAGCACCTTGTTTTTAGAGCAGATGAATAGCTGTTCCCTCATTTGCATAAAAATAATGGATAGTATATGTTTTCTGTCAGTAGAAGCGAGGAAATGCTAGTGAATGTTGCAAGTAATTTCCAGTGGCATGGTGCAGAGACTAAAATGTGAGCTAGAGAACAGTGCATTCCAAGCAGGCAAGCATTTTTAAATGTATGCTTATGATACCATTAAAAAAAAATATTTGATGACTTTTGCTCTCGTGTCAATACTGGATGTGCTGTTAAAAGTCCGTAATAAACATGAGAAATGCAGAAGATAACATTGTGGACATAATACTGAAATCAGAACCATGATTTGTTGTGGGTTTCCCTCACTACTTTGTCATTTCTCTTCAAAGCTGTTTCTACCTTTCACTTGAAAGGAGCTCTATGAATTCTGAGTAAATAGAAAACATCTCAAGCTCAGATTACTCAAATGTTTTGATAACTTTGCAGGAATTTAAATGTGATTAGAAATTGTCAAGGTAATTATTAAAGATATCTTTATGTGCTGTGTCATTTAAACTGTCCTCACTACTGAGATTTGTAATTAATTCCTTTAATGTCTGTTGGGCTGACACAATATAGATCTGTTTTTTTTTTACAAATTATGTTCTTGGGGCATGCTCCTGTTCCCCTTGAAGTTAATAGGAGTATGAGTGAGTCACTGCTCTGTTGGGACAACAGCAACTGCCTGGCTTTAATGTCCAAAGTAAACATTTTTTTGAAGAAGTTAAAACAGTTACTAGTATATTTTTTTCTTCTGTAGAAAATGACTGTGTTTCAAAAGCACTACTAATAAAAAAAACCTTTGAAATATGCTTAATCCTATCAAACCATACATTTTTTATTTATGTGACAAAGTGGATTAAAAGTGTAATCCATTAATAATGGCTTGTGCATCATAACAATGAGGTTTTGTTAAACTAAAATATCATTTTCTGTTCCCAACAGATGTTTAAAATAGTTCTTTTGGAAACAAATTCCTAGCAATAATAGTAGAGAATGCTGTTGAATAAAGCACTGCTCAACACACCTGGTAATTTAATCCATTGTTAATATTGAGTAGGTAGGCTTTAGTCTTGGATGGAAGTTAACATCATGTTAATGAAACTGTGTTTGCTGTTTTGGCTCAGCATTCAGAGGTACACTCAGCAAAACGGGAGCCTTCCCTTGCTTGCAACTGCCCTTGAGCCACGAGCAACCATCGCAGCCTTGTATTTTTCTAAGTCTGGTTCTGCGAGGTTAGATGGGCACTCTAGGTTAGAGTTGTTAAAGGTATTCTGACTGTAGACATTTTTGTTCATTGCAGGGGAGTCAGACTAGATGACCTTTAATGGTCCTTTACATCTCAAACTATTCTATAATACTAATTCGTAAGATGCATGCATGAAAGGTCTCTATTAGTACTCATTGCAACATTTTTTCACACCAAGGATTAAACTCCAGTATAACCTACCCTACCAGTTACAACACTGCTGAATGACTTGTCAGCAAATTCCCTGGGATTTGGGTCACATTTTTATGACAACTGGGAATTCCACAAGTCACTTCCTGCTCTCTTGGGCACCTGAATACTTTTAAGCACCTGTAAGTATGAGTCAAAGCAGTTGAGTGCAGTCTTTCCGGTGACTTTGCTTGATTAAGGGACAAGCCTTGGTAGAAGAACAGTCATGTATGTCAGGAATTACTTTTTGTTGCTCAGTATCAGCACATGAGGATAACTGATAGCAGTGTCTGTCGAAATCAGATGAATTGTTTGTGGAAGAGTGTCTTTAGGCTGCAGGGTATTTCAAACATAGTGCAGAACACCAGTAAAAATAGACTAGATGTAGACCTGGGCTAAAAACCATCAGCGGCTCATGCTGGCAAAGAAGAAAGTTTGCTGACCTGAGTTTCAGCAATTATTTGCAGATTTAGTTGACTCAAATCAAAGCAAGTAAGACAAAATTTTCTGGAATGAGTGAATAAATAAATAATCAAACCTAACAAATTGCAGTGGAAGAATAGCTGGAATCTGTTTCCAGTATTTCTTCACTGCAAAAATGATCCTACTCAAAACAATCAGCAAATGGCTGACGGTATTGTTATTATAGCCATCAGCATAGCAATTAGGCTTCTGAAACAAACTTATTTTCCTATTACTCATGACCAATGCATCTGTTTTTACATAATTTAGCTAAAGGACCAGTACTGTACAAACATTCATTAAAATGACATTACACTTACATTATATTCAGAATATCCACAATGCCTTCAGCTGAGACAAAGTTTTTGTAAAACATGAGTGGGAGGTGGGAGGAAGACATTTGAAGAATAGAGGTGGTTATTGTATTTAAAAGTTTGTGATTTTCCTCAAGAAGAAGAAAAGAAAAAAAAAAAAAAAAAGAAAAGAAAAATACCAGATTAAAAGCAGCTCAAATGCACAAATAATGTAAGAGCCAAAGTGGCATGATGTGTTAACCGAGAAGCGCATAAATAACAAAATTAATCCAGTTGTTCAAGTTGCAGCAAGTTGATATATAGTAAAATTCGCTGGCCACACTCTTGCCTTCTACAAAGTCTCGCAATTGTCTTTTCTTCAGTCTTTTTAAAACCAATTTGTGGCAGTGTTCAGCCTGGTTCCATGATAAGGGGGCAAAGGGACCCACGGATCCATGCCCCAGGAAGGGAGGGGAGAGGGGGAGAAAAGAAATAGGTAGGGAGATGGGCCTAGAAGAGGAGAACAGCAGCAAAGAGCTATGGAAAAAACTTAGTTTACTAAATATTGTACTGTGAGATAATACAATATAATATAATAATTTCAATAATTAAGCAGTGAGGAGCATAGGTCTCAGAGGAGCTCAGGCAAGGCCTGGCTCTTGGGCACAGGAGCCCAGGGCTGTTCTTGATGGAGTGCAGTGGGACTGGTCTTGTTGTCAGCCTCACCTGGAAACATCTCTCCATCTCCTCCATCACTGTCAGTCATGGCTAAGACTTGGACAAAGCCAGTTCTTGCAAGGTTAACTCTGCAATAACAGTGCTACCAAATCTGGTCCTCTGTAGTCTGATTCTGCCTGTGCTGCCAGTGCAAGTGCAGATAGCATTCTGGCAAAACAGCAGAGCAGTCTAGAGGCCTTACTGTCCAGCATCCTCCTTTTATCTCTGCTGCCGTGCTATCATTTGGGATTATCTGACATCAGATGAGCTGGTGCAGGAGTGTTTTGGTACTGTACTGGGAGTGCCAAAACAGATTTTGGAGTGTAGGATAGTGCAAAGCAGGGCTCTGGAGCCATCAGTAGGTGGGTTCTTTCTCATAGAGAGCCCTTGCTGTGATGCTGTCATGAAACAATCCAGCAGAGTGACGATGGATGTGGTCACAGGTACCTTCTCCCATGCAAGCACCAAAAGAGCTTTTTTGTGTCACTGTATTCAAAATTAATTTCAGCCTCCTTTTTAAAGAAACTATGCCTTGTTTTGGCCCAAAATTTCAAATCCTTCCTTGGATCACCGAATTCTGTATGAGTCGTGTAATTTTAAAAAACTGTTTGATCAAATCTAATCAGAATACTGATGGTGAACAATTTTTCATCTGAGATTTAGACTGATGTAAGGAAAAAGTTTTTTACAGTGAGGGTGGTGAGGCACTGGAACAGGTTGCCCAGAGAGATGGTGGAAGCCTCATCCTCTGAGACATTTGAGGTGAGGCTGGATGGGGCTCTGAGCAACCTGATCTAGCTGTGGATGTCCCTGTTTATTTCAGAGGAGTTGGACTGGATGACCTTTAAAGGTCACTTACAACTCTATGGATTCTATGATTCTATGATTCTATTCTCAAATTCCTTTATCAAAACAGAAAGCTCAACTGCGTATTCTTCGCTGTTCAGAAGGTGGCCTACTGCAAGCTGTGCTGGGCCTGCTCTACCCTAAAACTGAAGACACTGTTTCTATACATTGTCTAAGAAGCTATTTGTAAATGTTACATTTACAAACCTTACGATTGCAGAGTAACGCTGGTAGTCAAGCCAGAGAAATGTGGCTGCCCTTAGAAGTTTGTGTGCTCGTGTTTAGTTACCAAACTTTAGGAAGGGAAGAAAAGTAGAGGCAAGTCATTCAGAGCAGTCATACATCAGAACATTTTGTGGATGTTCTCCTTTGCATTATAAAAATGAAAATGACAGGAGAAATGGAAAGAAATTGATATGCTTAATAGACAACTTGGAAGTCAAGAAGTGAAGGAAGAGAAATGAATCTGCTTTACAGTTCATTCTGACCAGTAGACCACTGCCATGTCCATAGGAAAATGCTCTAGTCCCATTTCATCTCCTCATAATTCTCAGCTATGTTTGATAAAGAAAAAAATACACAAGGACATGATGATAACAGAAGCAAGTTCCAAGTGTAGAAATCTGAAATGGAAAGTGGGAGTAAGAGAACAAAAGAGGAAAGGTTAACTTAGAAAAAGAAATGATATTTTTTAAGGGCTATTTATTGCCACTTTTTCTCTGTGTGTTTCAGCATACTGCTTTATAAATAGTACAATCAATACAAGTGAGATTCTTGACAGTATATAATTTTATAGAGATGGAAAAATAGGTGACGTGGGGCAAATCCTTGGCTGGTCTGAGTCTGCATTTGATCCACCTAAGGAGAGACCAAGTGTTTTTCCAGGTGTGTTTGTGACTTGAAAAAAAAAAAAAAAAAAGGAAACATACAATGAAAATCAGAGCTGTCTGTAGGTCTCTGTGTGGAAGAGCAATAGGACAGTAGATAGCTTGGAGCCTTTCGTGCCTGCACAGGACTTACTTGTACCAAACGAAATTAGTTACCCCTTTCCTAGAAGCAATTTTCTTCCCTTACGGTTTTGAGTGAACTAAATAACCTGGATCAAGGTTTGAAGACTGATGAATTGGTGTTGAATAGTGCAGGTGTATTGGCTGCACCACACTGCAGAGCTCAGCTCTTTAAGAATACTCCTTCACAGAGAGATGCAACAAAATAAGAACTGAAAAGGAGGAATTAAAATAGATGTAATACTGGATTCCCACTGCCTTGCAGTTGTAGCATGCTGAATCCTGAATATCCCAAACCTGTACAGTTTCCCTGTGCAATGGGTATTGCATTAAACCATCCTTATCAGTTTCTCCCTCTAGTCTTGTTATTAGAATCAGAACATCTCATGCTGCATGCCTTTTAACATGAGTAACTTTCATTCATTAACTTGGAGGAGAGGGTCAGCAGGAAATCAATGATGCTTTTTTATCTAGCCATATGCGGAACCATTTACATGAATCCACTGACTATGTTCCAGCATTGCAATTTCTTCTCTGCAACCTTTATTGCAGTGTGTCTGCCCCTGCTTGTGCAGCATCAGCATTTGCAGATTAGAAAGAGCAATTCCAGAGTAAACAAAAGGAGTTGCTTCTTCAGAGTCTGCCAGCTGCCCAGGGAAGGGATAAGCCTGCCCCAGAGAGCTGAGGTGCCATGTGTCTTGCTGTTGAACAGTTAGGCTTATGGCAAAACGTCTTAGATTTCCTATTCTTTAACTGGATATCTGTGCCAAGGCTAACTTTGTCGTATTTTTTTTAATGCTTGAAGATTAAAAGGCTTTTAAGTCACCAGACTGGATTGCAGGACATCTTAGGGGGAAGGTACTGGAATATCTCTCATATATGCAGTATTGGTTCCTTGGAAAGTAATCTTAGCCCTCAGGAGGAAGAATACAATGATTACAAATGGTGAAAATAGTTTTTTATTATCAAATCAATAGAAATGTGCCAACAGATCTGAAGGAGAAGAGGTATAGGAAGTGGGGGGTGGGGATCAGCCATGTAGGAGTGATTATTTTTATACAATATTTTGCACCAGAATGACAACAAAAATGTCTGAAGTGACTGGACTCCCTTTAAATAGATTTTGCTATTCCAAAGTAAGGGAAAGCTCCTGCTATGGGAAGTTTACAGATTAAATACACAGGATGAGAAAAGGATGGCTGGGGGAAAAGAAAAATGTTATTCTTGTTTTACAGATGGGGCAATGAGGCATTGTGAAATTGACATGATTCTCTGGAGAAGTAACTGTTTAAACTTAAATGGCCCTACAGCCTGCATTTTTGCATATGTCAAAAATCACAGAAAAGATGTTCTATAAAGTTTTACAGAACCATTCATCCTTAAAAAAGAAGAAAATAGTAGGATCCATCTAGATTTAAACAAAAAACAAAAAACAAAAAACATAAACCATTGTCAATCTACTGAAGCAAATATTTCAGATTAAATAATGTACCCAGATTAAAATACAGCCAATAAAATACTGTTTTTTAAGATTAAAGTAAAAGAAAAATATGGGAAAAAAATCAAATCAAACTTGAAGAAACTCTTGATTTTCAGAAATTAAAGCAGGAGATGTATTTTGATAAAAGTTACCTTTTCATTGTCTTCAGGAAACTGAAGATGTCTTTGGGGTGGAAATTTATGACAGTGAGTATATGGGCAGAAGATATAAGAGCGGGCTGTTAGGTTACAGACTCTGTTGTGTCATGGCAGATAATGCTAGTGACTGGTACATCCTTATTAGATAGGCTAACTGAACAGCAGCCCCTTATGTTTACCATGGCTAAAATAATCAGTGTGATTGCAGAAGCGGCACTGCAGGAGCTTTTTTTCATACAGAGTGCTGAGAGTTTCTCATAATGATGGATAACGAATAAACATGTTTTGCCAGTTCTATTTAGTAGTGCTTTGCAGCTCAACAGCTGGAAAACAGTTGTTGTTGGCTGTCTCAGGATCAGGCTCCAAAAGAGGTGGCACATTGTGGATTCAAGGTCCCATTCACTTTTTCTCAGTATGTGCTAAAAGGTTATTTGCCAAGGACTGCAGTCAAACGAATTCAAACCTTCCTGGAACTAATGTTCTGAAAAATTGCACTTAGAAACAAGGCACAGAGTCTACCTATTTTGTTAAGGGTAGATTTACCAAGAACTCTCTGCTTTTCCGGCTTGCATTCAAACTAACTTTTTTAGTCCGTGACATTTATCAGAGGGCAGTTTATCCCCCTGATTCTATTACCCAGATTTCAGACATTTTCAGACTTACAGCTCTCCCTATCCTCCCTTTGTCATACAGTCTCTGTTGTCTCACCTTCTCAAGATGTTCCTCTTGCATCTTATTATCTCTGCTGCTGTTCTCTACCAGTCTCAGTTCACATATGCACTTATCTCTTGGTTCTCCCTGCACTTTTAAATCACTTCTCTTAGTACACGGGCAGGTAGAAATGATTTAAAAGTGCAGGAAGAACCAAGAGGTATCTGCCTGTGTTTCCACCTGCCCACAGACAACCTTCATCCTGCCACTTAGTTCTCTCCCCACTCTTTTCTGTGCACCTACCTCTGGCTCTCACCATAGGTGTGAACCCCTCGACACTGATTGCCACCATACTGACTAGATGGCAAGCTCAGAAGCATGGCACTCTCCTGTTCCTTGGAAAATCAACTATGGTCTTGCTGCTTCCAGAATAACTTGTGGGCCATTGGTTGATTTTCTTTTTTGCTTGGGGTTTTTTCAATTCACTCTATGCCAAAGATGCTACATAGTCATTACAATAAGCAGACTTATTATGGCTTTATATATCTATTGATAGATAATGACATACGCAAGATAGTGGTCATGCCACCTATTCACCAACAAAATCATATATCCAATACATAGACCAAGATACGAAGATGTGTTTCTACAAGGATAAAGTTGTTTACAGTTATAAGATGCAAAATGAAGATCCATTTGATCCTCAGACTAAACTTTTGCTTGTTTTTTTTCAGACAGTTGTAAAATCTATTTAAACAAAAAAAAGGCACATCAGCAAATGGGTGCGTTAATCACAGTCCTTCTAGACCTTGCACACATCCACTTACCTGCTCTTCAAGAATAAACTTTTGAGCATTGATGTTTCCTCACATGAATAAAGGTAAAAAAAATAAAAATAGAAGAAAGAACTTGGAAGAGAAAAAATACGGTGACATTTTTTTTTTAATGTGCTAGATGAGATGGGAAATGAGAATTTACTTTACTGAAACAGGGCAGCAGTGTACAAAATTTCAGCTTTTCAAGAATTGAGGTAGGATTATAGTAAAGCATAAATAGTAGTAATTACTGAAGTTAATACTGCTGCTAAGTGGAAGAGTTTCCACTTTCTTTTGAACCACTGCAACTAGTCTTTGCATATACTGTGGGCTCTGTTTTGCAAATCACTTTGGAGAGGGATAAACCCCTTGAAAAGCAAAATCCACTAACAAGGCAACCAGAAGGATTTGAGTCTTTAATCGAGGTCATGCTGAATTAATGTTGCATTTTTAGATGTTTCTTGATGACACTGAGGATGGCACAGCCATGCCATTATTCTAATGTATGAACCAAATTCTGAGATCTTGAAAGGTTCTTAGAAATGGCATCTATCTCATTCAAATCTGAGTACCTCTCAAATTAAAAAAAAAAGAAAAAAAAAAAAGGATAATGATACTTATGCACATCTTCTGTGAAGTGTGAAGTGCTCATCATACACAGTCTTAACAGCACTTTTAGCAAGGATGACACTATCACTGTCTACATTTTTCAGATTGGGAAGCTGAGGCAGCAGAGGCAGTCTGCTTGCCTAAATCATCCAGTAGGTATGTAAAAGACTGGGAAACAGCTGCAGTGCCCCATGAATCTTAATACTGCCTTACAATATTTACTGTCTAATTTCTTCCTTTCGATGTTGCTATACTTGAGAGAAACTCTTCAAGTAGTCCACATCTCTGAGGAACTTTAAGAAGTCTGAATCATGATCAATGTAAGTTCATAATGGTAAAGTACTATTTAACCAATTTCATTGCTTTCTATGAAAAGGCTACCCACCTAGCTGACCAAGTGAAGCCCATTGCTGTAATCTATTTGGATTTTCACAAAGCCTTCAATACTATTTTACACAGTACCTTCTGGACAAATGTCCAGCTAGACAAAAACATAGGTGACAGGCAGACAGGGCAGGCTCAAAGTGTTAGAATAAATGGGGTTACTTCAGCCTTGTAACCAGTCATTAGTGGGTTCTGCAGAGCTCCATTTTAAGGCCAGTTGTTTTTAATGTTTTCATCAGTGACTTGGATACAGGACTTGAAGTTATACTAAGTATGTTTGCAGATGACACTAAATATGGAGTAGCTGTTGACTCCCTTCTGGGCAGAGAGGTCTTGCAGAGAGATCTTGACAAATTAGTGGGCTGGGTGATCACCCACTACATCAAACTGAAAAAGAATAGATGCTGGATTCTGCGCCTGGCTTGAGGCAACACTGAATGGAGGATGAGTGGCTGAAGACTAGCCCACAGAAAGAGATTGTAGAATCATAGAATGGGTTGGAATGTAAGGTATCTTAAAGACCACCTAGTTCTAATCCACCTGACATGGACAGGGTTGCCATCTACCAGATCAGGCTGCCCAGGGCTCCATCCAACCTGTCCTTGAATGCCTTCAGGGATGGCACATCTTTGCTGTTCCTGGGCAACCTGCTCAAGTGCTTCACCAACCTCTGAGTTAAAAATTTCCACCTAACAACTAACTAATCTCCTCTCTTTTAGTTTAAAGACATTCCTCCGTGTCCTATCACTATCACTGTGTAAAATGTTGGCTTTCCTCCTTCTTAGAAACTCCCTTTAAGTACTGGAGGGCCACAATGAGGTTGCCTCAGAGCTTTCTCTTCTCCAAGTTAAACAAGCACAGCTCTCTTAACCTTTCTCCATAGCAGAAGTACTTCAGCCCTTTGATCATCTTCATGGTGCTCCTCTGGACCTGCTCTGACTGCTCCATGTCTTCCAGGTGCTGGGGACCCCAGACCAGAATGCAGTATTTCAGATGGAGCCCGAAGAGGGCAGAATAGAGGTGGAAAATTACCTCTTGGGGTTCCGGTTGACAGCAAGTTGAATGTGAGCCAGTATTATGTCATGGCAGCCCAAAGGACCAACCGTACCCTGGGATGCATCAAGCCTAGCTCTGCCACCGAGTGGGGGAAGGAGTTGTCCTGCTCTGCTCTGTGCTGTGCATCCTCACCTCGAGCACTGGGTGCGGGTTTGGACAACACAATATGAGGACATCAAATATGAGAGAATCCAAAGGAGGGCTACAAAGATGAAGAAGGGTTTAGAGAGCAAGATACAGGAGAAGGGACTGACATCACTTGGTTTGTTCAGCTCAGAGCAGAGGGAGGCTGAGGAGAGAACTCATGGCTTCCTGCAGCTCCTCATGAGGGGAGTGGAGGGGCAGCGCTGAGCTCTGCTCTCTGTGACAGCAACAGGGCCTGAGGGAACGGCATGGAGCAGTGAAGAGGCAGCTGGGGGTTACGGACAGGTTCTACATCAGAGGGCAGTGGGCATGGAATGGGCTGCCCAGGGCAGTGGGCACAGCCTCAAGCTGCCGGAGTTCAAGGAGCATTTGAACATAGTGTTTGACTTTTGGGTGGTCCTACATGGAGCCAGGAGCTGGATTCAGTGATCCTTGTGGGTCCCTTACAGCTCAGAATCATATTCTGTGATTCTACAATTCTATGAATTTGAGCAATTTTAAATCCAAGACCTCTCAGGTGTTAAATCCTTCATGCCCTTCCCAATACGTATGTGAGGCCTTTATAGAAGCCATGTATAATCTGGGAAATGGTGTTATTAGAGGGATAGATAGCATGCTCTTTTATTTTCTTTGTATTAAAAGAAATGTGGTCTTTGCTATTTCAGTAGCTGCCATCCACAAGGACCAGAATGAAGAGCAAGGGGAAGGCTGAGCCAGAGATGACAGAAGGAGAGCTGGTATATTGGCACAAGGTCTTCATAAGTGTGACAACAGATTGTCCTCTCAGTGTGTTTGTTCCAAGACTTATACCAAAGTCCTACAACACTTGAATTTTTAGATATTGTTGGATAAATACAAGTTGTGGATGTTCGTAATTAAATGATTAGGTTATTTGAATTATTAGTATTTCTGATAAAGATATCTTTGAGATTTTACACATGTGTATTACACGAGTATGGGCTATTAACCTGTAAGCAAACTGGATGTAGACAAGGCTATCTGGAAACTATAGGGGACAGAGATGCTTTTCCTGTTCGAGTATTTATTGTGTGACTGTTGCAGTTAATGTAATAGTCATAATAATTACTCACACTTATTCTGATTGTATCTGCTGAGGCCCTAAATCCTGGTAAGAAGGTGACTGCTACCACTCTCCTTACTGAACATTAATGGGAAATGGTTGGTGAATCTTGGAGTGTTTTGGATGGTTGATGCTGTTCACAGATGAAGGTTTGTAGGAATTGGCTCTTGGTTTCTTTGGAGGAATACCACCTTCCCCATGCAGAGCAACTGCTGTTACTGATGACTCCTACTGTTTGAACACATGGAATACAGCGGTAGTGAGAACACTTGAATGTACATATGAGAAAGCATAGATTGGAACTCATTTTGGAAATTTCTTCCCCTTCTGACTGGACTTAATAAATAGATTATGGTAGAGTTTAATATGAAATTGTGACTTTTACTTGATATTAATTTATCTACAACAAAACTTTCCTGGGTCATCAAAAGGTAGAAATAATTTTGCATGAATTGCTGCTGACCTGAAGACTTATTTATGCACCTACTTAAGTCCATCCTGTTTGTCTTAAAAAAGAGAGAACCATCTTAATAACTGACTCAAGGCAATAGATTCTTGGAAGAATACGTATTATGTCTTCATTGTCTTTTAGCCTGGATACAGCTAACATAGGCTGTAAAAATTATTCATGAAATTTTATAACTACAGGATGAACCTGCTCTGAGCTTCTATAGTTGCATTGCTTTTGGTACTCTAATGGAGTTAGAGTAGCCATTGCTGTGGTAGACACACATTATGTAACAAGATAGCTTTCCTTCTGCCGTATTCCTAATTAGGAATAATTAGGCTTGATCCCATTTCCATCTTCTGTGTTTTTAATTTCTAATTGTCCAAATAATGTCCCCTTACTTTGAAGAGATGTCCTTTTGGCAGTACTATCTGCAGGCTACAAACCAATTCTCATGGACTTTTTTTGTTGCATAGGTTACTTGGCATACCTCTGATACTTCAGAAGTTATGGTAGTATTTTGCTGTTTTTTAACCAAGTAAGATTCTTTATAATAATGTCTTAGTTAAGGTCCAAAAAATTTCATCTAGTATTCATTTCAGTACCATTTCTAGCTTCATTTTTTTCCCATAATTTTCCTATGCTAGCACCATCTATTTGGAAAAAAATAAAAATAAAATAGATAAAATTATAAGCAATGAAAAGGACTTATATGAGTGTTTGACCTAGTAACAGACTATAATGTCTATTTTCTGAGACCAAAACTTTTGAACTCTCCAGTCATGCTAAACCCACGGTTATCAAACTGTTCTGCAATACCGTAGGAGTGAATAAGGCAACTACGTTTTTGAGATATTGCTTGTAATTACTGGAAGAGGTAGGGATATTAGTAACAACATTCAGAAGATTTATAGTTTGTTTGCTGACGCATTGAAAAGCAAGTGCAGATCACTGAGGTTCTCTGTTATGAGGTCTATGAATTAATGTTGTTATCCATAATGTATTATTCTCCATATGCTTCAAGTCTACGCTTAGTTGGTGTAGAGACAGACAGAGTAAGGAGGACTACACTTAAAAACATAAGACTTGCTTCATATAGCAATCGTCTTCACCCTATCTGTCACGGGGTTATCTGGACCAGTCTATGCCTGTCACAGGGACAGTGGGCCCAAGGGCCCCCCTTTCCAGCCCCCCCTACCCCCAAAGAAAACGGGAAGGGAAAGGGAAAGGAAAGAAAACGAACAGACCTCTAGGGAAGTAAACTTATTTTACTAACTATAATATAATACAATCTAATTAAGACGGATAAATCAAACAAAGTGGAGAGAGAGAGTTATCAGAGCACTTGCCTCTTCATCAGGGAATCGAAGAAGAGCCCACCCCCAGCCCGTCCCTCCGTGACGTGTAGGGACAGATAGCCGGATTAGAGTGTTAGCACTTTAACTCCCAATGCACTACATGATGTTATGATGTGGAATACTGAAAACCAAAATCACAAAACCGTGACACTATCTCAGAAAATAAAGAGAAGCCTGTTGTTATTTTAATACTTGATTGGTATCTTGTTTTAAAAAATTGGATATACATTCATTAAATGGAAAATTCCAGAAGCTCTCTTGCTCAACTCTTGTGCCTTCACCATGGAGCTCCCGTGAAAATTTTAGAAGATTGGTAAACGTGATATTGAATTATGTAATAGGTTCAAATACAGGTATCAGGTGAGTGTAATCAAATTATTTTATTTTTGCTAGTATTTTCGTATATTTTTCACAAATAGTGCTTCTTAAATCTAGTGCATAGATCAGATCTATTGCACTTGCACATATGTTTCTGAAGTTGAAGAAGAAAAAGATAGCACTAGCTTGATGGGTAGACTTTTTTTTTTGTTAGGTCTCAATATCTCTTTCTCATTTATTATACCTGTATTGAGATAGAGATATATATTTAGAAATAAGAAAATTGTAAAGTGATTGTCAACACTAGGAGAAAGAAAATGTCTGTACTACCTTTTAAGCTGGGTTCAGGTGCACTTGGTTATCAGAACACATCATTTAATACTCTAGATTACTGACCTTATCCTAGTAGTACATCAGCTTTGCCCTAGTACATTTTTCATTCCCTGAAATTTTAAACTAGTAATATTTTATTACTTATTATTTGTTTTATTTTTATTTTATTATTGTTGTATTTGTGTTATTTATTACTTATTTAGTCATAATTGAAAGAAAATGTTTCCTGTGCATCTTCTTTCTCTGTCTCTAAATTAGCTCCTGATTTCCTTTGCTTGTATTATACGGCTCAGGTTCTGCAGAAAATGATAGGAAATCATTGGGTAGGTAAAAAAATAAGCCAAACTGATAATTTCCCATTTAAAAAATATTCACAATTATATATGCTTGTATAAAAACTGTTCTGATAATGTGGATCTTATGTAATATCCCGATGCACAAAGAAAAGTGGTGGCTTTCAGTACTAGGCAGATCTTCTTGAGTGCAATCATGCAGCATGTGCAGAACAGTCATGAGATTAGTTCTTGCTAACATGGGTTCATGAAAAGCTGGTACTGCTCGACCAACCTCATCTCATTCTATGACCAGGTGACCTGCCTGGTGAATGAGGTAAAGTCTGTAGATATAACTTGCCTAGACTTCAGTAAAGCCTTTGACCGTCTTTCATAGTATTCCCCCAGAGAATCTGGCAGCTCATGCCTTAAAGAAGTATACTCTTTGCTGGGAAAGAACTGACTGGAGGACTGTGCCCAGAGAGTGGTGGTGAACAGAGATAATTACAGCTGTTAGCCAGTCACGAGTGGTGTACTCCTGGAGTTGATATTGGGGCAGGTCCTGTTTAATATCTTTATTGATGATCTGGATGAGGGGATTGAGTGCACCCTCGGTAAATCTGCAGATGACACCAAGTTGGCAGGAAGTGTCAGTCTGCCTGGGGGATTCCTGCAGAGGAATATGGATAGACTGGATCAGTGAGCTGAGGCCAATTGTATTTCCTTCAAAAAGACCAAGTGCCATATTCTTCCCTGTGTTCTCAACAACCACATGCAGTACTCCAGGGCACTTGGGGCAGTGGAAAGCTGTGCTTCGGAAAAAGATCTGAGTGGGGATGATAGTCAATAGCCAGCTAAATATGAGCTAGTAGTGTGCCCAGGTGGCCAAGAAGGCCACAAGGCAGTCCTGACTTGTGTCAGAAATAATGCAGTCAGCAGGACCAGAGAGGTAAGCATCCCTCTGCACTCAATCAGTATTGATGAGGCCACACCTCAAGTGTGCAACAAAGCAACAAAGCTGGTGAAGGGTCTGGAGCACAAGTCTTACGAGGAGCTGCTGAGGGAACTGGGATTGTTCAGTCTGGAGAAGAGGAGGTTCAGAAGAGACCTTATAGCACTTTACAGTGACCCGGAAGGAGGTTGTGGTGAGGTGAGGGTCGGCCTCTTCTCCCAGGTAGCTACTAATAGGTCAAGAGGTAATGGCCTTAAGTTGTGCCAGGGGAGGTTCAGGTTGGATATGAGGAAAAAATTCTTCTCAGAAAGAGTGGTGAAATATCGGTACACTGCCCAGGGAGGTTGTGTAGTCACTGACCCTGGAAGTGTTCAAGAACTATGTTGATGTGACACTGAGAGACATAGTTAGTGGGCATGATGGTGATGGGCTGATGGTTGGACTAGATGATCTTAGAAGTCTTTCCAACCTTAATAATTATATGATTCTATCATTATTGAGGAAGTCATTCAGAAGAGATCCTAAGAGCCTTTGCTAATATAATATCAAAGGACGGAGTTCAGCTTCTCAACTACAGACACATAGATGATCAGAAGAACTGAGTCAGCCCACAGCTGAAGTTTCTCAGATCACAGTAGTGAGATTCATTCAGAAGATCCATTACATCGCTAAAGAAGAAAATAGATGTTTTCATTTTTAACATGTATTTTTGAGAATCACATACACTTTCTTTGTCCCTGTATTTGTTGCCTTCCTGTTTTTTTCTTGCAATATCTTTCTTTAAATAACGTTTGAAAACAGTTACATTTGTGTTCATTTTAGGTTTAAAATTATTCCAAAGGTGGTTGCTCACATGCTTGCAGTAGATTATTTTGTTTTTTGGACCTTTAAGGGCTCAGATTGCAATGACAGTATTGTTTTTTCTTACACTGTCATGGACAAATATGTGGAAATATCTAGATAGCTGGCTTCCACCAAAACTAATGGAAAGCATCTACCTCAAGTACCTTTAAAAATCTATGTCCCCAGTCACTTTGGGTAGAAACTTTTTTTCCCCTAATTAACTATGGAATAGCACAGCAGCTTACAGTTGTGTTTTAGGAACAGTAATAAGACTATCTGCACTCAATGTTACTAGTTTTATATATATCTAAAACCTTTTTTGCTTTATATTATTACTACTGAACTTGCTCAATCTGGAGAAGAACTGGGGAGACCAAGTAGCAGCTTTAAAATTGCAAAGGTGATGAAGAAGGTGGAGCCAGTTTCCTACAGTGATGTACTGGGAGAGGACAAGAGACAGAGGACAGAAGACTGAACAAGAGAAGTCCATTGAGACTGGGTAGAAGGAAAAACCTTTTCCCCATGAGGGCAGTGAGGCAGTGGAGCAGGCTACTCAACAAGTCTGTGCAGTTTCTGCCCTTGAAGGTTTTCAAGACCTGACTGGACAAAGCTCTGAGCAACCTGGTTTGCCCCCATTAGAGATTCTGATTTTGTCTTCCTGAGATCCCTTCCAACTGAATTTTTATGTGATCCTACAATCCTACCATTTTAATCACCACAGTTTTAAAAGAAAAATACTAGATCAGATGAAAATGGCTATTCCATTCAGATTGCAGATGAATTTGTCTAACCTAACAATTCTATATGAACTACAGAATCAAGCACATTCTTCATACTGTGAGTTTCATTATACTTCCGAATCACTGTAGTGATGTCATATCTAATGGCTTCCAGGTGCTTAAATATATTTGCTGGAAAGACAGGTTGATTATGTTTTCACTGTCTGCCTGTTTTGAAAAAGAGCTTGGCAATGTCTTCGTAAACCATAAGAGAAGGAAGCCTAGGACTGCTAGGGTTTTACGTGTTAATAAGTTCTTCAGTTTCTGACAACCAGCAAATCTTTTTTGAAAAGCAGAACTTACTCTAATCTAGTTTTCCAAATGAGATTCTAATACCACAGATGCATTATACTGCAACATTTTTTTTTTTTTCACATAGTTTTTTTCTTTAAATCACATATTGTGGAAAAAGCCAGATACACCTTTATTCCCTAGTACATTCCTATTTATATTATACCTTGAAAAATAATCTACTTCAATCTTTCAGTTCAAAGTATTCCTACAAAATGTGCTTGTTTTTTGCTTTGGATTAAAATAAAGGCAGGGAGAGAGAGAAGCTACAGCTCCTAGATATTTTTTTTAAAGACTCTGATTTCAACAGCTGCAGAAAGTAATTATTATAAAGGCTCCAGTCCCAATTGTTTTTGAGTTGATGTTGTAGCCATACTGTAGCAGATACTCAACAGATGCAGACTGAAGCACACAACTTAAAACATATGGCAAGATAAAATCTGAAAGCTATGCTAGCTAGCTACCATAAAGATTTTGTGAGGGAAAAGAACCTTAAATCAACATAGACTTTTAAGGAAGGACACCAAAAACATTATAGGATAGAAATGAAGATACCTCTCTTTCACTTCTGAATCTGTAGCTGAAGTCAATGGAAAATGGAGTTGCTGTGTTTCATTCTAATTGAGGGAAGTTAACAATAATTTTTTAAAGACTTCCAAATAATGTGCATTTAATCTCAAAGCTCAGTTGTTACAAATTCTATTATTTCAAAGTCTTTCATGCTGGTAGTATGCATCACTTTCGTGGTGATATTCCAAAGAAGGCAGAATAAAACTTCATATTGTAGTAACAAGAAAACACATTTCTACTTAAATGGATCTTATTATCTGAGTCAACCGCTGAAAAAATGTCAGCCTTTTTTAGGTGATTTCCACTTGAAACATGCTGTAAATAGCATAGCACCTGCCTTTTTCTTTGATGGACATGCTTAGTTCTACGAGTAATTTCTATAGTAGAACACATTGCTGAAATATAATCATCATTCATTTCATTTTAATCACTCCAGCGCAGAAAAAATTATGTGCATCTTAGAAGGCTTGTAAAAAATTATATTTTATAAACAACATATATTTTAATGTTAATGGATATCATGCCTTAAAACTGAGACCATTCATTCCTCACATATATATATATATACATAAATATATATCCCCAATGACCACAATTAAATAAACACAGAGACAGTAATACTCTGCTGCCTATATTTGCCTGACTACTGTCTTGCTTCCCATAGCCAGCTACTCAATATTCTGTGCTGCTAACCATCATCACTACCCTGGTCTTCCATCTTCCGTCTTCCATTCTTCCACCACTCAACTTCTGTCAAAAAATTCCTCAACATTCAGCTGATGTCATATTGAGGCATGTCTAACAGTAGCAGTGGACAGAACAGAAACATCATAAGGTGTATAGGACACTTTAAACTATTCTAAAAGAATAAACATTCTCTTCTATATATTTTGCTGACTGAATTTCTTGCTTCCATAAAATATTGATGTATGTATAGTAAGTGCTGAGAAAATGGGTGCTCCTGTCTATCATATACTACTTTTTTTTTGTTTCAATCTTGTCTGTATATCACACTTGTGATTGTAGATCTGTGAGGGTTGCTTGGTGCGCTGCTTGCAGTGACATCTTCCTTTTTCATCTGAGCCTTTAGAGTCATGCTGTTCTGGTTAATGTTACCAGCACATGAATAGGAAAGATCTGATAATGTACTGTCCTTGTCTGTATATATTGAGTCTCTAAACGCATCTCCTCTTTACTACACCATTTCTTACGGAAAAAAATATTTAGCTATCCATTGGCTTGCTAACTGTTATGCTTTTCAGAAATTCACCCTCCATAGCTAACACAGTATGGCTGTATATATCTCAAACACGTGTTCAGATCTTCAGAGATGAGAAACAGCATGCATCATGACCAGCAGATATTTCATATTGGCAAAGAATAATTTTATGTCAGATTGGAAGCTGCTAGCTGCTATGAATGGCAACAATATCTCCAGCTACCTCTTCCTTAGCAGAAAATATAAAATAAAATGGGAAATGCATACACAACGTGTCAGAAATACTTACAACATTCAGGGAGTGCATGTAATTGAAGTGAAAGGCACAGCACACCTGCTGTTCAATTGAGAGATATACCACAAGATAACAATGCTACGGCAGAGTGTGATAGCATGGGAAAAGCTTTTGCTTCAAAATATTGTAGTCTTTATTGCTTACTCTGTAACCCCTTCATGCACCTTCATGACAGGGAGTGGAATTTGACTGAAGCATTACATGATCTTTGACATGCATGAAAAATGTGATTTTTTAGGAAGAAGTACCCTAAGATTTGGACAAATAACTCAGAATCACCCTGATTCTGTTAAGACTTTATTTTTCCCCACACTGAGCAGAAAATAGGAAAACATGCACTTTAAAAAACCCCATGACAAAGTACAAAGAAATGGTCTTTGAAAATATGTGTAGAAAAAAACAAGTCAGGACTCTGCTTTATTCTTAACTGAGAGAATAGTTTGAGTTCAGCATGCATATGTGCATGCATTGTCATTATTAACACTATTATTGTAACTGTTATTTTTTTTAAGGTTACTAATAAATTTATTTCTTTAGGTATATTTGTCAAGGTTTCTTATTTCATAGAATCATAGAATCATCAGGGTTGGAAAAGACCTTTAAGATCAAGACCAACTTTCCACCTATCACCAGTACTGCCCACTAAACCCTGTCTCTCAGCATCACATCCACACAGTTCTTGAGCACCTCCATGGACGGTGACTCCACCACCCCCCCGGTCAGTCTGTTCCAATGCTTCACCACTCTCTCAGAGAAGAGATTTTTCCTAATACCAAAAATATTTGTTAAGTATTTAATTACTGCTCGGTTTAATGTGAGGAAAAAGCCTTGATAAAGATGAAAAAGCAGCTAGGGGAAGAGGACATGAATATACATTTTTTTCTTCTCATAGTTTCACCCAGGTTTCCTCATCAGAGGAAACAAGAAGCCACAGATGTAACGTTCAGTTCAAACTGTCAAAGAAGTCTGGATCAAGTATTTCATGAAACTGAAATATGTCCTACATACAGTGTTTGCTGTGGTTGAGAGTTTACTGCATGGGCAGAGAGCTGAATCCAAGCACTTCCTATTTTTCATTGCCTGTAATTTGCATCTGTCTGTGAGTCTCAGAGGGAAGCCCATGAGTTTCTGAATTGTGCATGTCTATGCTCTTTTTGCAATTCTGCTTTGGTGTAGCCTCAGTATTAAAGAATGTACTTCGGAAGAAGAACTGAAACCCCATCCTCCACACATGTCATATATATATCTGGAGCTGGTTCAGTCTGTGGAAGTGTAGATTCTCAGTGGCTGCAGTGGATGTTTGATTCAGGCTCGGGAAGTGACAGAGACCATATTGCAGCACTGGATGCAATATAGGTAGGTTGCTCTGGAAGTAATGCCCCCTTTTCATTTCCATGGAAACTACAGCAGATACAAAGAGCACAATAACACTATTTGATAGAGCAAACCCTCAGCTACAAAACACTATTTTTTCAACACAGTCACTACCATTAGCTGTGCATTTTCACCAGCGATCAACAAAAGGCTGCATGCTGTGCTCATCAAAATCTGTACCAGAGGGGGTGACCTCCTGTTGCTATGCCACTGCTGAAATGCATCACCATCCACTATGCTCACATTTACTCTTTGATCTCCAGAAATGATCAGCAAGTGTTGATGAATGTCAACGGATGCCATTTTTTCTGCACAGAGGAATTCAGTGACACACCTTTGCTTCATTCACACTTCCATGTCAGGCACCATTTTGTCAGATTGCCCCCTGCTGCCATCTGTCACACAGCAACAACATGTAAGAGAATATTGGTGGGAAGGTTCAACCTCTACTGCCATACCACCAACATCCACTTCTGACATTGTAGGCCAATATAATAAAATAGGAGGCATTACCTTCAGAGCAGCCCTCATACCTTCATCAACATGCTCCTATCAGTTAACAAATGCATACAGAAGAGGTACAAGTATTTGAAGATTAGGTAAGTGGTCATTTTTCTTTTTTCTGCAAACCTTGCTTTCCGGATGTCTTGGAGAAAAATGTCAATCAATGAAAAATGAAATTAATAACTTCTATTGGAAAGGTCATCTTAAGTAGTACATGGACTTTTACATCATTTTCTTCAGGTGATCAAAATCTTTTCCATTTACATAAATAAGTAATTTCTGTGTTATTTGTGTCCTTGTTTTCCCTCATGATGAAGACAACACAGCCTTGAAGCTCAGACCTCATTTTCGGAAAGAAGTTCAGGCATAGCAACATTAAATCTAGTCATGTAATCAGTATGCTCTGCAATATTACTACTTTAGGGGCGGTGGAGTTTATAAATCAGAGAAACTTAGTAGTAAAAAGCAGCAGGTTTTTAAAAGGGAAATGCTGTTTAGAAGAATAATGATTAAGTGAGATGGAAATGATGTTACTCTTAACAAAACAATTTACTGAAACACTTTGAAAATGGAAATGCCAGCAGGCAATTTGTTTTGTTTTGAAATAGGCTTCAACACTGCTTTCTGCCTGTCTGATGGTAGGATGGAGGAGGCATATGTACAAACACATTCATATATACAGATTTATAAAGGTACACACACTCACACATCTACACATAGACTTATGTGCACATATATTTGTGCAATGAGATGACAGTGCTTTACTTTGCATCACCGATGTTCAGCTCTTTAAACCTGATACCTGGTGAAGTAACAATTCTGTCTCAGAATCCCTCAGCAATTGAATTGTGAAAGCAAGGCTCTTAGGAAATAATAAAATGTTTCAAAGTATGGTACTCACGAGTTTTGGAAGTACCACATTTGGCTGGATGGAGCCTCTTTCAAGTTCTTTTTCTAAAAATGAGGATTCTTGTGCAAGTGGTAACATTTTTTTAGCAAATTGTATTGTAGGGGCTATTTCAGATTGTTGTCAAGAATCCTAATAAATTCATCATGGAGGTGGGAGGAGAAAAAATGTGGAATGGAGAGTACAGAACATAAAGCATGAAATTATGAGAGTTTCAGAGAAAAAGCATAGGTGTAAAGTTTGCTAGCATAGAACTTAGCATCCTGTAAGTCCACCTTTCTGCACTCTCCACCCTGCCCCTCCACCCCCTTACACAGCCTTGGTAGTAAATACTAAAATCCTTTAGTCAGTTTCTTCAGTGCTTGTGCTTACAGATTTTGGACATATTGGATCTGATCAAGCCCAGTGACTCAAAAGGTGTTCAGAGTGTTTTTGAGAGAAAACAAAACATACCTGAAAGTGCATTTATATGCAAAACACACAGGAGAAGAATCCCTTTATGTGCTGGGGATGCATAGAGGATTCCCTGACAGAGAACGAAGGGGAATGGGATTGCTGGGTATGACTCCTGTCTCTTTGTGGCTATGTGGTAACCGACCCTCTCAAGCCATATCAATACCATTATTCCTGCTCTTCCTCTCAAAGCTCAGATTTAGGAGCTCTCAGTTCCAATATTTTGGAGTTTGTATCTATGTGACGGATCACAGGGTCTCATTCATTCATAACCATCTGAATTTACACTTTGGAGCTCATTCAGAAATTTGAAAACAGGAACTTGGAAGCACTCAGGCTATGTGGAAGGAGGCTGGCCAAATGTACATTACAGGCTTTTACATCCTAGGAGAGTAGAAGAATTGTATGCTGTCCTGCTATCATGTATTCATCTCACCCAACAAAGAATGTCACTCTGGGAAGGCTATATTTCCTCATGTCTTCATAAGAAACACTGGAGTTTAAACCTGATTTTACTCAAGTCTCCTAAAATCTGTATCTTTTTCCTTATTGCTTGGGATATAGTAGTGCATTTGTGAGTAACGAGGAAGAGACAGAGGTCCAAGTGTAGGACTGTTCGCCTGAGAGGTACCAAAGTGATGGGACAAGAAGGAAGATGCTGCCTGTTCCATCCTGTGATCTACCAGACAGAGAGGTATCTAAAACAATCCCAATGAGTTTCCTCTCTGACATTCAGTAGATCAAACCATTCTACATCTTTATTAAGAAAAAATACATTAAAGGAAGGTAATAGGGCATCTTGCAGAATAACTGTGCAGGTCCTCCTGCCTTTATGGCATAAAAACAACTTATAAAAACAGTTAATTTTAGTGTTAACCTTTACATCTTCAAAGAATTGGAGAAACATTAAATCTCATAACCCAAATGTGAGCACGAAGGTTATTTATTATTCTTACAATCTCTTGCTTTTATGAGTGAAAATATTAAAGCAGATTGCAATCCTTCTTGCTCAATAGATGTAACACATCATTTCATATCTGCTGTTGGAACTGATAGGGCTGTTTGCAGAACTAGGAGCAATGCAGCATGAATCCAGGTGCTGTAACCTGGTACTTCTTACTGCCTTGCCAAAGACACAAAAAGATTCAGTTTATGAGCCAAAATCGCCATCTCACATTCCAGGTGATAGTTTTGGAAGCATTAATGTGATATGTTTAATTTGCCCTTCCAGAGGCTTCACATAAGCCAATTCAGACAGAAAAATTAAGGTAATATCCTTGGGTCTCATCCTGTGCACCATGCCTTCTCCTGGCTGAAAGGCTTACATCTGTACCTTGTTCCATTTCATGGTAAGTTTTCGTATGTGTGGTTCAAACACCGTCTACGGAGTCAACAGAGGATGTGATTCTTGCCTGTACTGTCTGCTCTGTTGCTCTGCTGTCACAATTCATCTTTTACTGATGCCAGCTTGAAGAGGCTGTCCCTCCTAATTTCAGCAGCTAGTGACATCAAAAATCAGAAGACTAGATATGAAAGCAGAACATCAGGAGTGGGTCCACCTTACGCTAACTCTTCTGATGTTTTCCTAGCGGACAAAACATTATGTTGGTTGCTTGGATTCAGCTGCACCTTCAGCAACTTGAGCTCTCTTCTTGACTAAAAGTTTTTAGAGTCACAACTAGGGAAGTGTCTGCTTATCCCCTGAAATTAGGACATTAATTCTGGTTAGGAAGCCCAGGCCGTTCACTGACAATGCTGTGCAAAGCACCTGTGCAATCTGAGGATTCTGCCTGCAGCTTTGCAGCGAAAAGAATAAATGTGTCTCACCAATAAATGACCCTTGGGAAAACAAGGATCTGTCAGAACCTCCTGTCACAGCTGCTTCTGATGTGGACATCATATTTTCCCTCTGAAAATGAAGTTCTTTATTAGTTCACAGGCAGCCTGCTCTAGCTTTTTGCACTTACAGGAAAATTCAGAATGTTATATGAAGATGTGTGCAATATTGATGCTGCAATCACGGCAATAATTGGGCTTTGTACCAACTTGTTCTTTTAATGTATTGAAACAGTGAAACACCCTATGTGATAGACTTTGGAGATATTTCTTGATTTATTTTTTCTTGTATTATTTTATCAATACTTTAACATGGCTTTTTTTGTCCAAGTATGGATTAGATTCTCATCTTTTTCTTCTATATGTATGTCTCCAATTTGAAATAGAAATAATGTGTGATGGGCTGACAGACATTTTTGGAAAATCCTATTAGTATAAAAAAAAAAAATTAGCTGTAGCCAGAGCAGAACAGATATTAGAAAGAGGTGAAGAGTGTTTATAGTAAGACAATGCAAGAAGTCCCTCTTATAATATTTATGTTTACTTTATAATTTAGCTTACATATCATCCTGAGAAAAGAGGCTAAATGTAAATTAAGGACATGGCTTCACTGCATGCTGTCACAATGCACAGAGAGGTATGAGCTAGTTTTAACCTCTCTAGTCAGGGTGGACACCTGTGCTACATATTTGGATTGCTTCTACACTAAGTCAAATATCTCAAGGGTTATATTTTATTCTGTAATGCCCTTGAGTTACAGACTTCATGCATGGACACCCCATAATAGATGTATTTCCTATATTTTAATAATTTTCTCATCTGATCTAAAAAGATTCTTTTGTAAATTTTGGTATTTTCTCCCAAATAATGACCCAAATTGTAGCTTGAGCCAGGAAATTAATACCAGACAAGTTTCATCAAAACACTTGGGAGTTTTTGCCACTAGCTTCAACAGGGTTGGGATTCCATCCTCTAGATAAATTGCAAGGGCAAGCACAGGCTCGTCCAGTGGGAGTGCTGATCAAATCATACTGCTCAGAAGGAAAAGGATAAATCTCCTTAGTGCCCTTACACAATACACACCTCACCTTTCTTCCAGAAGGCTGCTGGCAAGGTCTCTGGCCCCAAGCAAGTTGCAAATGGACAAAACCCTGGGAAGCCCTTTAAGGTCTTACCCTGGGACAGCCATGCAGATCCTCCTCATTATTAAAATCCCTCCCTTGAAGTAATTTTGAGGATTAATAGAACCAGCTCTTCATGTAAGTTTCTTTTTTTTCCCCCTCAGATAAAATTGTGTTATATGAGTGTCAGTGTGGAATGCTACGCTCAGCGTCTCAGCTACTCAAGTTATCCGTTAAGTGTCATGTTTCATTCTACAATAAAACTTGCATTTCACTTGTTTTTCACATTTTTCTTTGCAAACATCACCTGATGGCATTTTTAAACGGCAAGACCAAAGCATGAAACACTTCCTACGTGCCCTTCTAGGTCTTTCAGGGCTCTCAGAGCCCTTTTTGGTGGGGTTTCAGCAACTCTGTACATTTTCTGGTGCTTAATTCACTTTTGAGATCTGAACAGATAACACGGAGTAACATGAAAGGAGACAGAGAAACAGGCTGCAGGGAGTCTTCAAAGCACAGCTCTAAACAAAAGAAAGACAGGATCCTCATCCTGTCTGCTTCACATTCCTGTTGTAAAGATTTCAGTTCCTTCTGGTTTCCTTATCTTAGAAAAGAGATAGCATTGCTTACTTACCACACACAAAGGCTGCGGGAATTAATTGATTTAGACATACAGGCTGCTTTTGAAAGCCTGGAACATTATTAATACGAACCACTACCCACCAAAGACATGACCAGCTAGCTGCTGCATCCTCTGCGACAGTGCTTTACAGAATCACTGCAATAATTGCCAACCTGCAGAGGATTAAGGAGGCCAAGCAGAGCTTTCTACTCAGCAAATTCATTTCCCACTTTAGCCCCAAACCATCTCTCTTGCCTTGCTTTTGCTTGTCAGAATTCAGTTTCTGGGCATGGAATCTGTGGGGCTGGTCCAGGGTAAGGCTGTCAGGGGCTTCCCAGGCTTTTAGTACTTGGGGCCAAAGGCTTTTCCACCAGCCTTGCTGTCAGAGCAAGAATTCACACTGCTATTTTTAATGACTGTATTCCCCCAGGGCTCCTGAAGGCATTTATCCATCTTAGACTTTCTTCCACAAACCACTATTCAAGCACCACTTTGGAAATGGCAGCTGGCCTTGGCGGGCAGCAATGCAGCTATGTTTTAGTGGTGGCTGTTGCTTCACTCTTGTAAGGAGCACTTTAGAGGACTGCTTCTTTTTAACCCTGATTGCTTCCAGCTCACCCTTGCGCAGCAAGAAAATATTTCTGTGCTTTGTTGGTCTTCTGGTTTGTGCAGATATTGTGCCATGGGCTGTACTACCGTATTTTCTCTGCCTTTGAACTCTTAGTATTTTTCCTTCTCTCTTTCCTTTTGATCCAAAGCTCTGCAATTATGCTTTGCTGGACAAGTCACATCCCAAGAAGAGTTAAAGTAAGAAATATATTGCTGGAAAAGACGTGTGTCTTTTATGCAAAGTGAGTGTACCAAGCCAGCATGTTGCTTTGGCTTCCACACATACATTACAACTAGCAGTAGTTAAAATATCTGGGGACGGACTATTTCAACTATTTATATGATTGAGTAGAAATATTTTGTAGGAAAAAGCAGTTTCATCAGTATTTTGAATGGAAGCCATTTTGTGTTTTTGTTTTGAGTGCATTTTTTGCTGTGTTTTGTCTTTAACACTTTGACTTTATGTTGTTTTATATACATTTTTTTGGATTATTGTATGCATTTATTTGATACAAATGTAAACAAAAGGCTTTGATAAGCTTGTGCTAATATTCCATACATATGTTTTCATCTTCCACATTATTTTCTGAGATGGAGACCAAAGTTTCGTTTGTCTGTCTGAAGGTTAAGCAGGAAAGGGCACAATGGTGCAATTTCTCACAGAATACAATTTGTTGTGCAGCAGCATCTGCTGGCACACAGCTCTTGAAGAGTTTTTGAGATTTACTTCCTTTCATGGAAACCACTGGAATAGTCCCACCCTTTTTCTCCATTGACCAATCCTTTGCAATTTCAAAGCACCACAATATTCTAGAAAGGTATACTGATACAAAACCACCAAGATATTTTATTCAATAGAAAAGTGACATGGGGGTAAAATGGTCTAGTTTAAGTTAGTCTAGTGCTCCAATTCTCTATATGTTTTAAGCTCAGTTTATTTGTATTTTGTTTTCCCCAGAGTCCAAACTGGGAAGTACTTCAGAAATTCTCTTTTTCATATGTGAGGGGAAGTGAAATGTTGTGACAAACTTCGCTTTTGCTTTCTCCCCTAAGAGTCATGTTAGGCTATAGCCTCATTTACAAATCTGGGTTAGTTCAATCAGAAGTGAACTTTGGCAGCATGTTAATTCAGTGTGTACAGATCTGTTCATGATTAGTCCTCATTTAGACAAAACACGTACAGCCTCACTTTAAATTTCCAATCACCATGACTTGGTATACCAGATCTATAGGAGAGATCAATAAAAATCAATTATCTTGAATTTTGTCTGATATTCAAAATAAAAGTTTTCTCATTTTCAGAGGAATATTGGGGATTTCTCTCAAAATAAAATTATCTTGGTTGATTTTTTAATGGGAAAGGATGGAAGGAAGTGTGATCTTTTTCTATCTCCACAGAACTGTAAGAACTCAGACATTTCGATGTCTGATGTATGTTCAAATATAGCAGACAGTATTGAGCTCTTTTAGTGAGACCTTTATTAAAGCATGTGATGGTTTTTAAAGTCTACTTAGGTGTTTAACTAGACTTCTATGTATTAATTCACTAGGAAATTGTAATAAAATCTTAGAGATGCTGCTTTCTTTTTTTTCTTCTTTAGGAATTTTTAATCAAAGATTTTTTTCAAATTTTTTTTTATATTAATACAACATTTGTTCTGTGAATACTGAGATAGTGATAAGGAAAATATAATGTTATTATATGAATTGCTTACTTTTTTTGCAAGTAGGTGCTATGTAGTTTTTAATTCAGTTCTTACTGCTTAGCAAAAACTTCTAGTTAATGCTGATACACACATACATTTAATTTCTGTTGAAGTGTTCTTTGTATTAAAATAAAGTATGCAGCCTTTGAGTTCTTTTGAAAATGAGGATGCAATTTTTTTTAGTCATCTTGACTAAGATTTTAACGTCTGATAACTGTTTGTAACCATTGTGTGTTTTATAATAAATTTAGCATCTTTCACTCGGGAATTTCTACATGCTTCATGAAAAATTCTTATTTTTTTCATGCTGTTTGGAAGAATTTATTTTAGTTTTAACACAGGGACTTCAAGTGGCAGATCAAAATGTGAGAGCAGGTGCTGCTTCCACATGCCCTTTTCTCAGATGTAGTTGCCCCTGAATATTTCTCCTTGCTCCAGGTCAGACAAACTGGGAGGTGCGCCATGTTTATAGCTGCTTCACACCTCTTCTTTGGGAAGTGGGAAGTAGCAGCCAGTGGAACAAATTGCAAGCAGCTCCTTCTGCATGGTGCTTCCTGTTGTGGTTTTGTGGGCTTACTGGAGGTCAGGCGCTCTTAAATTGATGGAGGAATGCTTAAGGGAGAAATTACTGACCATCCATATGATGAATGGCTGAAAAGATATCAGGTAAAGCTGAGCTTTGGCTTGGCATCCACTGAAAACACAACTTTTTTTTTTTTCTTTTTGCCAGACATCTGTGTTTGTTCTAAGGAAAGCCCTTGGAAAGAGACACTGGCATTTCTCCACCTGGAGCCTATGAAAAAGGCGGGAGAGATTAGTTTGCTTTTTGCTTAGCTTGAACTGTGCTATGTCCCAAGATACTGGAAGCTCTTTAAAGTGGAGCAGCCTATTTTCATTCAGAACCTGAGCGCTAATGATCACCAGGTGCACTACATACTTTATAATCCATTATCCTTAAGTGTGCCTTGGCCAGAATTTCTGTTAGTAGTTCTTAACTTCTGGCTGGTAATAGAGGGGGTCCTTTCGTGGCATTTCAAGTTAGAACTTTCACATGTACATGCAGTTAGAATGTTCTCATGAAATATGTAACTATCTTAGTATATGTAATTGAAGTTTCCCAGTGAATTTTAGAATTCCTTTAAAAACAGCCTTTTGATGTGATACACATCATGTTTCCACATTTACTGGAATATTTGTGAATATTTTCTTCCTTTCCCTTGGTGATTTATTATTCTCTTAAAGATGACCATTGCCTTCTTCTTATATAAAGACTGGTGAGTTGTTTTCTTTGGGGTTATGCTGCCTTTTTTACAGCTAAAAAACCCAGATCTTCCCTATTCTGAACAGCTTCTTGATTGAGAGTGAACACAGTAAAATTAACACCACAGATCATAGGGTATTCACTTTAAAGTATACTTCAGTTTGGTTTTGCTAGCCTCTTATAAAGAAGTAGAGCAGTATAGTCTTTAAAAAAGCATTCTTTTCTTCAATTATTTCTTGTAGAAATTCACTGTTCACATCTCGTTATCATCAAAATGATTCTTGTACTAGAAAGGTTTCAAACACCTTTTTTGTCTTTGTTAAATTGCATTATATTTCCCATTTACATGAATGGAACCTGGAGATCTGGATCATGTTTTGACAGCATGAGATGCTATAATCCCTCTAGATAAATCAGGAAAATACTGCAAACATGATTTACTTAACCATTTGTAGGGATCAATAAGAGCTTGCTTAATCTTGAACATATAGAACCTAAAGGAAAGGTAACACTTCAATAATAGCAATACACTCCTGAAACTTGATCTTGTACATCCACCATACCTTGAAGATAACAAAACTGTAGGATTCGGTGTTTAATTGCTTTGGTGTAAATTAAAAGTCAGTGTTTTTTAATATTAAAACCGCTACACAAGTGAGCGACACGATAAAAAAGAAGTGTTAAAAAGACACATTGGAAATAGAAACAAAACAGTAAACAAGGGGACCTTGTTCTCCATATTTAATATAACCTATATGAAACTTCCAGGTTATTTCCCCTCAACAGAGAGTGGAATTTGAGATTTCAGATATAATTCTGTAGGTCCTGATTCTCTGTTCACTGAACATATGTGTATGGGTTGCTGAATAAGGAATATGTATCTTTGCTGCAGTCATAGTACTGCTCACCATATAGACACATGAACTTATTTCCTGAAGATTCAAGATTAAAACAGGTGATCAAAAGTGAGACTAAATGTGCCAGTGAATAAGGGAACTGCATCAAAATTTCATAGTTTATGTACATTTTGCTGGAGTTTTCAGGTGTTATTTTGGGGGAAGTTAGATGTGTAAGTTCAAATGAGCTTGTAATACGGAAGAAAACTTGTGCTGTACACAGCATGGAGTTACCCATTTGTCACCAGGCAACTGCTGCAGTGTGAATCTTTAACGTGAAAACCATAATTCTGATGCAGACAACTGAAGGCCAGCTTGAGTCCAGGATGGCCATAACCTTGCTCACCGGTGTTTGTCGACTTCTGTCAGCTGTCTCTGTGCTGCTGACATGAATGTTGCAATGTCAAGCTATAAAGACAGCTCCGTACCAATTTGGTTCACATCACTTATTTTATCTCTAAGTGTGGTTGGACACTGATAGCTATAACAGATAGTTTAACAGAATAGAACTTTTAAAAACATTTTACAGCTTTGGCTTGATATAATTTTAAGCCAGATTGGAATCTAATGGTTAGCTAAGTTTTAAAAAAGCACAAAACAAAACAAAAAACAAAACAAAAAACAAAACAAAACAAACAAACAAAAAATCTCCTAACAATTCCAGGTGTAAATGACACACTTCCAGGATGCCTAGGCCAAATTATTCAAATCTTTTGAGCTTGTACTCTAGACTACACATTGACATCTAGTCAGCATGTGCAAACACTGCATATCTAGCTACAGTTCTGGCACAAGTGCAGTGGGATTCTATGCCCCAATATAAAACTGTGCCCAAGATTTCCCCTCACTTGCCTCACTGTGATCGTAGTATAGCTTCACCATCTTCAGTACCAAATCTAAAGCTGTGCAAAACAGAATGATGCAGTTTCAGAGCTGCATTTGATACAGAATGCTTCCATTTTAAATGTAAAGGTATTCTATCTGAATGAAAGCTTATATTTCATGAAAAAATAAGATTTTATTTTAAACAAAATTATTATTAGAATGAATTATGTCAGAAATATTACCTTTGCCTGGGTAGAGGTAAGTATATATATTTTAGTAATATGTTTAAATTATGTCAGAAAGCATATTTTTGTAATGATTATTAGAGGTTACATGACATTAGTTATTTCATTATTCATATTCAATATTAACAATTTATTAAACTATAATAAAAGTACTCAGCCTCATTCATTGCAAACTGAAAGTAAGAGCTGTGAAATTTTATCCTTGAAACCTATTAAAGGTGCAGAATTAGAAGAATGTAAAAAAGAGAACAAAGTTAGGATGGTATTTCTGAGAATCTAATGATGATAAAGGAAGACTATTCATTAGGCGGTATTTTTACTTTATATTCCTTTTGGTTCATTAAAGGTGCCTACCTACTCTTTGTGCGATACCAGAATGTGTGCTAAAGTGAGAAGGATTATTAAGATATGATACTAGAATGAGACTTGGGGCTAGATTTGGTGTTGACTTTGTCAGTTACTACCTTGGTGACAAATCACATCTTTATATTTGTACTGACCTCAGCCTTTGGCTGTCTTATTTATTTTGATTTCAAGCTCTTTAGAGCAGATTTGCAACAAGGACAGCTGTGTTACGAGCTTGGTGACAACAGCTTTTGTTTCTTGAGTGCTCCTCCAGTGCAAATAAAAATAGTCAAATTTGTAAGTATCAAAATTACATATCAAAGAAAAAGAAAAACAAGAAAAGAAAAACAAATTCCAGCAACGCTACTTCCCCTACAAGTGTTGTCTTCCCTCTCTTTAGTACAGTCTGGTACAGCTGCCATCCCAGCTCAACATCAGTGCCACCCTTCTGCACAGAAATCTTCAATCCCGTTTTCTCCAGTTTACTGCTTCTTAACTAAAACCAGATTTTCAGGCACTCTGAGTGTGTAGAGCACAACCAGAGGAAGGATGGTTGAGACCTCTGACAATTGAGTCCCAAATTCTGTACTGTGTCTTGTAGATTTAGTAGAAGCAAGCTTTGTTGGACTAAGCAAAGCTATAAATCTGCTAGTTGAGTTTGGTTGTTAGGAGTGCCAGCTTAGCTCATTTTATTCATTCTAAATTCAAAGTTTATCAAAAAGAAGGGCAAAGTCTCTGCAAAGGCCAAATTAAATATGGCCACATGCGTATGTAGAGCTGGAAAGCAATTGGTCTTTTCACGGTGCTATTAGAACAAAAGCATCAGCCCCATTGTTGTAATGTGCATAGTAGTCCCTAACTTTTCTATTGCCCTTTTTAATTTTTTTTATTTTTTTATTTTTTTATTTTTTGGTGGGGGAGTGGAATCTCAGCCTTTCACAAAGGAATTTGTTAGCTTTATCTTAATTTTGCAGCTGGTGAAACTATGGCATGCAGAATGGAATTGACGCACCTAAGGGATTATGTTAGAATGGTGAAAACAGAGCATAAATCACCAGGTTCTCAACCCAATGCACTGTCCTTTACATCAGAAAGGAGACACAACTTGAGGATCAGTATTATGCCTAAAACACTGTTCTTACTTCGAAAAAAATGTTATTTGCCTTGATGAAAATTTCCAAATCTGGCTGTTTAGAACAAAGGCTAAATATCTGCCTTGTTACCTAGTCAACTTAGTAGCTTCTCAAATTTACAACTTACTCTTGCATTTTCTTATTTTATGAGATTGTGTAACAGTGAGGAGCTCACAAACTGAAACTAATTGATGTTTAATTGGTAATTCATTGATAATTCATTGATTATTCCTCAGAGAGAGAGAGTATCAAATGCACCTCACACGGACATAGACCACAGCAGGGAGAAGTCAAGAAGGCTAATGGTGCTCAGAATCAAACATCGGTTGTACTTATTTTTAGGATCTTGACATGACTGATAGAAAATCTCCAAATGGAAAAGGAAGCATAAACACTTCTATAGCTTCTGAAAGTAATGTGGCTAGGAAAATTAGTCATATTTCATTTCCCACTGTCTGTTAAGCTATATGTTGACAAACCAGACTATTAGCTGTCTTTGGAGAGTATTACTAATTAACTGTGTAGCCTAATCATCAGAGTTACTTTGATGACCTCGGGAAACATCCATTTCTACATATTATTTAAAACAAAAATACAGCACTAAGAGATTTTATTGGCTTGGCCAATGGTTTGCAAGTGAATCATAGGACATAATGCATTGCTGTTTGAAGTTGCACTTGGTGGCTTTTAATAAGATCCCACTGTTTATAGATCAGATGGAGCATTGTCTGTCTATTTACTTTTTTTTCCTGTGCAAAGCATCACTTTTAATGCCAGTCTGCTGAGACTGGCAGAGACCAGCAGAGACAAAATGGCATCATTAGAGCAAAGGTGCCAAAAGAGATGTTTGGCTCTTTTAGATCTGCAGCTCTTCAGTCCTTTTTAGGTCAGCAGGCGGTATTTATTAAATACTCTGAAAACCAATTCATTTGGTTTAAATTATGCTGGCAGCATAAAATTGTGTGCAATTAGCAGAGAAAGCTGCTGGTCTGAGCACAAGTTACAGGAATCCTTAAAGTCTGTGGTGCCATGCTAAATTCAGGTCTCAGTGCCTTGTTCTAGATTTACCTACACGGATGGACACAGGTAGACCAGAGCTTGTAGTCCTCTGTATTGTCTGGATGAGACCTAGCTCTGCTTCCAAACTTGTGGAGATGTCCTGCCTGGGTGTATTAGTCTGCATCTCTGACTAATGAACGCTGCCTGCCTAGTTGCACAGTTGCTCCTGGATTGTTATAGGGATGTGTGGGTTGGACTTTCTCCTGTCAGTCTTTACTCAGATTGGATAAGAAATCTTTACTACCATGGAATAGAGATTATGCTCCTCTCCGTCCTGCGGTGGTTTAGCTGAGAGGGCTTTGTATCTTCTGGAGTTGTAGCTCCCAGTCAGTACTCTGGTAATGATGGGCAGAATTGTGCTGGAAATATTTCTCAAGGACTTGGAAGAGAAATTGCACTTTGTGTTGCCTCGTCCTTTAAAACTATCACTTTTCACTTTTAAGGATGAAAATGCTGCTTGTTGTACCTCTTGAGGGCATCGTTAATCAGGTCTTACTGAATGCTCATCAATTTAGTAGATTTATGTGTATGTATTGTCATTGTAACATTTCATGTGCAGTTACATCTATTACATGGAGTCTGTGCAAAGCTAGGTAGATGCATATTCAAGACTTGACAGGTACATTGCTCATTTACTGCATCAGGGGCAGATTCTACCCAGCCAAACCAGAGAACCTCAGCTAGCTGTATGAATATACTTAAGATTGGTAGCATTTGAAATAACAGGTGAGGGCACAAAATAAAATGAGGATCCAGTTGTATCGTATGAGTTCATAGTGAGAAGACATTTCCAACCTACACATATTTAGAGGCAAATGCATATGTGGGAAAAGTCACAGAAAGTGAAGTGATGCGTGCAGTATCTCACAGCAGAATGTTTACAAATCTTGGCATGGACCCCTTTCTGGGGTTGTTCCCTTGTTCCTCTTCAGCTCTGCTGTGTCAACACAGGGTTGTCATTTGTACATGGATATGCAGATGTTGTAGTGGACTGCAGTTCCAGATCTCCAGCTCATTAAAAATCAATGCTTATTCATGATACAGTAAAGTTAGCTGACTTACAGCATATGAAGACTTTCAACTAAGTTTGTGTTAGTGGCTTCTAGTATTTTTAAGATACAGGATTCTGAAGTCAGGATGCAAAATTTCCTGCCTAATTTAGGTACTGAATCCATACTCAGGTTGAGAAGGTTATAGTCATATTTTTGATGAGTGGTTCCACTGGGAGCAGTCACTCTGAGGCTCTGAATCCTCTGAGGCTGCAGTCACTCGTCATTGCCTATGTAGGAATGTGGGTGCTATACTTCAGACTACCAAGTTTGAAAAATTTATATGAAGTACTGCTATTAGCCACAAGATGTTTTAGTATTTCCAAACACTCCTATTGCCTTTGACTTTCCTTCATTTGTAAAACTAATGGTCTCGATGCATAGCTTTTGCATCACTTTGATCTAGTGTAAACAGATAACCTTTGCAAAAATTGGTTTAGCTTTTCCATAGTTTCCCAATAGGAATGGATCAAGTTCTATAATTTGGACCTTTATCCCACTGGGCTGCTGCTAACTTCAGTGGTACAGAGCAAATCATCTACAAAAGTAAATTGGCCAAAATGCCTTTACTGAATTAAGCGTAATGTTCCCAGGTTGATTCTCATTCTCAGGCTGGATTACTTCTAAAATTAGCCTATTTCTGAGAATGGTTCTTTTCAACTCAGCTGAAAACATCCTTTAATTTTGAACAGTGCTTTGAAATGACCTCATAAGGTGACATAATGACTTTTCACAAGGAGATCTGGAGACTGTAGGAACACGTCGAGCGAGTATTTCACGTACATCTGGATGTACTGTGTGACATATTAACACCGCAGACACATCTGTTATTCCTGAGGGGCTAACCAAACTTTGCGATCTTGGGCAGATGCAGTAGATAGGGCTGACAGAGCAGACAAAGACTCATCACTGGTTACTACAGCAGGCAAGAGATGTATGCAAGGGAATTCATCAGGGCTTTATCTTTGTGCTGTGTGATGTGCAATTAATGTAAAGCATGTGGCTATCTTAGAAATAAGTCATAGATTTAGATGAACTAAGTACATATTGTGAATATAAAGCAGAAAATGTTAATGATTTAATTTCTGTCACTCACCCAATAGCTTGAAGTTTGGTTCCCACAGATTGTACCTCTATCATCTCACTGAGCTTGATCTCATCTGCAAGATCAAAAGAGTCATTAGAAACACGGGTGGTTACTAGCCAAGTCAGATTTACTCAGAAGCTGTAAATCACTAAATCCACAAAAGTGATAATATTCCATGTGGTATTTTTGTTTTTAAACTTCTGAGTGGTTGTTACAACTGACAGATCTGGCAAGAGTTTGAATCTTAGAAGTACATTTTGTTGCCTTTCATACTCATATAACTGATCAGTATCACAAAAGCATAAAGTCATAGAATCACAGAATGGATTTAGGCTGCAAGAGACCTTTAAGGGACCTTAAAGATCATCTGGTTCCAACCCACCTGCTGTGATTAGGGACACCTCCCACTAGACCATTTTGCCTAGGGCCCCATCCATCTTGGTTTTTAACACCTCCAGGGATGAGGCATTCACAGCTTTTTTTGTGCGAATTGTTCCAATGCTTCACCACTCTCCAAGTAAAGAATTTCTGCCTAGCATCTAACCTTAATTTCCCCTCTTATTCTGAAGCCTTCCCCCCTTGTTGTATCACTATTAGACCTACATTCACCTACATTATTATTTTAAAAACCTACTTACTCTTTCTTTCTGAAATCTTCTTTAGAGTTTTCTACTTGGAGTGTAAAATCACAGAGGCAGGAAGAGCAGTTAACAGTGGCAAAGTAGTGCATTATCACTAAAAACAAATTGAGCTGTTCCTTCCAGTGGTTTTGGTGACCAGCAGTTCAACGCCTCTTTACCTGCCAACTGCTTCTCACTAACACTTAAATGGAGAACTGTCTGTAGAAATAGGCAAAAATAGCAAGTTGCCTATAATAGCAGGTTATTCTGGAGCAGTAGCATGGTCATGACCTTCTGATAGCTCTGCCTATGCCAGAGGACTGCAAAATCCAGCTGGGAGCAGCTTTTAGTGAGGCTGAAGAACGACAGTTGATAGGTTGAGGTCCAGCACTTGTGGGTTACAGAAGAAGCGGGTTCCCTAGGCAGCAAAAAGAGCACCAAAAGCAGATCTCTGGAGCTCTGGTACTGAGTACTCAACTCTGTATTCAGGTCTTTCTCTTTCAACAGCAGAATTATGGCTTTGCTTGGATCCAGATACTCATTCTTTTGTTTCAGCTTTGCTTATGCTGCGTGTAAGCCTCCAGTTTGAGGATAAAACTTTCCAGGACACCTCAGAAACTCAAGAGCATGGAAGTCCCAGCTATTTTCAGCATAATGATGTACTAAATCCTTCCTTCTTTTGTAATTTCCTTCCTCATATATAAACTCAGTTAAGCCACAGTAACGCTGCCTTGTGGTTTAGGCATTTTAATTTTAAAGTTTTCCTGAATATTTTATTACTGAAACAGTCCCTGACATGACCACAGGTTGGACCCTGGTATCTACAATGTAGAGGAATTACTCAGGGAATAAGAATGAACGTGCTCTGGGCTAACTCCACTCGCCTTGCAGAGAAGAAGAGTCAGAGGAAGCGCTTTTGAAGATCCTGAGTACTTTTAACTAAGGCACTAATGAATCAATGGCTTTGCAAATAAAGCAAAAGTGTAAGCCTTTCCAATAGTGGTTGACCTCAGCAGAGAAGAAATGATCTCTTAGGTCCTGGGTGGAGGAGTGAAGCGTGGTAAAATTCAAAAAGCTGCTAGCAACCATCACTTGCAATATCAAGAGCAGATCCCTGGGATGTGCAAGGACAAGTCCAGCTCTGCAGGCTGTACCAGCAGAGCTTTGCAGAAGGAAGTACTATGGGTACCATCAGATCTCTTCTGACTTATTGTACCAGAAATCCTTTTCATGCTGGTATTAGCAGTATTTGTCTCGCTTCTGACATGACTTCTCAAAGGCTGCATTTTTGCCAATGCTCCAGAGCCTGTTTTCTGTCTTCTATTTCAATGACACAGCACTTGAATAATTCCCTGTCTTTGGACTCACAGCATGCAGTATTGGCTGGGCTGCAGACATGATACTTCTGCATGTGCTATCTCTGCACTTAATTATAGATTAAATTTTATTTTCAACAGCTGCCAATCTGGCACACTGCAGAAAGTTAAATTTAAATTAGAATGTGAAGAAAAAATCAGCTCTGAGTACTCACCCATGAGGAGAATTTGCTCTGCATTTGCTGCATGTGTGTCAGTATGTCTGGTATTGTGTAATGACATATTAGCAATGAGACAATAGTAAATTATGGCTAGCCTCTCAGCTGTGCAGACTAAAACCACTTTGGTAGAAATAAAGAGAAAGCAAGGGATCAGAAGCGGTTTTAGGATCAGTTGCTCAGAGACAAAGGGGTAATGTTTTATGTTCTAAGCTACATTGATTTTTCATGCTGCAAAAAAGTCAAAGAAGGAATAATTTTCACTTTTCAACTAAATTATACGAAGACCTTATAAATTAATTTCTTAGTAGTCAGGTAGAGTTTAATTACACTAGACAAAGATAAGGTGGCATCTTTCTCAGTACTTCTCCCCTGAGGGTAACCTTCAGAAACAGATTCAGAACATCATTAAATCTTAGGCTCTGGAGACTGATTTGGTTTTGTGACCATTTATAATCCAATTAACAGTAAACAAACAGACAAACGCGCAAACAAATTCCAAGCTCCATCCAAATTGTCTACACAAAGTACATTAAAGTTTAACTTCCATAAAGTTTTCTTTAGTGCAGAAGATGCACTAAAAGAAGTGCAATAAAAATTGTTTCTTTTAGCAAATTGTAGATGTAAGCATGTTTAAAATGTTATTTTTTTTCTAAAAAGCCTGATCACCCCCAACATGTTTCCCATCAGCTCCTTGTTACTATTGTCATTTGCAAAGCAAAACTAAGGAAAAAAAAGAAAAGCATTACAACATTTCATCATATGCAGCAGGATTTAAAGCTTCTTTGGAGAAATTGCACCTTGTTATCTGGAAATACAACTCTACATTCTGAAAACAGTCAAAGATGACTTAATGCAGCAACTCGTCTATTTAGAAACACCGGCAAGTGAAAGTTTATTTCCCTAGTGCTCTGTTTTCAACCAGTTCCCCACTGAATATAGAATGAAGTTAAAGATTTCTGTCTCTTGTTCAAAAGCCTACAGAGAATTTGTTGTTTTTATTTTTCTTAGCTGTAATTGGGACCTACTACACTGGGTAGTTTGCAAAGTCATATCTGGACAGTCCCTCCACTGGCTCCACTGCAATAAATAAATAAATAAATAAAAAGAAGTACAAGGCTGAGTGATGATTTTTGGGCAAGTTCACAAAACAAGCCGGGAATGAAGCCAAATCTTGTGACATTCGCACTAGTTTCAAAGCAGCCAAATCACACTGGCTGCCAAAGCTACTCAAGTAAGCACATCTTTCTCCACAAGCATCATCTCTCATAAGAACTTCTAATGTAATAGTGAAATTTCTAATCTCAGGACACAAAACGGGATCCTGTTTTATGTCAGCTGCAAAATTTATTTTAGCAAGCAATTAGAGTATCAGCCCAGCAAGATCTGTCAGACATTTGTTCTTTTGATTTAACTTCCCAACAATCAACGCTTTTCTCCAAAGCTCTAGCCCAAGCAGGAGAAGACGAATGAAGATGAAAAGATGGAAAAGAAAGTCATTGTTTCCTTAAAAGTCTTCTGATATCTAGATATCACAGAGTAGAAGACAATAGATTAATAGGAAGGAACACATGGAATAAAATTTTGCTTAATATTATTTATCATTCATAAAATGTATCACTTGATCATCTTGAATCTTCTATATTTCCCATCTTTTCCCACTAGAAACTTGAGCCCCAAATGCTTCCTATTTACCTCTTGGCTTTGTGCTGATACCTTATGTGTGTATCTGCACTTGCATGTACGCCTGTGCGGGCTGACTGCTACTTGAAGGATTACTATTTCAGATAGGTTCCCAGTGAAATGGATACCCATGCAAACTCGTTTTGCAGCTGTACTTCTAGATGGAGACTTAGGAGGTCAGATTCTTAATAAGATTCTTCTATAAATTTGGTCAGCAAAGTTTTACTGGACAAACATCAGCCATCCTTCCTATGTGCCCTGGAGCGTACACCTAAATCACATGATGACAGAGGAGCTGAATCTGTCTCAGTGAATGTAGAAAATGCAAAAATGTAGAATGTAAAAAAGCATGAATACTTGTCTTCCATATTTTACATTAAAGAGGTAAAAACTTAATTTAATTACAACGAAGTGCAGCAGTTGAATATCTAGACAGAGGTACATTTAAAGGCATGTACTTACATGTATCCTTGTCTGAAGATTCAACCTAACTTATTTATTATTAACTAGCTGTCCATGATGCTTAGGTGTGTTGGTGAACTACTACTTCAAAAAGAAAAGAATTGTGATTATAATCTGTATTGTTATTAACAAAAAGCATATTTGTCTTGAGACAAAGCTTGAATCACATGAATATGTAACTGTATTATAACATCTGCCAAGAGGTTTGCAGGAGTGTAGACAGAAGATGAAGTAATTAATTAAGGAATTACATCCACAAGGTGAAAAGTCCCTAAAGATAACTATGCCAGAAGCTATTTTAAGGAAAGGATCTAGGGTTTCTGTATCTGAATAATTTCATGCAAATCTTTGAAGGCAATTCTTGTGTGCATGTGAATATATCTCCCCTCTTGCATAAGTGCTCTCAGTCCTGAGGTCTCAAATTTTTTGTGACAGATCCCAAAAATCTCACAGGCTGTTCCTACATGATGAGGCTCTTTTAAGCCTTGGACACATCATCTAGCATTCAATGTGCCTAAAAGTTACAGAAGAGGATCTTTCAGATGTTGAAGATCAGGTTGAATATTTATTCAGAGGAAGAGGAACTGCGCAAACAAGAGTGTGTAGGAAATGGTGTCCATGGCTAATGCTGAGGATGGTCATCTCATTCCTGACTCCTCTTCTGAGCTCTGTCCTTGGCAACAATGAACACCACAGGATGTTTTTTCCTCTGCTCACCATGTTGTCTTTCTTTCACCCATATTTCAGTGGTGCAAAGACTACACAAATGGACAGATTTTTGTTCACTATAAGACTTCTTTAAATCACTAGAGCAAAGAATCTAACTCAAACTCACAGAGAATATAGAATCATAGAATGGCTTGGGTTGGAAGGAACTCCAAGAATCATCAAGTTCCAACCTCCCTGCCACAGGCAAGGCCACCAACCTCCAGATCTGGTACTAGACTGACTGCCCAGGGCCCCATCCAACCTGGTCTTGAACACCTCCAGGGATGGAGCATCTACAAAGAATAAGACATTTCAGACTGTGGCTTTCCAGACTTGTGCAATAACAAGACACTGAATCTTGATGGCGATTTGACACAAGTTTCTCAGTCCTGTCTGATGACTTCTATTTTTTGGATGCATCATTGTGAGAAAAAGGGATTAAAAAATATCTCTTTAGCACATGAGTATCCTCTCCTCCTACTAGTTATTTTGAAATATGCTGTTCTTACTTTTCATGTGACTAAATTTTTGGCTTAAGATTTCTGAAATGTCTTGTAAAATGCATGTACGCATAAGGGCACAATCTCAAGTAATACATATACAACTCTTCTTGTTATTGTTTCTATCCATTTGTAATAGCTTCCATAATGCTAGGAAAAAACTATATATGCACTAGCAGTTGTGTGCTTAGTATATTTATTTCATGAATGCTTTCCTTTTGTTTGTTTATTCTCATTTTTAGAGGGAAAATAGATTTCTTTTAATTTGATGACCTCTCTGGTATGTTAAACATACGTCTTTCTGCTCTTTTTTTTAATATTAGATTGTACTTTTTGCTCATCAAATTAGAATAATTCCACTTTCCAGTCTTTTTAAAGTAACATTAATAGTTTTCTATGGTTTGTGTTAGATAATGAGCAGGTTGAGAGAAACCTTTTAAAAGAATTTCATACCATTAATAAAGCAAGCAGGAAAACAAACACACAAATAAAACACAGTGAAAGATAAATAAGAACCATTTCCTGTTTTCCTTTCACTAATTTCTGGCAAGATAGAATATTTCTTCTCATTTTTATGCTCTTACGCATATTTCAGTAAAGGCTTCTGTTTGTATAGGAAATATCTCATGATCCTTAGATAGAGGAAGACAGGGACAGCGTATGTTGCTTATACATAGTTGATGAAAGAGCAAATAGCATCAACCAATTCAATTTCAATACTAGGCAGCAAAGAAAATACATGTTATTTTAAATGCATTTATTTTGAACATCAGAACCTTTCAAAACCATTTGTCTGTCTTATACACCTTTCATACAAGATGTTTTGGGAACACAGGTACTGTTGATAGTTGTTTTATACCAGGCAATTTGTAGCACACAAAGGTGTGCAGGAACTGCACTTGTGTAGCATGTCATAAGCCTCAACGGAAGCACCTCCTCTGCTTATGTTTACTCATCCAGAAGGCATGACCAAACCAAGCAAAATGGTTCCAGTAGCAGAAAATTACTATTCATTATGATCTATATTTTCAAAAATTTCATAGATTCATAGAATGGCGAGGATTGGAAGGGATCTTAAACACACCTAGTTCCAATCCCCTGTCCCCCACTAGATCAGGCTGCCCAGGTCCTCATCCAACCTGGCCTTGAAGATCTCCAGGGATGGAGCATCCACAGCTTCTCTGGGCAAGCTGTGCCAGCACCTCATCACCCTCTGAGTAAAAAATTTCTTCCTAATATGTAACCTGAATTTCCCCTCTTTTAGTTTAAAGTCATTCCCCCATGTTCTGTCACTATCAATCTGTGTAAGAAGTTGGTCCTCTCCTGCTTATAACTTCCCTTCAAGTACTGGCAGGTGGCAGTGGGGTCACCATGTAACCTTCTCTTCTCCACGCTGAACAAACCCAACTTCTTCAGCCTTTCCTCATAGGGGACATGCTCCAGCCCTCTGATCATCTTTGTGGCCTCCTCTGGACCTGCTCAAATAGCCATACATCTTTCTTGTATTGGGGGCCACAGGCCTAGACTCCAAATGAAGCTTCGTGAGGTTAGAGTAATGGAAACCTGGTCTTCGGCTTACAGCCTGGGCTGGGCTATGAATACCTCATCTCTCAGCCTAGTTTCTTGTAGTCCTTCACCTTAGCTGTGCCTAATTACTGCAGTAAGTTCTGGCATTTTTCCCATTAATGAAAGTGAGAAAATCCATTGTGAAATCAATTTATTCAACTGTGAGTCTCAGATAATAAAAGATGACTATTAAATAAAATAAATAAATAAGGTGGCTATTACAATCCAGAATAACAGTAATTATCTAAAAGTTTAAGAGGAGTGTTACAGCCAAACTGCACAGGTAAGAACAAAAAAAACAACCAACCAACCAACGATCAACAAAAATCTCCATCAACACCAAAACAAGCAGATTTGAGTAGCCAGTGTTGTAGAATGGGAACGTGAATTTCTGCAGATGGTCATCCAGAAATATTTTGTTCACCAGTCTGTCACATCTAAATCCGTGTCAGCAGAGAACAGAACTGTGTTGCCTCTCAACACTAATTGTAAATGGAGCTATTATGGAGCCAGGGAAGTCATTATGATAGCTTTTTTCTAAGTCATCAGGCAGCCTGTAAAACATGCCGTGTTTATGATTGCAAACATTGTATGGCTATAAGAGCTGTACATCATGCCTGTCGTTCTGGAGGGACACCTGCTGACTGTTCATATGCCAGTTTGTAAGAAGGTATGCAAACAGTTTGACTACAAAATCTTCCTTTTATGTCTCATGAAACCAGCTTGAGCTTTGGCTTATCACCCTCCAAATAACAGTTGAAGGCACTGTCCTTTTAAGACTCTGTGCAAGAAAACCAAGAATAAAATATATATGCCAAATGCATTGTTGGTTCAAGGACAGAAAATTTTAGTTTGCTGATGCTATGAAAAAAATTGTGCCGAATTTAGATGTAAAACACAACTTGGTGCTTTTTGACCCAGGGAAAGCTCTACAAAATAGAATTACTAATCCAAATCTGAATATAGTGAGAAAAGGCAGAGTAGTAAGCAAAAGATACGTACTCTCTGGCATAGCAGAGGGTACAACCTATTGGTTCCTAACCTCCTCCACAATGTGCTTGCCTTTTGGCCCTGTGGCAAATAAGTGGATGGGCTACAGCCTGGCTGCTCTGTACCTCCCATTCTATCCCTTTTGTTGCACTGTGTGGAACAGAGGAAGGGTTGCTTTAACTTGTATCTCTGCTCTACAGCTGTGCTACTGGTGCTTCCCCTGCTCTTTCCTACCTTGGTTACTGGGGTTGTGGTAGGGTTCAGTGAGCTAGCATTTTTTGCACAGCAAGCATTGTTGAGGAGAAGTGGTACATCAATGTCCTTGATTTCTCTATTTCATGCAGCAGTGCTTGAGGACACGTAAATATCTGCAAGGAGTGTTTATGGGCTGCATAAAAAAACTGTCCCTGGCTTTTATGCTCACTCATCCTTAACCCCCCTAGAATTAAGAGATATACATAATAAATGATTCATTATGAGAAATTATCTCTGGAGATTTTTTTAATCTTATCAAAGCATAGACTATGTCAATCATATGCAAAGTCTCAAAACGAATTACTTCTCATAATCAACCACTCTTAAGTTTGCATCTCATTTTTACCTTTTTTTTTTTTTTAAAGGGATCTGATTCTTAGTTCCACTTTTGCAAATTGAAAGAAAGAAATAATGTATTTTTAAACTCATCTTCAGGACTCACAGCCATCAGCTGAACAGCCTCTGAAGTCTTAGGATTTCCAATAAACTTTCATAAAAAAAAAAAAAAATCAATCACTTCAGGGAAATATATTTGTATCCCACTGGTTGCATACAAACAGAATAGACATAACACATTAAATTAGATGTTTTATCATGTAGCACAATATGAATGGTGCTAAAATACATATCCCATTGCAACAATGGTTTGTGACACAGCAAAGGGAGCTGTTAATGTTACTAATAACATTTCTGAATGTACTGCCGATAACTGGATAGACTTTGAGAAAAAGTAAGTAAAAAAAATCAACTTTTCAAAGGTAGAACTGGAAAAGGCATCCAACAATTATCCAGATTCATGGAAACTGACTTGAGAGTCTTTATCATGAGTTTCTAATATGCATGTAGGGACCTTACCATTAAAAACTAGATAAAAAGTAGGGAAAAATAATTTTTAAACAACTTTAGGGAGGACGTACACAGCCTGAATTGTGCAGCTTCCATTAAAGGTAATGAGTCTGTCAGTGTGCATTTCTTGCATTGAAAATGTGCCCTTGATAGTCTCATTTAATCTCACCTAGAGACATTTCAAACTTCAGCCAGGAGTGTGCTAAATATTATGCTGCATAAGACCAATCAGGCACAGCCATAATTTTGTTAGTCTGCTTAGTGCATAAAACTAATGCAGGGCTCATCCACCTCCTGGTAATGTCCAGGCTGAAAACCACCACCTTGCTGAGCCACATGCACATTTTCTTAAGCCAGCCACTTCTAGCCAGCAATTGTCCAAGTCTTGTTTTTTCTTTAAGCAAGAATAGTAGAAGGCAGGTACTTGAGAAGCTAAAGCAAAGATTCCCATTCTCTTCTAGTGATCCAGCTGGAGTTTCTTTTCTGCTGGGTGGGTATTGGTGCAACAGATTCATTTAAGACTGGTGCTAAATTTTCAAAGGCTAGGAGAAGACCCAGAGATGGAGTGTGCTGAGGGGCCAAGTGTTTTGGTGGGCACCTCCCTTAAGTCCCTGCAGAAAAAAGAACATGTATTTTCCTGCAGAATTTGAATATCATTTATAGATTTTTATACATTTCTGTTGAACCTATATTCACCTATAATGACTGAAAAGACACCCACTTGTCTGGCAGGAATTTGAATGAGTTAAAGACTTAATTTCTCTGCAAAACTATGTATCCCCTGTATGTACTAAGAGCACTCTTTATAGCCACATCTTACCTACATCAAGACACTCATTCATGAGAGCATGCAATGTAAATTCTTGTCAGTTTTTTAACGAGAACACGTTAAGAAACTGTGCAATTTTTTTTTCTCTAGGCAAAAATGTTCATCTTTATTTTTGTTTCCACTCTCTTGACAGTAATGCTTGAAAGAATCCTATTCATATGTTTAAAAAATAAAATAAAAAAGCAAAATGAGTATGTGAAAGGTCATCAGATACAGAAAACTTTAGTTTACAGTACGTTTCCTTGGAAACTTATGAGTGGATCAAAAAAGACATCAGAATGACAATACATGTGGGACATAAACTCTCAGTAGTTCCAGGTAGAACAATATCTCATTTTTCAGAAGTTAATTTAAGCCTTGGCACTTTAAATAATTAAACCACAAAAATGTAGAAACTAAAGTGAATGTGATTTTGACCTATGTTAAAAAAATCCCACTTCTTCTTTACTGCATGATTTTGTTAGCGACCAATCAGATGAGCAAAGCGCAGTCTGTTCCCAATATACACAATTCACTCAGTGCACACAAAGCCCTGTATCTTATTAAAAGATATGGTGTGGAGCCAAGATCCTAAGTAATGCAGGTGCAACTGAAATATCCAGTGATGATTTGGCCACATATATATGGATTACCAGAACATGATATTGGCAAGAGGAGAGGAAAGGAAAGGTCCCACCTGCATTCTATATATGTGGCAGGTGCAGCTTAGTCTGATGACTCACAGTTGCAAATGTAACATCATTATTAACTCTACCCTGTTCTTTGATAAGAGTCTTCATGCTGTGCTCACAGGGTAGAGTGCAATACACAGGCTTTTGTCATTTTCCTCATTACTAAATACCTTCAGTTCTATTCCAGCAAAGGCAAAATGCAAGGGAATAGGAGGTAAAAAATTATAGCAAGGTTTTATCATAATCATAGAATGAATCACAGAATGGCTTGGGTTGCAAAGGACCTCAATGATCACCTAGTTTCAACCCCCATGCAGTGGGCAGGGTTGCCAACCACTTGACCAGGCTGCCAGGTTTTAGATCTGTTGTGTGTGGGAATGCATGTTCTTAAATCCTAGAATAACCACTTGAATTTCTACATGTGTAGGACCATTTTGAGAGATCACAGTCTGGCCCAGAAATGTTACCAATCAGTGTTTGAAGGGGACTTTTTAGGATTCCTTTGTAAGCACAACACATAAATAACTGCATTTGGCGGTCAGATGAGTGAAGCACAAAGAACTAGTGAAAGAAATGACATTAAAAACCCCAGTTTTGATAACTCTTGTTCAGTAAAGGGAAGACTGTGGGGGAAGCTTCCGACTTACCTACGATATAGAAGTGTCTCTGCCTGCCCCCACAAGAAACAAGCAATACAGGGCCTACAAGCTTCTTGTTCTTTTACACTGCAGAGAAGAGGCAGCCCATGAACATGCTACCTTTCTGTTTTTCCAGTAGTATAGACAGAGTACAGAGAAAGAAAAAAACCCATTTCAAAGAAAGTCATATGCTTCCCAGAGCCTGTGTAGCTTCACATCATTCTCATACAGATGAATTCCTCAGACATGTATGTTACCTTGCTGTGTCCTGGTTATGCTTTTATTATTAATCTTGCAATTCTGATCTCATCTCTGGTTGGTGGTCACATTTCAACCTGTAGATTACCCATTCAGTTCTAGCTTCCTGTGTGATAAATTCGTTGAACAGTGGCCAAATTTCATGCCATTGTCTGAACTGTAGTGGTAGATTAAATAATTCTTACAAGCCACAGTTCTACAAACATTTCTAAAGCACATTAGGACATTTTAGGGATTAAAAGAAATCGTAAAATTGCCTTGACATCCTCTAGACATACTGGTTTGCTTTTCTTATTTACAGGTAATATTAATAAGGACCAAGAAGCAGAACAATTCAGAAAGTACTATCCCACAAGATATTCTGGAATTCCAAAATATGCTTTACTCTCAATACAATGAAAATCTCAGTTACACTAGCAATTATGATCCCTTTTTGTTTCAGTAATGCTGTAACAGAATATTATGTTAAACTCGAAGTACTAATAATACACGAAGAATATGAAGCCTTATAAGTTAAAGTTAATAACAAAGTGAAATTAAATGCTTTCAGCTTAACTTAACAAAACATGAGATCTCAATGTGATTGAATCAAACCAAAAGGTGAAGCATTATTCAGTCTGATACTTTTCTCTCAATTCTGGGTTGGAAATTGGCATGTATGTATTACAATTCAGTATTTCTCAGTGTGAAACTGTTTTCTTGAAAATACTTCGACCATATATTATTTGTTAAGTAAACACGTATAATAGAATAAGACTTGGCTCCTTCAGTTTAGTAGCAGTGCATGTTTGACTCTGCCTGGCAGTGCCTGCAAAGCATTACTTTTGTTAAGTCTTCCTTACAGTAGAATAGATGTGTCTCAATCATATTCTGAGGGCCTTGTGACAGAATCAGAAAAAAAGTTTGGCTTAGATACGGGGCTAAATAACTATGCAGTTATTTGAGTGATGTAATAACCATCATCCTTGAGACTTTTGTTCATAGAAAAGTTAGTGCTGTGGAAAAATAAAAGTATGAGATTACAATGCAGGAATGTCTACATGTCCATCTGTAGTAGACAAGAGAAAAGAAATGTCTGTTTGACCATGTCTGGTCATGTTTTGGAAACCCAAGGACCACACTGAGTTATATTAGTAAAATGGGAGTACAGAATAAAGAGTAAGAGTGCAAATGTATATTCTTACCAGTAAATCCAGGCTCAAACTAGATACTCTCTTTGTAGTACCACCCTTTGTAGACATTTTTATGGTCAATAAGAGAGGTTGCTTACTTAGAAATGTGCTTTCCAAGCTATTTAGCTCTCCAAGCCATTTTGAAAGCTTAATGTCTTTGAAGACGGGTTGAGGCACTTCTTTAATGCTTGTGGCATTAATAAAGAGAGAGCTATTGTGGAATGGCTTGTGTTCAAACCTGTGCTATCTTATAACTTGTGCAGTCTACTCTTTAGATCCAATTCCCTCTGCTCAAGATCAACAAAAGGCCATTGGCAATATTATTTTGTGACTACATGTACTCTAGTGCTTATCATGCCATCTCTGCCAATCTTGAGACAGAGTAGCATCCAGCAGCTGCCACCAGCAGCTGTAGGCATTCAGCACCTTTGAAAATTAGCTGCAGGGTATCTTAAGCCTGATATTCAAAAAGTGATGAATCATAAATTAGAAGCTGCAGTTGAAAACATAGCTGTAGTTCTTGAATTTTTCATGAGAACTACTACAATTAAAGCCTTAGAGTAGATAAAAATAAGTGTGAAAAATCAAAAGACTTGCTGTACCCACTTGAAAAAAAGAATTCATGTGAATGATACTCACTCTAATTGTTTCAAGTAACATTTTAAAATAATGTTGATAATTTTGAAATAGTAAATAAGATTAGTAAATTATCAGTTTAGTTACAGCAGAGTGAAAGGTCAACAGCTGGTGTGGCATCACACTAAATAGCAAAATGAGCAAATCTGTTGGTTGAAAGTTTCATAGATCTACTTGGCGTTCAGTGAGGAAAGCTGAACATCAGTAATAATTTAATTGGGATGGAAATATCTGGAAAAAAAAATGAACACAGAAAACTAAGAACTGAAATGCCTCATTTATCCAATTTCACATTGCAGTTTCGTACCCAATATCCCATGAGCTTATCACATATTTCACAGACAAGAAATCAGATTATACTCAATAGCACAGTTTAAACAGTGTTAAACAGTGCATCACAGCACCCGGTTCTAAATTGATATTGATACCTAACTCGATGTCACATATCACCAAGAATACTGCTAGAGTAATATTGCATATCAGAAACTCTTCTATGCAATTTGTATAACAACAGCTCCAGTTCTATGAAAAGCCCTTTTCCTCAATGAAACTTGGTAAATGGGATGTATTTAAGCCACCAAAGTTAGTGGGATAACATACAAATCAGTTCAGGTCAATGAGCTGGCTGAAAGATCCTTGACTTTTCTTCTGAAAAAAAAAAGTCAAAGAATGTATTTACCTTTGTGGTTTACTTTTGTCTGGCTTTGGAGTTCATCTCCTCATTGTCCACATTTAGCAAGTTTTTGGATCATGGACTAATCTCCAATTACTGAAAATGGATTCCTTTCATAACATAAACAAGGAGACTTGCTTCAGTTATGCTTCAAAGGCAGTGGAGTCCAGGCTAGAGCTAGTTTGAAGTACAAGCTCTCTGTAGTACAGCTAGTGCAGATATCAGTTCCTAAGTACCAGCTGTTTCCATCTACAGAGTTTCTCCTGTTGATCTGTATTATTTGAGAATGTTGACATGGCTTGTCCATCCATCTGCCTGCAACATCAAAACAGAAAGTCTGATCTGCTTCCAGGGAGGTTGCAGAGAATAAAAAAAGCTTTGTAAGAGCCTCCCCTTGAACATACTTTGAATACAAATCAAGCTGGGGTTTGAAAGACAGTATACTTAAGATTGGAGTCTTTTTGTTCTGACTCCACATGGACTCACACCAAGCTTTTAGGACATATGTGTTCCCTCTGTTGTCCACTGGGGCTGAAGCAAAGGACCGAGAGTGATTTCTGCTTGACTGCTGCATATCCCCAGAGAAGTGTAAAATGTAATGCAGATGTTCTGTATTTGTGTCCACAGGATGCACAACACTTCAAGGTGGAAGGACTTTATGGGAATGAATCCTAGAGTTATTCTTTCTGGTCTTTCCATTCCCAAGCTCAGTTTCTCTGTTTTCCATCTTCTTCTGTTTTGCATTGATTCATAGTTTTATGTTGTCCCAGAAATACTGGGAACATTGCTTGGTAATGTTTTGTTGTTTTGGTTTTGTTTTTTTTTTTTTTCCTTTTAATAAAATTTGTAGCAAACCTCATTAGTTCTAAAAATCAATATGGTGTTTCTGTATCAGTACTAATATGTGGCATACACAGAAAGCATCCACCCAGTGTATTAGGAATGCACAAAGTCTTTAGTAAATAAACAAATAATACATTTTGCCCTATAGTCTCACAGAGGGAAGTGCTGGTTTTCTCCTTGCTGGGCTTTCTCCACAGTACTTATGCTTGTTACCAGAAGGAAGGATCTTCATTTTTTCTTATTTAAATTTTTAAGAATGCTAAGTCTTGTTTTATTGGATTTTTCTTCTGTAAGATTGTTGTATGTACAGACTGCACAACTTCTTAGCAGCCCACAAATGTTAATATTTTAATGTTTATTTCCATATCTCATTTGGCTGTCAAGAAAGTAGCATTTAGCAGCACACTTCAGTTACTGCAATGTATTAAAGTGGTGCTATCTCTGAATAAATACATTATGACTCTCATGCATGATAAGAAATTTAGAAAGGAGCCAGATGCTAAAAAGAAGAAAGAAAAAAAAAAAAGAAAAAGGAAGAAAGAAATAGCTATGGACACCCAGAAGACAGATTGATACAAATTGGTGTATGCTTCATTGGAACAAAAGGAAAAGAAAATCAATTTACATACATAATACTCCTTCTCCTTGCACGCTGATGTTGTTTAGATGAGAGTTTATAGGACTCAGTGGTGATGTCTTTCATTCCTTTGGAGAGAGAAATTTGTGCAGAAAATGAAGAAGAACAGAAGATGAAAAACATCCACTCTTAATGGAATATCATGACCTCTGCTAGTACTATCCCAGACCAAGCAAAATGTAAGTAAATGTTTCAGAACAAATGCACAGTGTTTGCAAGCTTTCTTTCTCTGTTTCTCATTGAGTTAAAGAACAGAGAGTTGTGAAGGACTGCAAAAGGTCAGACCAAGAAGTTTACAGCTCAAAACATTTGTGGTTTGTTCAACAGAGAATTAGAAATGAGGAAATAGGTGAAAAGCAAAACGATTCATGAATGAATTGCTCAGAATTAGGCATTTCTCACATTTGTGTTTCACGTGCTCTGCACTGATGCCCCAGGACTGGATGTGCTGGAGCTCTAACCACTGCAAATCAGTTTTACACCAGTGCTTGTCTCTTTCTTTATGGCAAAGCGTGGTAGTCCAGTGAAGAAATGAGTGCCAGAGTGCAGTATGGACAATCCAATTGACCGTGTTTAACCAAATTATTTATTTTCAGACTGCGACATTCACTACTATATGGCATAAACATATTTCTTTCAATTTCTGCCATTGTAAACATATATATATATTTCTTTGACTTTCTAATTTTGTAGAGCAAAGTGACGTGATATTAATGCTATCTTTCCACAATTAGCAGTATGTGTGAACAGACAAGGAAAGGCATCAATCTTTTTCAAGCTAGCAAAAAGTTTTTCATTTATCCATAATATTTTTCCTCAGAAGAACAGTGATGACCAAATTATCACATTATATCTATACATTGTCTATGATTGTATTTTGGAATTCACAGTGAGTGGGATTCTCAAAAGCACTCTGTATTGGCACCATTAAAATCCTGCTGGCTCTAAATGGCTGCAAGAACATGCTGTTTTGGAAAAAATCCACCTCAGAATCACTTAAGTTGTATTTCCATATGACAGTACATCTAATTTTAAGGTGTACTGTAGAGAATCAAAATGCCATGGCCACATGAAATAAAGCGCTGGACCTGTATGAAGTCTCCCAATCAATGCAAGTTGTTCAAAGCTGTTAAAGGGGAAACTAGTTTCCAGTAGTTTTTATAACAGAAGACACTGCTGCAACACAGATGTAAAACTTAAATGCAGCTCAAGACACATGTCCTTTGTTAGTTGTTCTGGGTATCTGTTAGAAATATGGTTGTAACTGCATTTAGTCCTATGAGAATACATATGGGTGGGTGAGCATGTCCTGTAGCAATCAGGAAGAGAGACTGTGCAGCCACACCTTTTTGCAACTGGTTCAAATATGCTATTTTCAACATAGCTTATAAAATTCACTTACTACCTTAACTATCAAAAGGAGTGAGGTTTCATTTGTTTATGGCAGTGACATGTGACTGAAAGAGTGTCCTGTTGTGATTTCATTTGGGGACAAAGCAGACAAGAATCACAATGTGACTCCAGCATCGTATAGCTGTAGATACTGAGTGTATCTTTAGAATTGAATCTACTTTTCTGACTGGAAAAGGATCATCCAATGCAGTTGACCCATGCCAGCTGTCAAAAAATAATCTGAGTAGTCAGCAAGGTATGGTGTGATCTGCTCCATTTGTCAAACTTGTGAAGTTAGGGCACTTTCTTAAGTTCCCACTGCCTGAATCCATTGTAATAAATTTGGATTGCATGTCAATTACTGCAATTTATGACTACCTATCTCTCCATTCTGAATATGTATGTGATTTTAATTTAAGGCTTCCTTACTGTACAATATTTATTATCGGTTCTCTATTTTAACCAGCATTGAGATAACTGCTATTTTACACTCCTCCAATGTCTTCTCTTTTCAAGGTCATCAGTTTTGCGACATCACTGAAAATGAAGTAGGACGTATGGTTCTGTTTAATCAAATTTCATGCTCTGCTGCCTCCTTCTTATGGCCTCTGTGCTAATTGATCAAGTTTTCAATTAAAGTCCTCCATCTTTGTTTTAATTCTTTGTTAAGGTTTTTATTCCATTACATGGTTTCATGAGATCTAAGATGGTACAAGTGCAAGCTGTCTCTGCCTTTCCAACTGCCTAGTTACCATGATTTAGCTATATTGCTCTTCTCATTCCCCCTTTCTTATTATTAAAACCCTCAGTGGACTAACATCATCTGTTGGATTTAGACTTGAATTCCAAAAATCTGATTCATCCATCAAAGAGAGATTAGTTTACCTCATGAGTTGTCATGGAGAAAAGTTTCTCTGTATCTCAGCCCTTTCTAGCTGTCTTGCTCAGCAACAATTAAGCAAATTGATATTCCTAAAGATATACTAAAATGACTCTTGTTACTATATGGGGCCATGTCAGGCATGTGCAGAAAACTTGCCTTATGGAGAGATTTTCCTGGCAAGGAGTGATTCTATTTTCATTTTCACATTGTGTTTCTGTGGATCAAGTAAATGTTAATGTGGTGAATATGTATTGATGCACAGGGCTGATTACTCATTCTGTATTTTATAACTCTGTGTTTCAGCCCCTAAGTAGTAGTACATCAAATGAGTTTTGAAATCCCCTAACATGTTCATTTAAAAAAATCAAATAATCTTTTGAATCAAATGTTTTTTGAAAGGGCAAAGAAAATGCTCTGACAGAATCCATATAAACGTATTTTTTCAGGGAGGCTTTGTTTGGTTAGGGGCAGTTCTTCATTTTAAAAGATGGGCTTTTTACTTAAGTTCTGATACTCTCAACTCTGAAGAAAATACAGACCAGATAATTCTCTGAAAAATCTGGAACCACTGTCAGAAGTCTTAAAGGTTTACAGTTTAGAGTCTGCTTTATGATAATCTTCAAATAAAGCATGAAAGCTTATAAAATATTCTCAATTTCTTCTTTAAGAGAAGTAAAATCGGATTTGCTCTCCAACTTCAGCTATCAGAATGTGAAAACAAGCATTGACAAGAATGACTGTAGCAGAGCAATTCCACAGTTGCTGGGCTTGTGCTCTTTTGTATGTTGTTTTAAAGTTCTTGTAGTAAACTCCTCCCCTCACTTTGTGTTGAAGAGCATGCTACAAAGATCTGTGCTTTGAAATTCTTGCTTCATGATGAATATTCAGGCAATCACCTGGGGGAACCTTGAAGTGGTTGGGAGTACTTGAGACTTGGAATTCAGGGAGCATGAGGTAAGATCCTGCTTCCATTGCAGGCATTGCCAAAATTCCTGCTTATTTCAATATGGTCAAGATTTTAACCTTACATCCAAGATGATATCATAGAATCATAGAATCATTGAATGGCATGGGCTAAAAAGGACCAAAATGATCACTTAGTTTCAACCCTCCTGCTATGTGCAGGGTCGCCAACCACTAGACCAGGCTGCCCAGAGACACATCCAGCCTGGCCTTGAATGCCTCCAGGGATGGGGCATCACAACCTCCTTGGGCAACTTATTCCAGTGTGACACATCCATAGATGATGGCATTGTCTGTGGATCAAACTCTGTCAGAGATACTTGGGCTTCCAACACAAGTACCTACAGTAGCACAAGTAGGTTTAGTTGCAGAGTTTTCTCCTCAAACCTTGCAGACAATTTTTGGGAGAGATAGTAAAATCCGTCCAGCTTGCATATTGTCCATCAATCCAGTTGAGCATTGTCCTTGGATACTAATGTCCTTTCAGGGTTTAGCAACCTCAGTGGACTCGCCTTCATCAGTTGATCTTGTTGATTTTTGAACCAGTAAGTATTTGCAGTATTTAGGATATTCTTGGGCAAGGAATTTCCCAGTTCAACTGTGCTGCCTGAAAAAGTACCTTTGAGATTTTTTTATTTGCATTCAGCCTGCCATCTGATAATTACTCCCACAAAAAATTGTTCCTACTTCTTGCATTACAAAAAAAAATCAAAGTAATCATTTCCTAATAATCTTCTCCATGTTACTGTCATTTCTGTTCATTTGTGGATATCTACTCTCAGTTGTCTCTTTCTTATAAACAAAATCTCAATTTACTTATTCCTTGTTTAGAGAATATTGTTTACTAAGTAAAATCACTATCTGCATTTTTTCTCATCCTTTTACAGCCTTTCTGATCAGAGAGCTAGGACTGCAAGTAGCGTTCAGCTGTGGACACACCATGGGTTTATACAAAGGCATAATTATGTTTTTAGATTGGTTCTGTTTCCATCCTAGTAATTACTAGCATCCCACTTATTTTTTCTCCGGCCAATTGGTTTCACAGAACAGCTACTCTAACAGGGAGTTCTTGTTCCAGAGGTGCAGCAGTTAGTTCAGAGCTCATCCTTGCACACATCATGTTGAGGATGTATCTCCTCTGTGCACCACTGCACATTTAGCAACTCTGCTTTTTAGCTTTCATTTTGTCCTCCACTGTTGTGCCATCTTTCAATATATCTTTGCAGCCTCTTTTAATTTCCACTGCCTGAATAATTTAGCACTGTTAACAAATTGGTCTTCTCACTATTCCCTCCTCTTACTGGGACATTTTTGGATATGTTTATTAAATACATTTTGAGAGGGAGCTTGTTGAAAGCTTTTAAAAAGTCCTTTGACTGTGCTGTGAAAAGCCTTTGGAAAGGCTTGTACTCTCCATGTCCAACACCTAAAAGTGAAACCACTTCTGCTTTTGCTTCAATCTCTGTTTTTCCCTTCTTCTCCTCACAGCAATATAGGTCAATAATGCCCCTCTTTTGCAAACTATTTTAGGATATTGGGGAGTAAAGATCATATCACTGCTACCTTACAGTATTTTTTAATTTAGCCATTTCAGTAAAAGCTTATGTGGTGAATGTTTGAAGTAAGCTATACGAAGAATACAAACTGTTCTTTAATTGTGTCTGGCAGCCATAATAATTAATAAATGTAGAGCAAATGTTGCCTGCATTTGAAGTATGCAACTATTACAGCGAAATAAATTTATAATGTGCCCTTGCTTTAAAAAACCCTCAAAGCCTTTATGTGCTTTCATAGGCATATTCTAGAGTGTATTTTCTCATGCAAGTTGGCAATTCCAGGAGTGCAGAAATGAATTCATATTTAAATCAAGACTGAAACAAATTCAAAGACAATTCAAATTTTTACCAAAGTTAGTGAATCAAATTTCCTTCTCCTTCTCATAGCTATTCAATACTGCTGAGCTTGCAAGAGAACAATTAAAAAAAAAAATCCACTCTTCCAACCCAGCAAATAAAGAGAGCAACAATAAACTCATTTTATTGAATGTTTAATTATTTTAAGAAAATCTGCTTGATTTTTTTTTTTTTTAAATATATGATGTGTTCTCTCTTAACACAGCGAGGCACAACATGTAATAAATTTTAAAACAATTTTATCTGTGAATGCCTTTAAATAGCATTTATCTTCACTGGATGATTGTCACGGTTTTATGATTTTTGGTTATCAGTATTCCACATCATAACATCATGTAGTGCACTGGGAGTTAAAGTGTTCTGGGTAGCTGTCCCAGAACAGAAGAACAACTACGTTCCCCAGAAGCCTGTTCACTGCACTGTTATCGTTTCTGCTTGGGGGGAGCAGATATAAGGCCTTGGTAGGTCATCTGACCAGGCTCCTCTTTGTCTTTGTCTTTGTTTGTATATTTAGTAAATTAGTTTGTTTCTCCTCAGACATCGCCTCTGTTTTTAATTATTTTGGGGTCCCCTGTTTCCCTTTTCTGGGGGCACGTATTTTACGAAATCCCTCCACCCCGTTAGTCACGGAACCGGGCCGAACCAGCCCGTAAACTGTCGACAATGATTTTTAAGGAGTGGTAGCTCAGTAAGTAGGAAAATTTGTCAAACTTCATTTGCTATCTGGGGGATGCCAGACTGTGCAAGGAATGGACTTGCTCTTCTCATTCCATCCTGAATAAAAGCAAGTGTTCAGCTGTTTCAGAAGCAGATTTGGCACCAGCCAGATGTGCTCCCCAGCACCCATTTTCCACAAAACACAGAAATGGAATACAGGTTTCTTTCAGTCCCAAAATATTTATTTAACCAGATTCACTTGATGCTATGTGCTCAGTTCTCCTGCTGTTCTGAGCCATCTGTCCTACAAATCATAAACAAAGCTCTCCTTGGTTCCTGTGTGCCAGCCATTAACATCAATACCAGTTCCAGTGTAGGCAGAGCTTGGTCAAAATGATTCCTTCTTGGATTTACTCCAAACTCTGCTTTTATTCTGCATTCTGTATCATCTAGAGTTTGTAGGCACAGTGCTCTGATCGTGTCAGCCAAAGCCTTAAGGATAACACAAGGAATAAGAATGTTAATTGTACTATACCAGTAGTAATCCCACAAAATAGGTGGAAAATTCAGTTGGTAAGATGAGGAAGGAGGGTAATGTGTGAAATGTCTGACTGCATATCTCCTTTTTGGATGTTGTAAATGATGCCCATAAATTTTGGTCAAACCAAGAAACACATTAAGTCATCCCTTCTACATATGATGGCTTCTCTTAGAGTGCTTTAACTTGTTTTTGCCATCGCTCCCCTCACTACAACATGCCAGCTCACATTTTTCTGACCATGTCTGGCACTGACCTGCTGAATGGAGACTGGAAAGTGGAAGGAAGCGCAGGAGTCTAAGCTGCTGCTTTCCGAATGGAGATTCTACCAGCTTCTTCCTTGAGAGAGCACACCTGAATTTGTTTGGTCTGGTATAGTGCACCGAGGACTTGTCCTCCACTCCAGTGATATTCAGTGGGCACAGACGGATCATTCTTTTGCTCAAGAAATGCAGAATTTCTTTATTCCTTTACTTATGTATTTATTATTACTTACCACCTGAGTTTCCTGTCTTTGCAAGATGAAAGATAGTTAACCTTTCAATCCTCTTATTGTCTCTAAGGATTTGGCTGACCATGGTAAGAGTGCCATGCCCGTAAGTCTTGCATGATACAGAATGTAGAGTTCTCTAAGGTCTAGCTGAATTATAACACTAAGTGCTGCTCATGCTGGTGACTTTCTAATGTGTGCAAGAACTCATATTACTTTCAAGTTTAATGCTTTTGTATAATCTAAGAAAAGCATTTAGCACAGACTACTCTAATTATGCATTTAAGCTGACACTTTAGCCAATTTGTAACCAGTAAACTAGTAGGAGAAATCATTATTCTTATTAACAGCTGAATAATACATTTGCAATCTCTTATTTCAGAAGCTACCGTGAGAAACAACCTCATAGCTTGCTGTTTCTTCTGCAGTCCAGCTGGCTTGCTCTAAGCTGATGTTTGCTGTATAAAAGCCTAAAACAGCTATTCTTAAATTTAGATTTTACTGAGTTTAATCATTCTATTTTTAAAACTGTACTGCAGATAACGATCCAAACAGATCAATATTTATAACCTGAGTAGTGCAAAGTAAATACATTAATAAGTAAAACAGATGTGATTGCACTTTCAGACAAAACTTAGTAATTCTGATGTGAATGGTACAAATTTTAATTGGAATTATCATGTAAGGAAAAATGTTTCTGAAAAGAAAGAAAAAAAGTCTGATTATTTCTACAGAATAGGTACCAGATTTTGATCTACTTCTGTTTTAATACAAGTGAATTAAAAACAATTTCACTGATGTCAGTGAAGGAATACCTTCACCTGAGAGAAGTGAAACTGCAAAACCATACTTGCAAAGCACATGGTCAGTGAGGGAAGTTGGGTCTTTCTGGTAATGGTTGTCAAAGTTACAGTAACTTTGCTCCCAAAGGTAAGATATCACACTGTGCATGAGAAAGCAAGCCTCCCGAATCACTCAGAAAGTCTAATTATCTCTGGTAGTTGTGGGTATTTTGGTTCTGATATTATCGTATCACATGGCTCTGCGTACATTGTACTTTGTTCCCCTAACCTATGTAGAAATTGTTTCAGAGGAAAATTGCCCTTGATGTTTGTGCAGTCCCTCTCTCCATTAAGGTATCACAGACATGCCAAAACATCAGTCCACTCTGCTGTCTAAAGTAAGTGAGTATGCCTCATGCGTTTCCCTGTTCATGTGTGTGTACAGAATGTGCCTACTTCTTGGTAGGAGGACAAGAGTGAACTTCTGTCACCTTTATGTCCTTTTTTTATTTTGGCTCCTGGAACAGATTTGCCCAATCCTGGACAGTGACGTCCAGGTCCCAGATAGGTTCCCTTTTGTCTTAGACTCTCTGAGCTCTCCCTGAACCTTGAGAAGAGGGAAGAGAATTCAGGAGCTCACAGTGTCAGGTCACCAATGCTGTTTTTATACAATCAGAAATCTCCTATTGAGTGCAAAGTTTGCTAATGAGGAGGATCCGGCCACAACAGGATTGGAGTAAAACATCTCTATTCAGTAAAACCAGAATTATGTAAAACCAGAACTCATTCATTTTTATAACATGAAAAAAAAGAAAAAGCTAATCTCTTTTTTTCTCCCTTTGAGTTGTCAGATTAAGAACCTTACCCTAGCAGCTGCCATGTTGTACTTGTCCCCATGTAAGTCAACAAAAGTCAAGATTGACTTTTTTTTTAAGTGGCACATACACGTGACTGTATGAAGAGGTTTCATTACTTCCTAACCATTTCAGATGTGCTTTGGTCCATGTCAAATTGATTCCATGTCCCTAAAAAAAAAAAAAAAAAAAAGGGACTTCATTGTCAACAGTAATTGCCAGGAACAGATTCACTCCCTCCTCATCTGTCCCCGAATTGATATTAAAAATGGTTGAAAAGCTAAAGAAGATGAGACAACCCCCTGAGGATACTTCTGAGAACACATTTGTCAAGCAGAATTTGAGTCAAGCCCTTTCATGAAGGACCTAACTAGTATGCAGATTCTTGCTGCTGTAACAGAAAAAAAAGTATCAATTCCCATCTCTTGCCTGGAGATCTGTCAATATATTTTTATGTGCAAACGGGAATATGGTCCACCACATCTTGTCTGCCTGTAACAAGAAAGGAATGGTAGATTCTTGTCTAATTATGTGTTAGATTTCCTAGGCAGGAAAAAGGCGTGCGTTCTCAAATTCACTCTCATCCAGCTGTGATTTATCTCTGAAAAAGCCATATCTGAGATGCTGATAGATAACTAGACACTATAAGTCTTTTTGCAGCTTTGTCAATTGCAGTGTTGTCAATTCAATTGTAAAAATTTAAAAACACCTGAGCATCCCCAGGGGAAGCTGTTTTGTGGTTCAGTAGATTTGGCAGGGGTGGCAGTCCTGCACAGGGTGCCAAATTCCTTCCTTTTGCTTACTCATGGGGAAAGTAACTCCCATGTGTGAGGACTACCACTTGATTTTCCCATTTACTGGCTAGATAAACAGCATTCACACACTTAGCTCCTGGAAATAACTCTTCCTCTCTTTTCTGAGTTTTGCCTATAAGAGCATCAGCCCAAAGTGTTCTACTCTATGAATTTTCTAAGTTTCCCAGTCTGAACACTGTTACCAAAAAGTCTCTTCTTGACATTTTGCCATTTTCAAGGTTTCCTTTCCAGTTCTCACACTGAGCTTTCCTGGCTCAGCTTTTATTTCTTTATTTATGTTTTCTTCTCTTTGCATTTAAATCCAGAAGGAAACCAATGGATTTCAGTACAACTCTGAGATGACAGATGTGGCAAGGAGGGACATAGGCATCATCTCAATGATTGGTCCTTCATAACCATCGCTGTTTCTTTCTCAAAAGGAGGAACAGGTACAAGAAATGAAGAGACGTGCAAGGGCCAAACTCTCCCTCGTTAGTGCAGGCTTCTTCGGGGAGTTCGCAAAGACCTGCAACATACTGCTGTATGCATGGCCGTTTGTTTTCTGGAACTTTTCAGCTACCCACTGACATAGGAATCTAACCCTGCTGCAGAATTTAACTTTAGAATTTAAGCTTTTGTGGTTTTACTTAGATTTCTAGCTCTCCTAGTTGCATAGTATGTGATCTTTTTGCAACCCAGTGCTGTATTATCCTCCCCAGCCTACACTCTGACAGCATTTAAAAGAGGTGTGATTTCTCTCTTTTCATCTAAGTGGGATGTGTAATGCCCCTCACTGAAGATTTGGCTCACTAAATAATTTGCTCTTTCTCATTTCATCTAATAGAGCCACCTAATAAGATTATTTTATTGTATGTTCCCAACATATGTTGCATGATATATGTTAGAGTCTGTGTATAATTGTTTGATGCACAAATAGGAGCTGAAAAAGTGGGAGTGAAAGAATGAGTTAGGAATTTCATCCTATTTAGAAAAATGTTTTTGCCTTTGCCTGACAGAGAAAGTAGAAGGAGTAGAAATGTCACAATGGCTTCCCAAGGATCAAGCCACCTACCTTGTTCTGGTTTGATTCTGGCTTCCAAAATTTATTTGCCTATTTTTCATATGTGCTTTTTCAGCACATTGGTGACAGAAAATAGATTGTGTTGAACTCTTTACGTTTATTCCATTAGTTAGTAAAATAAAGACAGCAAGTAGCTAACTAGTGACTCTTCCTAAAATTATGTCTAGATACCTTAAATGGTTTTGCTGCTTTTCACTGGGTCTTCTCCCAGAATTTAAGAAAAAATTCAGAAATACTCTCTGCATTTCTCATACAGTAAAAATCTGTAGGTTTGTATTGCCATTTCAGACATCAGTCTTGACTTTGATTCTCCCAGGTGTAGTTGTAAATAGTGCAGTGATACAATAAAATAATGATTACTGCTCTCCCATGGGTGTTGTATGGGTGTAGCCTTTTTACTGTAACCAAAAGAAATAAGTAATAACAAACTCTATGAATATTTGACCTAGTTATGCTCATTGTCAGAGCTGACAAAACCACAGGACCCCATAGTCTTTTTGCAAATAGAGGAAGGTGCAGTTTCCCATTTCCACCTCTCTTTTTGTGTTTTTTGTTTTTTTTTTCCTAGAGATATCCACTGAATAATCAGTTGGGTTTTAAGTGTGCTAGGTCCCAGCGTCACATTACTTACAGCAGTTTCTTGATCTGTGAAAATATGCACTGTCTTTCTAAGTCAGTCTATGCGTGTATGCAAGGAATTCTCAGATGCCCAATTCTGTGTAAGGAGTTAGGGTATACTGCCTACATCTACCAGGAATATGTCACATTCAGGCAGTCTACATAGCTGAAATATGAAGTCTGCAGAGCTCACCTAATTCATCTCCAATTGACTGGTACCTTAAGTAAATAAACTGATTTTACTCCAGGAGATTTGAGGAAATTAATTTGATTTCATTACCATTGTAAGGGTTTCTGAGGGCATGCACAGTCCATATTCCTTCTACATCACCTCTGATCACAATCTCTTTCCTGGAGAGTAAGAATTTGTATTTTATTATGTTACTTGTATCATGGTTTGGGTGACTGGGGATGCAGAGCATGCCTTTGCCTTTGTCTATTCTTGGTAGGAAATTCCCTTTGTAATCAGATGCTTACTGTCATTGACAGTAATAGCAGGAAAACAGCCAACCGAGATACAAGAAAGGACAAATGAGAAAGATCAGGTGGGCGAACAGCCCTTTGGAGCAGAGCTGGGTTTAAGCAAAAGGACAAAGCAAGCTGTAAAGCCAGGGCCAAGTGAGCATACTGGATGGGATTTGGCATCTGTTTGAAAGTTGATGCTGTACTTTTTCACCCTTGCAGGCAATGCATACATGGTTGTGCAAAGGGAAAAAGTCTATCCAAATGATCTAACTCAGTATAGGAGCATTTTGAGTCAAAAGTTTGACACAGCTTTATTTCTTCTTAAAGGGAAGAACTCAAAGCCAGAACAATGTGGCTTCATCATCTGATTCTTATAGTTGTTTCCTGATCTTAAAAACTGATGGAATGTTTTCTACTCCAGACTGAGCATCCTCTGGGTAAGGAACTGACGGGCTCAGCCATGCATCAACTTGCAATGAGTATATTCCTGCGATACAAGTCAGCAGACATTTGTTTTTGTGCCGTAAAAGGCCAAGCAAACATATCATTATTATTACTATTATTTTTATTTTATTGTATTTTAGGCTGGTATTTGGGGACTTTGAATATTTTTTCAAAGAAGGAACTGGCAAAGAAGATTAAGTGATCTAATAATTCGTAATAATGAGTACTGCATTTGTGAGTACTACAGAAAGTTATATTCTGGCTTTTGGGACCACGCATGCATTTTTATAGGGGAATAAATAAATAATCATTTGTGACTTCAAAATGTAACAGTCTTCAGGAGGGAAGGGAAGAAAAATTAATGTTGACTCAGTAGGGAACTACTGTTCCAATTTGCTATTATTTTAACAAGAAGGGATGTGTTGAATGTATACAGAACAATGTGTACTGTTCATGTTTATTGTAAAATTAACACTTCAAGTTAAGTGCTAACTTGATTTTTTTTCTCTTTTCTCTTGGACTGTGAGACATCTACATGTGAGACATAATGAGTAATTACTGAAAAATTTCCAAATTCAGACCTTTTTTAAAGGTAATGAGAAGAAGTTTTAGTGTCTTGAAGCCCTTATATTTTGCTTCAGTTTTCAAAACTAGATGCAGTTCACTTCCAAACCATCTAAGCTATTGCTATAATTTATGGTCAACTGGATATTGATTTACCCATGCCAAATGATAACATATGCTAAGAGCAGTCCCAAAGGATCAGTGGAAATACTTGGACAGTCAAATGCAACTTAGATTTTCAAAGTCTGACCTTACAGCAATAAAATGGGTTAATGTGAAAAGCTTTCAAGAGTTTGCGAATCATTGATATTCCCCATTTTGAGGAAAACCAGGTAGAATTATTCATAATGAAAATACAGTTGGAACTATTGTCAGATATGAGAGCTTGCTATTTTCTTAGGGTGTGAAAAGGGAGTGCGTTTTACCTCCCATAGTGAGAAGCATTAATTCTCATGAAGAGTCAGTGATATAGCTCACAAAGGGGAGTTGAATCCTCTTCTGGTGTTTAATAATTATAGGTCATATTGTGCCTCTGGCGGTAAAGTAGATCTCACATCAGGAGTATACTGCTGACCACTGGTGCTAAATTCAGCTTCCAGATGGTGTAATAAGCTTCATGAGGAGTGAATGCAATTATAATAATCTAAAGGATTCTTGTGGTCTCTTCTAGGCATGGAATACCCAAACTGTCATGCAGGGAATTTCTGGACTGCCAGAATCAATCCAAGTCTAGATTCTTTGGCCTAAAATGTATTCCTAGGCCAGACAGAAAATTATTTCATAGTCTCAGAAGATTACATTGTCACCTTTCTAGCTTATACTGACAAAGCATGTCTTGTTAAGTGAAGTCAGTAACACAAGTTTAATACCAAATAACCGCACAGCTGCAGCAGGTCTTCTCCACTGTGAAAGGATCAAATTATGCTCAGATGGTGTAAAAAATAAATAAAAAAATGGCCGGGCCACACACACTGATATGTGCAAGTCATTCATCAGCGTTGCAACCACACTGCCTTACTAGTGCTATGGGTGGAGGCGTCCTGGAGTGGTGCTCCCTGGCTGCAGATGGAGCATGCTACAGAACAATGCCTGGACACTGTCCCTCAACCATGTTCTGCTTTCCAGAGTAAAACCATCTGGATATCTGAGCAGGGGAAGAAGGGATATGCCCTGCAAAGGATCCTCTGATGTGATGAAAGGTGAGTACCTTTAGCAGCTGGATATAATCTAAGACACTTTCACTGAATCTAGATTGTGAGTATATGGAAAGTATGTTAGAAAAATTTATCATTAGCACCATGGAAAACTATTCCTGTTTAGAAAAAAGAATATTAACAATTGAGCAGATACAAACTGGTGGCTTTACATGGTTTATATTTAATTGTTTAGGTACTGGCTTTATGTAGTTTATGTTTAGTTGTCTAGCTACTGCCTTGTTGTACAGTTTCTCTCTATTTTAAGAGGACATCATTGACAGTTTGTGGTTAAAGATTAGCTCACTGAGTGGTTGCAGTTGCACATATTCTTCCCTCTTCATAATTTCTTGTGGATGTTTTTCCCACTTCTGAAGTGTCACATCACCTTTAAGAGCAAAGTGCTAGGCAGGAACTGGTGGATACAGCCTCAAGGTGATGTATTCATCATTTTAGGATATGGAGAATGAGGGGTGGGAAAACTGAGGCTGTGTGCCAGAAGTGGCAACCCTTGCACAGAACTGAGAGTCCCAGCTAATGCCAGCACCAGTGACACTTTGCAATTGGCTGAAGTTGGTTATCATAAAACAAGAGACAAAAGGCCATATTCAGCACTTCTATATACCCCCTTTAACTCTTTGTAATTCCAGTCATGACAGGGGAAGTATTCTTGTCAGTATTATTAGTGGCAATATTTGACTCAAACTTCGGAAAGTAAGCTTAGTCTTTGACACAGTAAATATTCGGCTTTCTGTTTACCTTCTTCATGTTAATGTCTTAAAGTTTATGCTATACTAAATAATAAATAGTACAATTTTATTAGATTGAGTAGACACTTTTACACTCAGTTATTAGCTGTTTAGACATTGGTAAATGGTCTGTTCTCAGGGATGCTGATGCTTGGATATCCTTTTTCTCTTCAAATGCACATTTCAAATCACAAACCATTTCCCTTTTTTTAAATCTTATTTTTTTTTCAGCAGGTTTTATTTGTGCCTGCAGTTTTTATAGTGTTTTTTTACTTTTTTTTTTTTTCTTGGGGACGGTATGGATTGATATTTTATTAATGTCCAGAAGCAGAATTCTTTATGATTCCTTATCATTCTTTCTCCCAGCCCTCAGATCAAGATCTGTGAATTAGTACAAAATAATAAATAAGGAACTTACTTTTGTGGTTTATGTGATCAGCAGAGAGCAAGCACAGAGCCTTCCAGAAACTCTTGGCAGGACCCTGAAATGATTATCACAGATGAGTGGCTGATTGCAGAGCTGAATCAATCTGTGATTACATTACAATATAAGGGCCAGTTTCTGCAACCCCTTATTCACACAAGCAGTCCTAATGGAGGCAAAGTTAAGAAGAAGAAAGCTGAAATCATCAAATTCCTTTCAAGCATAAAAAACATCCTCAGGAGTTAAGGGGTTAATGCCTTGACAACTGCCTTCCCCCTACATTTTCCATCAGCTGTATACAGTGTGGAATGAAGAGGATTAATTTAATAGTTGCTAATGGCTTAAGTAAAAGCAACCCCAGTTCCCCTCAGACTGTAGTTATTGCTAACTCAATCTGCAATTGAGAGAAGCTATTTCTTCCAGAAATCTGTTTAACTTTGAAAGAACAGCGAAAACTTCCTTAACCAGGAAAGGCTTTTACGGGAGAATAATTTGCAGCATACCCATCTGAAGCTTTTTCTTGAAAGCACAGTGTGTTCTACTATTATATTTTGAATTTAATTAGAACTGTAATTGGAATTAACCCCTGTTTCCATAGCTATCCCAAGCCCAGTGTAACAACCTGGAAACAGGGCATGATGTGTTCAAAAGACAGAAGGATATATGATTAAAACAAAGTAGGGAGTGCTCAGTTGGGTAACACGCTCCAAGGAGTGCTAATTCCATGATTCTGAAAAGCATTTAAGAATCTGTGCTGAAATTTTAACTGTGTATTTAATGATTTCTATCACTACACAAAGCATTTAAGCTTATGCTGTGCTTCAAAGCTGCGGTCAGGTTGTACTGATGTTAATGGAGCAGGTGCATCCCAACTGATAAACATGAGGCAAATGCGGACTGATGCAAAGCCACTGGTATCCAAGGAGGAGTACCAAACCCTTATTTAGAGGATTTGCTAAGATGGGATCACAATCACTCATTCCTCGCTGCTTTAATGTACGTGTAACATGAGTGCTCACCTGAAGGAATTACAGGGGTGCAGCCTCTGCCCTACATGGTATTAGATTTTGGACAGAAACGGGAGTATTTTGAAGCACATTCCAGCAGAGGTATCTATCATTTCCACCCCTTTTTGGTCCTACAGTGTGTATGGTGTTGTTTTTCTCCGGGATCTCTGCAGCTCAGGAGATTGCCTCAAGGCTCACCTAACTGGTGCTGCCCACGAGCAGGGTCCTTTCAATTTCAGGAGCATCTGTGGAGCCCATGAAAGACTCTGAGTAATCAGGGGATGGAAAATGGATGTCAGAAGAGCAGGTTAGTTTAAAAGCTGTACTTTTTTTTTGAGATAGAAATCATATATACATGTACATATACATGTACATGTACATTCAGGCTGGATATTAGGAAATACTACTTCTCTGAAAGAGTGGTCAGGCACTGGAATGGGCTGCCCAGGGAGGTGGTGGAGTCACCGACCCTGGAGGTGTTCAAGGAACGTTTGGATGCTGTGATGAGGGATATGGTTTAGCGAGAACCATTGGTGATAGGTGGATGGTTGGACTAGATGATCTTATAGGTCCCTTCCAACCTTACTGATTCTGTGATTCTGTGATTCTGTGATTCTGTGATTCTGTACAGAAGGGTTCAATTTCAACCGTAAAACATGTTAATTCTATTATCGCAGGCAAAACAGAGTTGCCATGAGTACAAAAAAAAGAGTGTAACTCTCAGTCTTTCCAGGGCCCCTTCACTTTAGAAAGAGGTAAGAGAAGATTCTCATTAGGTAATGGTTCTGGGGTATGACGGGAACGTGTGTATTTAGGGACTTGCAGAATAAATGTAGCTGAGGGTATGTGTTGCTCAGAAGTAGTCCAGTAAATCTTACTATTGAAATGTGTATAGCTTCCAGTCTGCTTTTCAATGAGGCTTTAAAACAGTCCTTTGCATGTATTGAGGGCTTGTTACTGGGCATGGGAGAACTACAGGAGATTCAGGGACACAAAGCAGCGATGTAGGTAACATTTTTTGGACCAGAGTACAAAGAGTTACACAGCAGTGGTACATTTAAAGTGATTTCAGACTGGAATGTAGCAAATCCTGATCTCCATCTCCATCTCTTGTACTCAGAGACAGACATGAGATATCCAGACTGACACAAAGCCATGCAGCCTAGCTAGGGTTTGGCAGCTTGAGGATTGGATGCACACACAATTTTGCATTTCTGTTCAAATACATCCTCCTAAATACGTAGGCATTCATTTTAAAAACAACAGTGAAAGAACCATATATTTTCCATGGAATCCATGACCCTACTGGAGAACCCACTATGCAGTCTGCCTAGTGTGGAGGCAATCTTTTCACAAATGGGGAGAAAAGGCAGAAAGCTCTGATGGGAAAATGTCATAAATATAGCCTGTTCCTTAGGCTTGCATAATTTCCTGTCGTTAGCCAGTGACATGAGAACGTTCAAATAAAGATGTCTGGGTGCCGTGTTTGATCAAATATAGTTATCTCAGAGCAGGAAATTCATTCAGATGTTAATAAAAACGGAAAGCTGTGAAATCGTGGCATTTGCTGCATAGGAGGGAGGCTTTGTCTTCCTTCCTGCAATTTACCCTACTTCATTGCTGAAGCCCAAATAACAGTGTGGATAAATGACTATTATCACAGGACCTGGATTTATATGCATTGTGCAATGGTAGGAGGAAAATTAATATAGAAGCAACAACCTGATGAAAGCTATTGTAACAACAGCCATTCTTTATGAAGTGCTGCATCCTAAACTGATTTTCTCTAAATATTTAAATTGTGTATCTCTGTGTCTAAGTGAGAGACATGTTCTTGTTTACGGAATATTTTCTCCTGCTCCTGCAGCTTGGAACACCAGAAAGTGCCTTGTGCTCCAACACCCAAAAGCAGACGCATTCTGTGTGTACAGGGACACCCCCCTCTTCCCACACACACATCCCCCAAAAACCCCATGAAGCCCCAAATCCAGACACCTTAGGCTTCTAGAGTTCCTGATATTTCCTCTTTGACTTCACCTCTAGAAAGAAAAAAAAGGATGTGCAGCTGAAAACTAGACTGAAAAAGACAGAGGGGTGGAGGGAAATATGCTCCTACAATGTTTTTGAAGGATAGAAATTACCTGCTTTTTGTGAGCTATGTGCCATAAATTCAGCCTGGGCATTTGTTTTCCAAATTACCTCTTCCTTTTATCTAACGTATAAAACGCTGTCACGCTCTTAACTAATGTCTCATTTTTGTGTGTAGATGCAATATCGGGTGCTTAATTAGGCCAATAATTATTCATGCATTAGTGTGAACTTTTTGAAGTATAATGGTAACTTGTTAAATGTATAATTATTACCACTGATAATTAGCAACCTTTTTTAATGTGCATCACTGGTCCTCCAGAAAAAAAACAACATTCGCGATACTGAATATTGGAATTTAACACATATCCTCCTGTTTTATTTCTAATATTAATAACTTCTGCATCTCCTCACACAATTTATTTAAGATTGAAGACTTTGACTTTGACCTTCGGTAAAGGTCCAAATGTCCTGTAGTTTTGGGTACTTAGTTGCGCTCTACATTTCTAAGAAGCTGCTATTTTGAATTTCTTGCTAATGTAATGACTTTCTGTTGTCTTTGCAACAGAAAAATTTAATCCTTTGTGTCACTGTTAAGAAAACCTTTAACTCTCCGTAGACACACCTAATTCAGCATGCCATTCTTGAGTGTTTTGCTTGTTGCTTTGGAAATTCAAAGGCCAAGCGTTTGATTCTATAGCTGAAATTCTCTGTGAGGAAGTTTATGCTTAAAGATCTAAGTGACAAAATATTTTGGCTATCTTGAAGACAAAATGCTCATTTCTGCTAAACATTTTAGAAATACTTCTCTAGCCTGACCTATTCCTTTTATTACTTTGTGTGAATAATGTGTTACGTATAATTTTTTGTTTGTGTGTGCATATATATAGGTATTTATTTATGTATGCTGCCTATACACACAATTTATGTGCACACAAATTCTTTAAATATAAAATTAAATACAGAAACAAATGGGGTACAACAAAATAGTTTCACTATTTATTACTTAGTCTGAAGTTAAGTATTTCAGAAACTAGGGTACATAATGTAACTCTGGTCTTACGTACTTTACAGTCTTTAACTAGGAGTTCACCCATTACTTCTCAAATAACACACCCATGTGTATCTTTATCTATAGGTTGAAATTCTCTAAAAAGAGATGTTTCTCCACTTCCTCCCCCAGAAGCTTCACCTGGATGTTGCTGGAAGTGAATGAAATAATTCTTATTGACTAGTATATTATGAAGCAGGTTGTAGAGCTCCACTCCCTGAACTATTCCATCCTCTTTGCAAATGTAAATTAAATATGGTACTTCAAATCCTGATTTTTCAAACTTTCATTTCATTGTTTCAAAGGTATAGTAGCATTTGCATGATTTTTAAAGTGAACCATTTATTATTTTTCTAATGAAAAATGGATTTTGAAAAACATTTACTGCAACTACCAATCAACTCCTTTCTTATGCTAGAAAAGATTTCTGTATGTTTTCAACTTTTCGCAAACTAAGAGGTCATACTCAAAAAAAAAATTGCTATCTAATTTTTAAAAGAACAATAGTTTTTTGATTAATTGTTTAACATAAACTTTTCTGGGGACAATTTTGATTTTTATTAAAAGAAGAAAACACAATAATAAATGGTCAAAACACACATATTTAAATTGGTTTGCTTCAACTTAGCCCTTAATAGAAAGATTAAATGAATCCTTTTACATATACCATTTCTTACTGTCAGTGTATCTTCCAGTGCCAATTGTATTTGCACGTTGTCTTCTACTGCATCACAAAGAGAATCTATAGCACATCAAAAAAGAAACACCCAGCCACAGCAGTTCCAATGTTTGAAGCTACTTAGATTGGAGAAACAGTTTGGACCCTTAAAAATCATCCATTAAAGATTCTGGATCCAATTTCAAATTTGAATTATTGATTTGAATGAAATTTAATGAAGTTGAGAGATGGCATCTAGATATAGTTCTTCTCTAACCAAGTTACAAAACTGATGAAAGGCAATAAACCTAAAGAGCATGATCAAGAAGAACAATTAAGAGCTGAATAGCTCCCTGCTGTATTAGAGTGGCAATAAGCTTTTGTTGCCTTGATTTACTGCTTTGTATATTGGGAATATCATGTCTTTTTCTGATGTTTACGTAGCACTTAACAGATAATTAGGATTGCCTACATGCTAAGTATTTCAGCCATACATGGGATTTTAATGGCAATATCCAGACCTGAATATCAATGCAGTGAAAGACAACAATTTTTGCATACTGCATCTACAACAAGAAATGATGTTTTCTTCATTCTCCCATAACCTTTCTTCTGCTTGGACTGTATGAACTTAGAAAAGCTGACACACAGAGCCATAGTGTAGGGGAGGTTTGGGGCATAAAGATATCTTAGCATAACTGCTTTCTTTCTGTAACAAATGAATATGGATCCTGATGGTTAATGCATTCAATTCATTAGGAGGATTATCAGTGTTTATACTAAATACTGCTCTGGACAAAAAAACCTTGTTGAGTCTGTTTTTTCTTTAATCTCCATTTGCATAGCTTGTCCAATAAGTCTAAAATCATCTTTCTAAATGTACCAGGGCCAGAACACTAAAAGCTGTGTGTAAGTGTTGGGCTGTATTTCCCTATTTTTTCTCTTTTCTTTTTCCTTTTTTTTTTCTTTTTTTTCTTTTTCATAGTGATGGTGTATAGGAAAAGAGACAACCTTACTTTTGACTTCTTCAGCTTTGCATCTTTGTCAGATGGTCATCTGGAAGGCCTGGTGCCCTAAGAGATAGCTTTCATGCAAACTTGACTGGATGAACATACCTGTATTATCATGCTGCCCTCAAGTTAATATATGCTGCCTCTTGGGAAGCCTTGCTAATTTGGGTTCAGTGCTGCACTAACTTTAATTAAATGGCTTCTAATTTTAATTCTAGTGGCTGGCTCATATCTGGATCATACCCTCTTTCCCGGGAAGAATGAAACATGTCTGCCCATAATGGTATGACAAATCCCCACAGTTATTCCTGAAGTTCTTTACTGATTTAGTTTTACTTGGCACTGTGACTGTAATGGCCTGGTGTACTAGAAGCCATGTGAATGCCATATCAGTATTTGCCATCAGATATTCAAAGTAGTCCTTGAAATATATGTTGAAATGTTGCATTTTTTAATCAGGAACAGGAAGGGAAATGCTTTATCTGTGTATTGCTTACCTCCAGAAAGTTGCCACAACAGCAAAAAAACCCACAATATTCTGAGAAAAACGGGCAACGATATCAGAAAGCAAATCAGTAATATATTTTGATTTGGATTGAAAATGATGTAATCTTCCTTTTAATTTCTTGCTGTTATAATTTCTTTTCTTTTTTAGAATATTGATGAGAGTAATTGATGTCTGCCAAAAGCAAATGATATGTCAGCTTACAGTAAATTCCTCGTCAAATCTAGACAAGTGCAAAAATAATAAATGTAACATCAATCGATCAATTTAACTTACTAAAAAAACTGAACTGTTCATATTACAAACATTCTCATTTTTGCCATTTTTTAGAATATCTTTTTCAAGTGCAAGTACTTTACTACTGATCAATGACCATGCAATGGAGATGAATTTCATATTCATTCTCTGTTGTTGCAAATTATTTTAATTACTTCTTCAAGAGTTCACTGGCACAATCAGCAGAGGTTAGCAGGTCATCTGGGCACATTTATTCTGCCAATTTATTTGTTCATGAGATGTCAATATCAAAGTATTCTATTTTTTGCTACAAATATTTTATATACAGGAGATCTTGTGACCTCAGGCTTCATGAATTAATACATTTGTTCTGGCTATGAAGGTAAACGGAATGTTAATGCAACATTTCAAATACTATAATCTGAAGTCTTTTGTAAAAAGCATATGTTTGTATTGTAGCACTGGGCCATATTTATGTAATGAGAAGGCATAATGTGCTCAATAAATATTGAAGTTCTTGGCTGCCTGCTGAGCATTTGATATTGAAGCATATCTAGTTATAGATTTTGAAAATGATACCCCTTTTCATTCTGGGCTGAATTTGCACCTTTGCTACAGTAATTCCATTTTGCATCTCTGCACATAATTATTGTGAAGCTGATGTGGTAGGGGAACAATAGAGAGAGATAGAGAGTTTGCCCTGAACAGCAGGCAGTGTTGTATTATTTTAATGAAACATGAAAGTTTGAGGAAACAAATCAGTAAACCTTCCAAAATTTCCAAAACAGGGCTTCGGGGTGGTGCTCTGTTATCCTCACTGTATCTGGAGATAAATGTCTGTCAAGTGAGTTAAATACTATTACTTTAAAGGAGAGCAGATCTTTGTTGTCTCATCCACAGCAGAGTAAGGAATTCTCTTTAAAACATCCATCACCTGTATCCGCCAAGAACTTAGGTGCTGATACGGATGCTTGAGTAAGGAAATGCAGCAAGAGTGTGAAGTGGGCTTCCTAATCTTTCTTTCCTTACAACAACTCTGAATTAGCTCCCAAGGCAAGTGGACTCAAGAAAGGGACTGTCTTTTCCCAATTTGCACAGTCATTGCAATTTTAAGTCATAAGTAGCTGTAATGATTAGCTCCGTGAATGTGAGGATATTTCTAATGTTCATGTTAGAGCTGAAATGCCCTCCAAACAGGAATATTTTGGGAAGATGAGTACCTCAGGCAGACATTCACAACCCAAGCAGATCTCTAGCCCCTTGGAAATGTTGCCATACAGGGACTTTAAGGATATAACTGTGCAGCAGTTCTCCTAGGTTTGGGAAGATGGTTGTCCCTCTGAGAACATTTTGCTTACTTATACATACTTATATATGTCTTCAGGAAGTGATCTGCATGGTCCGTGTCCACAGGAGAGAGTCAGACCTCTGTTAGAGTCCTACTGAGAGACTTTGACATAAAACAAGTTCTCTCTACTCAGTTAAGAGGACTGCATTTCTCATTCATGAAATTTTAACTCCTTTAGAATCAATGGATGTACTGCTCTTGTCTCATAGTGTGGATGTTATTTAACTTTGGAATTTGCAATAATCTAAGTGATCAAGTTCAAAACGAAATATTAAAGCTGGCTGTTCCACAGAAGTTAGTAGGCACATGGGAGTAGTCCGTTTTTTTTGGAGGGAGGTTTTTCTAGACACATAGTAAACTTATTCCCCTTTCAGCTGAAACTAGCTACTGAAGTTCTCCTTTGTGTAATAGCAGATATCTCCCTGTGTTCTTATTATGGTTCATTCAATATAACAACAATAGAAGTATACACAGAGGCCCAGCTACTCAGCCACTACAGATCCATTGCTTTCAAGATCCACTGAAAAATCAAAACAAAAGCATACACAGAGGGATCTTCGAAGATAATCTATAGTTAACTTAAATAAAAAAAAAATGTCTATGTCAGTTCAAATCCTCACACTCTATGATATGATGTTGCCAGACTTGCATCAGTCACCAGCCTGAGTATTTCATGTATTGGATCACTGTTGCCAGAGAAGTATAATGAGATTCCAAACTGTGGATTTTTTTTTTCATTGTAGTGAAACCAGGGTCTTTTCAGTTCTTGTCAACTCACTTCTTAAGGATACATCACCTTCTAAAATTCAACTTTGGTTTTACTTCTTGGATCAATAAAGAGGCAGAATTACCAAAACAGTGATGAAATATTTTTATATAAAATCAGTATCACTTATGGTTATCACTAAGTCTCTCCCAGCACTTTAGATATTCAGGTTTCCTACACGTATTTCTCTGGGATGTGTCTTCTTTAGGTGTTAATACCCCCAGTGTTCTTTTACAAAATGTGTTTTCAATTTCTCTTTCCTAGGCAGCAGAAATGTTACATTCAAATATCTACGGAAAATATGCTATGGGCTATGTTCATTTCAGACATTATACCACAGCTATGTATGTGACATGGATTGTTGGTGGAAAAATGGATTGTTCCACTCACGTGTTTGTTGGTCCTCAGACTCATACAGAGCTTCTGCTGTAGCTGTTTTCAGACTGTGGTCCTACTCTTCTGCTTCTAATCTCACTGTCACTTCTATACACTTCCTCACTGATTTGCTTCTCTTAGACAATTTCTCTTCTGCAGCAAAAGAGGAGTTCATATTCCTGACTCTCATATTTCTGGAGATTGCCCCAGTGTCTTCACAAGCCTTCACTTTGCTGAATTCATTTACATCTCTGTATGGAGTGGGAGAAAAATAGCAGCTTGCTATGCTCCGCTTGATCCTCATAGCACAGGTGTAAATGACAAGATACAAGATTGTCATGAGTCAGGTCTAGCTTGAGCTACTCAAGCATTGAGTTACGCCAGCAGTTTCAGGTTCAGGAAACACTGGGAACTGCCAATTTTCATGTTATGCAGTGGTACAATGGTACAGAAAAGCATAAAATCTTACTTTGATCACTACATATTTGTGTACTTTATCAAATTTTGATTTGATTCAAGTTTCAAGTTATAAGCTTGAATTTAGATTCAACTTTCTAACTTCCAGATCAGGCAGTACTGTCTTCCAGATATCAGATTTTGCTGTAAACAGTTCATGCTACTCTGTATATATTCTTTGGCTTGTATATGACCCGGTATTGTGTAGATTTCCAAACATACATTACAGCTGGCCATCACTACAGGGATATTCCTTTGCTTCACTATTAGCTTTCTGAGCTATAAAAATAATGCTCTGATATATAAAGAAAAGCAGAAGCCTGTTTAGTGTGCAGGGTTAGAGACTGAGAATTGCAACTGCTTCATAAGAATCTGAGGTTTGCATTGCAGTGGAGGATTGGGACCTCAGAGAGATGGACACTTGAGGTTGGAGACCACCATTGCTCTTTCCATCCTTCTTGTCTATCAGATTCTCACATGTGGATGTGTTTTGTGTTCATTAATTATTCTGCTCCTTTATCCAGGCTTCCACTCATAAATCCAGTGAATCTCAATGATTTTGATTAATGCTAGCTTGTTAGCAAGATTGTTGCACTGAATATCTTAAAAATTATCAGAACTTTGCTCTAACATTTGTCTTCAGTCATGTACATCTCAGAGCAAGCTAGTACAGTAACTTGAAAAGTTTGTAATATTTTACCTTGGTTTTAAAATAAAATGATCTTTGTCTTTGTAGATACAAATGCGGGCTCCATAAATTTCGCAGAATGGTTTAGACTGGAAGGGAACTCTAGAGGTCTGATCCAACCCCTTGCTCAAGTAGGGCCACCTGCAGCAGGTTGCCCAGGATCATGTCCAGAGGGCTTTTGAATATGTCCAAAGAGAGACTGCACCACTTCTCTGAGCAGACTATGCTGGTGCTCAGTCACTCTCACAGCAAAAAAATTATTTCCTTATGTTCAGAGGAAAGTTTTTGTACTTCACTTTGTGCCAGTTGCATCTTGTCCTTGCACTGGGCACCACTGAAAAGAACCTGGCTCTGTCCTCTTTGCACCCTCTCTTCAGGTATGCATCTATGAGATCTTCCTCAACTCTTCTCCAGGCTGAAGAGCGCCAACTCTCTCAGCCCTCCTTCATGTATGAGTTATTTCAGTCCCTTAATGATCTTGGTGGCCCTGTGCTGAACTCTTTCCAGTATCTCCAAATTTGCTGTTGCCCATATATATTTTAAGGGCAAAATTTAGCCCTGTGGGTTTTCTTTGTTTGTTCTAATTATACTGGCTATTTCAGGAACACTTAGAGTGGGAAAAGTAATGAGAAAATAAGAATTTTTAATTTATTCTCAATTTCTGCTTGAAAAGCTGTGGTCTTTATATAAGTCATCTAAGAAATGAACAAAGGAACAATTTATATTGGAGATTAATGAGTGTGAGAGCCTTTGGTAATATGGCAGTAAGTGCCATAGAAATGTTATAAATACCTAAAAAATCAGCACAGAGTGTATGGGCAAAACTCCAAATGGTTGTCACTGTTGCAAGATGGAAAATTAAACCCTTAATGGGCAAAACCTCTGCCTGTTATTGGTAAGAAGCACTAAAAGTAGCCATTCTTAGGAGCACTTGTGGTTGACTAGTGCTTGTTGTGCTGCAGAAGAGGAGTAGTAGTCCTGAGGAAGAGGTTTTCTTTGTCATATCAGCATTTTTAAGTAGAGCACAGATGCTTTATGCTTCCAGGCTTGGTTACATTAGAGAAATGTATTGAGCATAGTGCAAAGGATTAAAAAAAAAAAAGAAAAAATGACATGCTGGGTGTTATTAGTACGATGAGTGAAATTTTGCTTCTCTTGCTCATAGAAACTAAAGGCACTTTTCACTTCTCCATGAGTTTCTAATTGAGATTAGTATACAGTCCGATATTTTCACAGAAGTCACACAGGCCAGAGCGTACAATAGCAATTAAGTATTGAGTGTACATATGACTAATTAATTAGTGCCATAAAGAAACATATGTTTTGTCTCCTTCCTGGAGCCAATTACCACATGCCTGCGTTATAAAGCAGGATGGGAAGTGGCCCCATGCTGAAATAAGAGTTCATTACAAAACAACATGACAAAGAACAAAACAAGTATATGCTGACCAAGCCAACCACTACAGAATCACAAACAAAAGGAAGAAAATTATCGAGGAAACTTCTGCACTGAAAGAGAGCTCAAACTGCCTTCAGGGGACAACTTCAGGTCACTTGAACAACTTCTTTTGAAATGGATGTACAATGCTTAAACATACTGGAATGTTGAATGTGATCTATAGCTAAAAAAAGCATATAGCCTACTTCTAATGACCCTGTCAACGATAGAAAAGAGACAGTTTTTGATATTTCCTTCTGTTGTTTAGTTTGGGTTCCTATTTGTGTTTTATGGTGTCAGTTTGATTCACTCCATGCTTCAGTCCTGAGCTATCACTCCCCTGGCTGTCTTTCTAGCCTCAAAACTGCTCATTCCTCTTGAGAAATCTGAGTAAAACTGAACAAATAGTTTGCTCCAGCATCTATATAATGATATACGGTGCACATACTGACTCTAATGAGTCAGTAAGGATGCAGGTCCAGGCTCATGGGTTGACCCAGGGGTTGAGTCCTGCTTTCCTGTGCACTTCACAAAGACAGGAAAGACTTACCAATTCTTCCTGACTTTGGAGGCTGCAGAGATGGTCCATTCACAGTCTTCATCCTGCTGGGATTTTATTATCTTCAGAATATTGTTCCCTGAATGATGCTTCCTTAAATGATAGAACCAAGCTCTAAGAGTACAGTTACAGAAATCAGGTACTATTATACGGCTTGGTCATAACTGCCATGTAATTTTTTTTCAATCAGCTTTAAAAATAGCATGTTCTCAGTTACTGAAAACATGGGTAGGGTTCAGCAGCAGAATGATGACTGGATGCTGGCAGAAACTTTGTGTCATATTTATTGAATATTTGCACAAATGGCATTACAACAGTGACAGTAGTACAAAATTGTATATTACAAACACAAATGTCTTCTAGCAAAATGATAGTGACTGGTAATGCCTTTTAATTCTCCAACTTGCTACAAGCATAGCTTAGACATCGTTTTACTCAGCTCCTGTAATGGAGTTGTGGCAAGTATAAATATGTTTAAAATAAATCTCCTCAGCATTCTTCGTACTTCCATTCCTATTTTACACGAATACGCCTCACCATTTACATTACTACTCCATCAGAACTAACCAAACAGGATTTAAAAATCTTTGAGATGTCTTTATGATAAGAATATTCATGAATACCAATCCAGAGTTTGCTCACATTTAACATAATTCGCGTAAACATTTTTCTTGTGCACTCATTCTTAGGAACTGCAACACAGATGAAAACCTCATACAGGCTTTTGTTTTATACTTTTGCCCATCTGTGCTTCTTGCTGCAGAGAAAAAAATCCTTTGCCTTTGCTCCTATCATTTTTATTGACAATCTTGGCAGGTGGGTGTTGATGAGCTTTTTGTTATTTTCCCTGCTTTTCCTTACAACTCCCATCTTTAGCTCCACGGCAGTATTTTAAACATATGCCCCCTTCTTTCCTGCTGTTGTCTTTTTTGCAACTGAGACCCTGTTCAGTTGCCTTGTTTCTCGTCCTGACAGCTGCCATCCTCTCAGGCTTTTCTGCTTCCACCTTGTGGCTTGTTGAAAATCTTGCTGGAACCTGGGTACTTCTAAGCTCTGCCCCACTCCTCTAAAGTAGATTTGAGGGTCTGTGCATCCAGAAGTAGGCATGCTGAATCCACAGATCTCCAGGGATTGCCAAATTACGTTAGCAATTGTCTTCGCATTTTCCCATTGCCACTGTGCTGCATACAGCCTGAAGGTGATATTGCCTCCATTTTCCTTGACAAAGAAGATGGTAACAGGTGTGGATAAAACAGCCAAGACAAAGAGTGTCATGTCAACAGTGTCTGGAATTGATGCTTTCCTGACTTCCTTGGCTTGCTGAGGTCTACCCATTCTTTTATGAGCACATCCTGCCTGGAGAGTCTGGAGCAAGGCTGGCAAATGCATTGTCATTTCTCAAGACTCTTCCCCAAAAAAGTGGAATACTGGATCCACACACAGCACCATCTTACTCTTGCTCCTGCTCCCATGCTGTCACAGCCAGAGATGCTGCGAGCCAGCTCATGAAGCTGGCTCCACTGATGCTCTGCCAGAATTTAGCCCAGGTATGCTTCTGGGCGTGTTCAAGGCTGGCTGAGCTGCTATTGGTAGCGTCAGAGCTCACTGGAAAGCCAGTTCTGAAGGTCAGGCTGTGTGTTCCTTGCACAAAGTACTGCTAGTCATGCTCTTCACTTCTCATTTCTATTTCTGAACTGCTTCTGCAGGGCACTGCCTTGTACAGTTTAAGATGAGCCTCAAGGTAGTCATGATGTATTAATAATAATGCCTGATCGTGCTGGACATAAATAGGAAAGCTTTTGGCATTCTTTCAAAGGAGGAAAGTTCTGTTCTCAATCTGGAAACACAAACGGTATTCACAGTCATTAACAAATTAATCAACAAAATTTTATTTAAAATCATCTTAAATAGTTCATGCTCTGACTAAAATACCTGCCTGTACCTGATACATCTACAACCAGAAGGATGTAACAAACAGACAGTTCTTCTCAGCTTTAATATACAGGACATTAAAAAATATCAAGATCTTGTTAAAAGCTTATTCAACAAAAACTCATCAAATAGAATTAAATTAATTGTCAACCTCTGGATTTTAATTTATTGCCAAATGGTATTATTTAATGCCCTCAGAAATGTAGAATTGTTATTCCAGTGGCACAATATATCAGAGAAACATCAAAGCCATTTATAGCCTATGTGGCTGAGTTGCACATGAGGTTTAAGAAAATATTCTGTTTAAACACACGTAGGGTTGTTTTTTTTATTGTTAAGCATTATCAGGGATAGCAATATTTCATTGGAGGCAGATCACTATCCAGAAATATAATTAATCATGATTATTTATGTCATACCTAATTATCAGGAAATAGCCCCAGGGATACACTTCAGTTATATTTCAGAACCTTCAAACTATAATTACTTTGCTTTGTATTAAATATTCTTTCCATACTCTTGAAGAAGTTTATAACATAGTTACAAGGAATAAGGTCACAGGGATAGAAATAACTAAGGTACAAGCAAATAATGAAAATACGTGCATTTGGGGAAGTGTTGAGTTATTATAAGCAGTATATTAATTTCATTCTCTTCATAATTAGGTAAAAGAAATGGCTTTCTAGTGTGGTTTTTAATATGTGAGCACACCAGCACAATAGCACAGGCCTTGAAACAAAGAGCTTTTAAAATTCTGTTAATGTAGTGTAAAGTGGATTAAAAGTTGGGGGAAAAAAAGACCTAAGGGTCTAAATTCTCAGTATTTTCATTTGCAAATTTTGGAAGCTATTTTTCAGTGAGGACTTTTCACATTCTAAGGATTTTCATAGCTTCTGGTGTCGCTGTAAAAGTTATTTAGATACATTTCTGGTTTAATATTTATAACCCATTGTGTGTAATTAAAGCATTTAATAGGAGTTGTAAAATTAGGTAGGCAATGTACATGAGTACAAATGTGTGTAATTTACATTCCTGGTCGTTAACGATGTTGGATGCCTTTAAAATGAAGAAAGGATAAGGTTAAGTATAAGACCTCAAAACACGCACACACTTGTGGACCTAAGCTATAATTTTATTGAAGGGCATACCACACAACAAAGTCATTCCTGTATAAATGAAAACCTGGGCATTTATTTTTACAAATAAGTGGGTTTTTTCCCTCTTGTTTTCGCTTATAAAAAAGACAACAACATATTTTCAGCACCGCTATGACCAGAGGCTGTTTTTGGGCACGCTGTTCTTGCATAACAGTTTTGTAGAGCTATGCTGGAATGCATGTCATTACACTGTCTTTGGAAGGAGGTTCGGTGATGGGGCTTGGCTTTTGGGGATTTTTGTTGGCAAGGACTGTGCTTAGGAGAGTTACATATGATCAGGTCCAAAATTCAAAGCGTGTTTGGTTATTTTGTTAACTGACAGAATATGAACTTAGAGGTACTCATTTAGCACACTATTTTGTTAAGCTTATAACACTAATGTGAAGCTGGGCTCTGTGACCTCAATTCACATGCTGACAGTAATGTAGATGGTTAAACACTGCGTGCGCCAGGGCCCAAAATCTCAGCACAGCTCTCATTGAAGAGGCTGAGGCTGCATTCAGTGCCCTGGGACTGAACACTTCTACCTCGCTGTCATGCAGCAGGTGCTGGGAACCTTCCTGGTGTTGGCACAGTGCATTGGGACGCTGAGTAGTTTCACACTTTAGGCTCAACCTCACATAGGTCCCACTGAATCTGGAATCATGCTTTGCTAAAATTCTGCCTGTGATTTGTCTGTGACTTGGTTAACTGCAAGCCAACTGCCCTGGTGGCCTCACCATTGCTGTGTGTAGTGCCCGCATGCTGTTCTTCATGGCTATGTTTTTCATGACACAGTTTTGAAACCTCTGCAGGGTTTGACTTTAGAGAGCCCTTATTAAAGTGAAATTAGAGGATTATTCTCTTTGCTAAATTATTCAACCTGTTTAAATATTAAGAATAAAATAATAAAGATGGTGTTATTTTAAAATGCTGAAAAGGAATGCCTTGTGTTAGGGTTCAAAGTCAACAAACAATCTCCTCTTAAAACCAGGAACAGATAAACACAGAAATTATTTGGTAGTATTTAACGGAGAGACAGCTCTCAGCCAGAGTCCATTACGATTTAATGACCACACCATCTTTAAATCAGTGATTAAAAACACTGTGTACATTTGAACTGCCACCCTCTGTCTTCTGTGAATAATAATATGTGGGACTGAATGTTACTTGGGGAACTATTTCCTCAAAAAATGTCTGATTTTTTTTCTGTCTTCTAACCTGAAAGGTGTTTTCTTCTCTGTTTGCTGCTTAACTGGACATTTTTTTCACCTATTTGAATCATTGTTAGAACAGAAGGCAAAGTGTTTGCATAATTGAGCATTCAATTAATTAAACCAACTAATATTGAAAGTCATTGTTATGAACTAACCACTTCCACATGGCATTTTCCCCTCTATGTTTATTCATTTTCCTGATTTTCTGAGCACTGTGTCGAGGTGATGTGCTGCTTGTTGTTGCGATGGGCAGGAGCAGTCTTCCTTTAACAAAGGACACAGGTGGTGAAAATGATTCAATGACTTTAGAGAATACTAAATGCATTTTTTTTCTTCCAAAATAATAGCTTCCAAGGACAACCCCTAGGCAAGACACAGTGAATTTTATACATCTGGAACAGCTGGAACAGGCTGCCCAGAGAGGCTGTGGATGCCTCATTCCTGGAGGTATTCAAGGCCAGGTTGGATGGGGTCCTGGACAGCCTGGTCTAGTATTAAATATGGAGGTTGGCGGCCCTGCCTGCAGCAGGGGGTTGGAGCTTCACGATCCTTGAGGTCCCTTCCAACCCAAGCCATTCTATGATTCTATGATGATTCTGTGATTATACATCTGATGTTGATTAATCTGTTTTTTTAGTGAATATTGTCGACACTGCAGGAATGTTCAGCTTTCACGAAGGCAGTGGCATTCCAGCTCCCTTCTTTGTGTGCATTAAGGTGTGCTGGGACACATCCCTGAGCAAAACTTCCTGCAGCAATGAGTGGTCCAGGTGAGGGCCTATCCTTCTCCAAAAGGCTTTGAGGAGTTCAGCTCCAAGCAACACATCAGAAATGAGAAAATTAATTTCCATTAAATTTTGTTTTAGAAATATTTTTTTCTGATTTACATAGAAGGAATAAAAATGCTTCATAAAGCTATCAGAGAATCATAGAATCATAGAATTGCTCAGGTTGGAAAAGACCTTAAAGATCATCAAGTCCAAACGCAACCTAATCATTTTACCCTAATTCTAACAACCCTCCGCTAAATCAGGTTGTAACCAAAATTTGGTAGAATGAAACATTTTGTTATGAAAAAATTTTTACTTTAAACTTGATTCAATACAAATTGCCATCAAAATGGGCAAGAACAAACAGCAAGTATTAATATTCTGCAAGTGTTATTGCTGAAAGCTGTTTTAAGACAAGTAAGTGTCTTTATTCCTAACATGTCTAGACTACTTTTTCACTTTCTCTCCTTTTTTAATACCTTTTATATACTCATTAATAGTTGGATATTTTGTTAAAGAACTCCAAATGGGTATTTTGCTATTCTTAAATGCAAAACAGAAGCAATCAATAATTCTGTCTGCTGCTAAATAGACCTACACTCTGGGAGGTGTTAGCAGAGGAGAAAATGAACAGCACAGGATTAACAAGTATTTTGATCACATTGCTGGTTTAATTCAGCTAAAAAACAATAGTATCTTGTGGGATTAAACAGGAATCTTTACCTAAGAAGATACGTGTCAAAGAATTGGAACTCTGCTCTTTTTTAAAAATCTTTTCACCTTTGATCTTTTCTATTTCAAACTCTCTTCAGGTGCCACACTGTCTTTTCACATACCTATTGCATTCATCAGCTTTCTGTGTTTGTTCAGTGTTAGATGAAGGGGGCACTCGGAGAGCCTCGCCAGAACCTACTGAAAGTCACAAGAACATCCTTCACTGACCTCGGAAACATGTTGTTTAGGAGGAAGTTTCAGGTATCAATTGAGCATTGCGATAAACTCTTTCAAGTGTAAACTTGGTAGCTGCATCACCCCTTCTCTTTTTGTCACTTCATTAGATCTCGTTGCAAAGGTCAGGCAGTAGAGAGTGATACATTTCCTTTTATTAAGGAGCAGTGGCAAGGAGCTGTTGCTTAGGCTTTGTTTGCTCTGCCTGTTACTCTCAATGTCACTGAAACACAGCATGAAAATTAAAACACTGAGAGGAAGTATAATAATTGTGAGCCGTTGTCCTTATCTACTGAATAATGGCATTTTTTCTACAGCCTGTGCTCCCCGTGGCTGGTGACAAGCTCTGCCTGAGTGCGGCTGAGCCACAGCAATGTCAATCTGGATCTTCATATCCAAGTAATTATGAAATCTCCAGAGCCAAGAACTCTTCAAATCAGACATATGCATCAGAGCAAAATATTAATTCAGCAAACACGACGCAGTATAGCACATCAGTTAGTAACTGGCTCCTTTACAGCTTTGCAGGTTCTTTTCCTGACCCATAAATGGCACTCAGGAACACACAGTATTTTTCACTTCCTGAAGCGAAGAAATTTTACATCCTTACACCCAAAGCCTGAACTTTCATAACTCTATTCTGATTTTCAGTGAAATGCCAAATATTCAAAATCCCCCCAAAAAGGGACTTCTGTACAGAGTTGAGTGTTGTTCAACACGGTGCTCTTCTTTTTGCTAAAACTGAAACACTGTGCAGGAATTTCAAACCTTTTTGTTTTATTTGGTTCTACACTTTTATAACATATGTGACATGAAATATATTCTGGAATACAAACTGGTTTTGTCCTCAATACATTTGTTTCTGGAAAACCCTGCTTTTGCTGTGCCAAAAAATGTGTTTTTTTTTTTCTAAAATGAAAGTTCTTCTGCAGAACCTGTTGAGCTGAAGGGATCAGGAGATTCACTCAGGATATTTTCAGTTGTTTGACTGCAAGGGTCTTACTTAGCTGTTGCCCCTATCCTTTTGAGTTTTAAATACTCCCACAGCGCAAATACAGAAGAGTAACAAATAATTATAAGTAAAAACAGAAAAAAGAAAGTCCGGAAGGCTTTAGGGCAGGCAGCAGTGTGTCTCCATCCCTCCAGCTCCCCCACGATCAGGCTTCGTTTAGCCCTTGACTGCTTGCATACCTACATGTGTATGTATATTTCTTGAGCTAACAAATTGTTCTGTTAATGGGGGATGCTGAGAAGGCGGAGATACTGAACGCCTTCTTTGCTTCCGTCTTCAGTGAAAAAGCTCTCCCTCAGGAATCCCAGACCCTGGAGGTTTCTGAGAGCGTCTGGGGAATGGAAGACTTCACTTTAGTCAGGGAAGAGGCGGTCCGAGAGCGCCTAGGCAACTCCAATTTTCATAAATCCATGGGACCGGATGGGGTGCATCCACGGGTGCTGAGGGAGCTGGCAGAGGTGATTGCTGAACCACTCTCTATCATCTTTGAGAGGTCTTGGAGAATGGGGGAGGTGCCTGAAGACTGGAGGATAGCCAGTGTCACTCCAGTCTTCAAAAAGGGCAAGAAGGAAGATCCAGGTAATTACAGGCCAGTCAGCCTCACCTCTGTCCCTGAAAAGGTGATGGAACAGCTTGTGCTGGATGCCATCTCCAGACAATTGGAAGAAAAGGAGGTTATCAGGAGTAGCCAGAATGGGTTCACCAGGGGGAAGTCGTGCTTGACCAACCTGGTAGCCTTCTATGATGTTGTCACTGGCTGGGTAGATGGGGGGAGAGCAGTGGATGTAGTCTACCTTGATTTCAGCAAGGCGTTTGATACTGTCTTCCACAACATCCTTATAACAAACCTGAAGAAGTGTGGGATAGATGAGTGGACAGTGAGGTGGGTTGAAAACTGGCTGACTGGCAGAGCACAGAGGGTCGTCTTTGACGGTGCAGAGTCTGGTTGGAGACCTGTGACTAGTGGTGTTCCTCAGGGGTCGGTGCTGGATCCAGTCTTGTTCAACATCTTCATCAATGACCTTGATGAGGGGATAGTGGCCACCCTCAGCAAGTTTGCTGATGATACAAAGTTGGAAGGATTGGCTGACACTCCTGAAGGCTGTGCTGCCATTCAGCGAGACCTGGACAGGCTGGAGAGCTGGGCGGCAAGAAACCAGATGAGGTTTAACAAAAGCAAGTGTAGAGTCTTGCACCTAGGGAGGAATAATTGCATGCAGTGGTACAGGTTGGGGGATGACCTGCTGGAGAGGAGCTCTGCAGAGAGGGACCTGGGTATCCTGGTGGATGACAGGTTGGCCATGAGCCAGCAGTGTGCCTTTGTGGCCAAAAAGGCCAATGGCATTCTGGGCTGCATTAAAAAGAGTGTGGCCAGCAGGTCGAGGGAGGTGATCCTCCCCCTCTACTCTGCCCTGGTAAGACCTCATCTGGAGTACTGTGTCCAGTTCTGGGCTCCCCAGTANACACATGCAAAAGTATTTCCGTGTGTGTGCGTGTATGCAGGGAGTTCTACTATGTTGAAGCCAGCCTCTGTTTGTCAGCCTCTGGAGATTTTGTATTAAGCCTTGTATTCTTACCAGCCTCACAGTGATCTCAGATAAGCAAACTGCACCTTTGTGAAAGGGATAGAAGAAAATCTATTGTTCTGATGTTTATCTATTTGCATATTTGGAAAGAAGTGTGATCTCATTCTCCATTCACTGCCCTGCTTTATTCTTCCGTTTATCTCTGTATACATTTTCTTTGACCATCACTCTGATGCAGATGCTTGAAGTAATCTTAATGAGTGGAAACTCACTGTTTATTATTAAAGCTGTTTAAGCAATGTAAGGTTTCATTTTATCTTGTAGACTCCCCTTATTCTTAATTGTACCAATCTCATTCCCTAAAATGTCTGTGCTTCCATTATTAACTCCTATTAATAACTTTTATTAATAGTACACCGTACAAGTCCCCATCTGTGCTGGAACTCTGAAAAACAAACTTCAAATAGTGTTCATGTTTTGTTTTAAAAATAAGGAGAAATACTCAGTGTAAAAGCAAAGATGAAGATAATATGCACCAGAATCTCTATTATGCTGATAACTTACTCTTCTCACTCCACCACCAAGCACTCAACATGCCCTGAATAAATATTGGAGTTGTCTTAATTTCAAAGGAGCGCACAGTGGTGGAGCGGATTGGGAGGTAAGGTCAGATTGCCCCTCTGCAGTGCAGTGCCAGAGCTGGAAACCCAAATCTTTGGTAGGAAAGATTGCAAGTCTTCCCTGAATTTTGTGGAGACCACTGTGGAGCAGAATGAACTCAGAGAGATGCAATAAGGAAACAGCAATTACACCACAAGGGTCTGAATCAAACTGTCACTGCTGTGCTGCCGTCAACAGAAGCAGTGATGCAGCCAGAGGCAATGCGGAGCTGGCACCTTCCTCACTGCAGCTGATGCTGAAGTATCCATCACTGCATGTATGAACCTCTGCACAGTGCCACCTCTGTAGTACTATGGAGGGGGTGAAAAAGAGGAGGGGAAAGGGAAAGAGGGAGGATGGATACAGTGAAAAATTCACTGCGATCCAGCCCTGCTCAAACCTACATCCAGGTGAAGGTGGTTGGGCAGAGGAGCAGAGCAGGGGGAGGACTTCATCCTGCCTGACCCCTCAGGGCAGCCTGCCAGGTGGAGACCAAGGCAGAGAAGAGTGGTGCAGGGCAAATATTTGAGGGGCAAGGTACAGGAGGAAAACTGCTTACCTCCACCTGGAGTGTTTGGGCTACATCTTCTGCTTTAGGAAGAAATAAATAATACGTTTATCATCTTTGTAACAAATGGACATGTCCTGCAGGATGCATCACCAATGTGGTACCTCTGCCTCCTCTTCTGGCAAGGCAGAATGAGTGAATCTCTGGTGCAGAGATGAACCTCGTGGCTCTCTGCTAAATATTTCATCTGAACCGAGCTTGGGGGCTCGGTAAGGCTGGCTCCAGAGCCCCAAACACAGTCTGCATGACTGAGACAGCAGACTCAGCTCAGTTCCCTCTCTGCTCCCTCTCTGCTCAGCTCCCACCAAACCATCGCTTGCTACCCCAGCCCTTTGGGAGTGAGGAATATGCATGCGACAGAGTGCTTGCTAGCTATCGTTGTGCCCCTGAAAAAGGCATTTCTTTCTGTTGTACTGCAGTTGTTTCTCCCACTAGGTCTTTCCCCCCTCCCTACAGCTTTTCCAGCTTGCTTCCTCTTGTGGCTTTAATAAGAAATGAGATCGAGAGAGGCAGAAGTAAGAGTGATTGCACAGAAGGGACATCAGGTGTCTGAGTTTTCCCTGTGTAGATAAATACCTCTTACTAGACAGATCAAAAATGTTTGGTGGAAGGAGCTTTCTGGTAGATAATATCAGCTTGCTATAACCCGGACATTTTGTAGGACAAGTTGATGATCATGATATTTCATTTTGTTCAAAATGAACAAGTCATGAAGTAACCGTCTCATTTTCTGTAATTTAATGTTTTAAAATGACTGAATCAGATCAGCCTGGAACCCCTCCATTCCATCTTGGGGAGGCTCCACTTCAAATTTTATTTTAGATGAAAAATTATAAATGACAAATGTCAAAACAGCAAATAACATTTTAATTAAAAACATTTGTGGGGCAAATTTTGAAAACAAACCTTCTATTCTGTCCTGATCTAGTATGGAAAGATTCAAAATCCTGGGCTGTCTATGAGTAAGAAATTCTGGCTGTTGCATAGTCCTGATAATATCCAGAGCTCAAGTGGAGCATTGATCCCGGATCCCTCGACCAGTAAAACTGCTTTTATGTGTGTGTGTGTGTGTGTGTGTGTGTGTGTGTGTGTGTTCTGCAGATGACTTCCATCCCTCTTTATCATAGCAGTTCCCAATATCAGCCAAAAATATCTGCACAAAAGACTCTGTTATGTCTCCAGGCTTGAATACGGGCCAACATTACATATATGGAGAACAGTAACTCCATATCGGAGTGGCTATCTCTTGCATTATACCCACATAGTCTGAGCTGGATAAAATACAGAGTGTGAACTGAAATTGAATGGTCCATAAAGACTTTAATTATTCACTTGGGAGGTATGTTCTGAGTGTCCCTGACACCCAAGAGAACAGGGGAAAATAAATAAAAGCATTATCCCTTTCATTATTGGCTTGTACCTTTGTTTACCGAACACTGTGATGGGCAGCCAGAAAGGTTCTGCGAGGAGCAAAGGACTCGACATTTCCATTACCATGTTGCCCTGTGGCAATGCTTGGTACAGGTGAAGTGTCTTCTATAAGCAGCCTCCGAAAAGGGCATGCAAAATTTGAAGCAGTTGGAAAGCTTCCTTTCAGACTCTGTCACAACAGCAGGGGTTCCAGATGCGGTTTTTGGTTACAGACAAGCAACAAGGAAGATATGTATTTTCTGAAAGTGGCAGGCAGTTTCCATTCCAACATCCCCATGTAATTCTTTGGCTCTACATCTTCCTCATTTTAGGAGTAATATATCTGATAAGGGGACTGCTAGTTCAGATCCTCTGTAAAGCAAGGCGAAAAGGGTGCTATTTTTCAAGATAAGTTGTCAACTTATTGATGTACTTCGACTATCCTAAAGTAAACGTATTAGCATTTTTTAGAAAAAGTTCTCTGGTGGTCACCACTTACTTTCCACTGCAGGGCAATATATTGCTTGAGAAAACAAAGTTGAAACACTCTGCCCGTTGTTCTTCTGATTTTCACTGCCTTTCCTTATGACACAAACAGGTTCCCCATGGCATATCTCTCACATGACAGTGCAGCCTGGTCAGCACGATGCTTCCACAGATACAAAGGTATCCCTGTGCCACTGCGATGTGCTCCACATTGGATGTCCCCAGACCTACAATGCCATCGCTGCAGCTGGAGGAGCCATGAGGAAGAGATGGCTCCATGTGCTGAGCCCAAGAGCCGAAGCAGGAAGGACTGGAATCAGGCAGGGCTGTCAGATAGATGGAGAATTTCAAGCCCAGTGTAGTGACAGGGATTTTTTCTCTGCCATGGGATCATGCAAGCAGCCCTGTTCCACCCACCTGTATCATTACCGAAACAAAAGATGCCATATCTTGTATGCTATTGTCTGGATTGCAAATACACTTTAGGGGGGAAAATGAAAGGTGGGTGTGAAAGAGCTTAACTGCTATAATTGTCTCCTATTAGCTTAAACATTTCTCTCTCTTTTCTGCTGTTGATCCAGTCTTAAGGCAAGGGAGGGAGTAAGGAAGATATTCTTTTGGGTTGGCGCACTCTTCATTTTGCTTTGTGCTTTGTTGTTTTATTTGTATTTATTTGTTTAACTGGCAATTAATATGTAGACTATCCAAGATTATGTGTAGTTTTAATGAAACAAAATTGTTCAACTATCTCCTCCTTCTAATTTCAACCAGTCCCTGGGAAGTTTGCCTCAATGAGTTAAACACTTAAATTTAAGAGACAATTTCCCAGATCACAAAAGCAGTAATTTTTATGTGATCCATGGCGCTGGGAAAAGTGATGTAATTCTTGTGAAGGAAAGGACCTTGTAGGTTAATTTTTGTGAGTCTCAAGGTAAAATATGAACCTTATTGTTATGGGTAGGTTCCTCATCTTTTTTTNGGCAGGGGGGTTGGACTCGATGATCTCTGGAGGTCCCTTCCAACCCCTATGATTCTGTGATTCTGTGATTCTGCGATTCTGTGAAATATTTCTTCTCCCAAGGTTGAAGTGAATGGACAAGAATACAGTGTGTGTGAGAGGTGTGGTTTGAGGGGCTGCTGATCCCTTCAAAAACATTTTAAAAGCATCTCAGATAAGTAGAGGTACAGGCTGGAACTGTAAGGTGACACTGGCAGGTGAGAAGCCTTTGAGAGCCTCATCTCTAAGGGACCAGTCAGCTAAATTTCAGTGTTGAACCACTGGGGGAAAGAATGCAAACGAGAAAGAACAAACAAAGCTTGGCTGATGTGCAAGCGTCCTGATTTTAGTACTTTTTTTTTCTTCCCTTCTTTTCAGCTCTTTTGCTGCAGATGAAAATTGCTCTAGAGGAAGCAAGAGCAAAGCAGTATGACTTGGTGCTGCCAGGCAGTCCTGCCTCTCATGGTGATCCCAGGTTCTGTCACTGTCCTAGAGTCTTTCTGAGCTGTAAATTGATTTAAAAACAATTGTAATGACCTGCTTGCATCAACTCAATCAAACTTCATTATAGAGGTAATAACAGTATCTTAGAAACTGTCATAGATTTTCTTAATCACTCCCTTGGACTTCCAGTTCTTTGGTATTCTGACAGATTTTCAGCTGCTGAGCACATGTCACTATCTGGATAGTGTGAGTGAGAGGAGGTGTGTCATGAAAAGAAGCAAAAATATTTGACTGACTATTCAATAAGCTGTTTTCTAGACTGAAAAAAAAACCAAAAAACAAGCAGCTGAAAACTGACTACATAGGATTATGCTACATACAAACGAGTATTTAAATGGCACAGAAAGCCCTGCTAAAAGAATATATATCCAAGCACCCTGGAAGCATGCTGATGCAGGGAGTGCTGTCCCCAGAGCATGCCCCCTCCCCAGACAGCATTTTCTGTCTGTGACCCAGTTATGCACTTGCATTCCAGACCTCGTACCATCTTCAGCTCCACCCAAATCAGAGCTTCTCCCATTTCTTCCTTTGAATTCAACTTGAGTCACCCAACAAAAACAGAAGACTTATATGTGTCTGAAGATTAGTGCAACATGGAGAGAACTTGAGAAGATTTGCATGGCCTGACATGGGTTGCTAAGGAAGGTTAGCCTGGCAAAACAACAGAGCTAAGCTTAGTTTCTGGCTCTGTTACAGGCTTTTCTATGGCCCTCAAAATACTTTTTAGTCTTCTCCTTACTTTCCAGCTTTTGATGTTCCTGTTTTGTGGTGTTGTTGGGCCAAGAGGTATTGATCCAAGATTATGGGGCCTTGAAAGGGCTTTGATGATAAGACTCACATAGTTAGCAACAAAGGTAATACTTGTCTATCTGCATGTTTCTGTGGCAGCTCCGCTGAGAAGGAGCAGGAGACAGAGGTGCATGTGCCTCTTGGATAACAGATCTGAATTTTAGCCCAGGCACCAGAGACTTAGATGGCCAGAAATAAAAGTCTTCAATTCTAAGGATTTAACCAGGGTCTGGTCTTGAAGCAGCAGAGGTCAGTTCATCCCTATTTCTATTTGTAGACAGAGGGAGAAAGAATACCTGTGTGAATATTTACAGTTCATATATTCGCATGACTAAATTTAATGGAAAGAGAGTTTGCAATTGTGAGTAGGTTTTGGGATGAGGTAGTAATGTGTGTAGGAGAAGTTTAGAGAAGAAAAGTCTGCCAAGAGAGGAGAGCATGCCTGATCAGAGCCTGGAATCAGCAGTTTTGTGGCTTTGGAAGGGAAATATGTGAGAATTTTGGTGATAGAGGAGAAAGGGTAAGAAAGAAGATGGAGAGAAGAGTGAGACCATGAGGATCCAGAAAATGGAAGAAAGGAGGTGACTAAAAGGAAGGAGAAGTGCTGAAAAACCCAGGAAAGAAAGAAAAGAAGATGGTAAGATAGGAAAAGAAAGAAGAACAAAGAGTTACCACTTCTGCACTGCACAGAAAATTTTACCTTCAGGAAAAAAATAATTAAAAAGATATCTTGAAAGATAAAAGATGATGGAGAGAAAAAGAACAGAACAGAGTGAAGCAGTAAAGAGAAAGAGGGAGACAAAGTACATGCAAACGAAGTTTTTAATTAGGGTAAAGGATAAAGATATACAGGAAAAGAAAAAAAAAAACGTGGATGAAATATCAGAGACATTAATTTATGTAGGCCCCTTCAGGCTAAGGTTTTTATGCCTCTTTTTCACTCTTAACATTTCAAAGTTGAATGCAGTTTTTTCCTCTTGGTCATTCTGGACGTTTTTTTTCCCTGTGATTATATACATTATTGCTCCTATAACACAGAATGATGTAATACACATTTTTCATGTTTATATTTTTGTCTGCTCATTTTTTAGCATTGTTTTCTCCTGACGCTGATTCCCTTGTTAAACCAATCTTTTTATCTTTACTGACTGCAGCTTTCTGGATGACAGCTTCTCTTTTATCTAGGGAATATTTTTTTTGTAGAACTTGGCACCCAGTCACTGAGCATTTGCTCTGCAGCTCTCAGCACCACTTACCATGCATACCTTTCAGGGAATGGCATATCTTTCTAAGGAAACAATGAGAGTGAAAACTTACTCAGACTATATTTGCCATGAGTTTGTTCATGGACAATATGTTTTATGAGTACTCTCGCAGTTTATTTTTCACACAGATGACTCCTATGAATTAGCTTTTGTCAGACAGACGGAGTCATCGGCTCCCTTTGCAGTCCCTGACACCAGCACAGGCTGTGGGTTTGGACTTTTCATTAAATAAATTGCAGAATGCAGACTGCAGAAAACACCTGTCTCAGAAGCAGATTTACTTAATGGTGGTAAAATATAATGGAAAGCCCTGGTAACACTGTTTGCTATTTCAGAAGCCTTCACACTCTGTTTGTATTGCAGCTTCTTTGACTTCCCCATTCTTGTTAGGGAAGCTAACACATCAAGGGAGGCAGGCAGGTGGATAATCATTCTGCCTTCAGCATCTGCATTGCAACACTCAGCAAAGTGCAGTTTTAAAAGGAAACCACAGGCTCTGAATGATGCATGTGATATGATTTCTCAAGTAAACTTTTATGGAAGGCATACAATGCTGGGATATTGAAGAGAATGTTCATCTGATCTCATTACCCAAATGTTAAACTTGGGATCATAACTGTGTGAGCTTTTAGTATTGCAGTTGTAGGGATTTCCAGGATAGACACACGCACTTGAACAAACTTCAGTCCAGCTAGTGCTGGAGCAAATGACTATGAAGATGTGGTAGCTCAGATCTCAGCTCTAGATGGGTCCCTGGAAACTGTCCAGCCCAAGTGAAGCTCACATCACCTCATCTTTACTGTGTGAGTCCTGTAGGTGACTACTCATAGGGAGGAAGAGGTAACTTGTCATAGATTCAAGGCAGGTGTCTGAGTGACCTGGACATTTGCAGCGCATGTTTTTCTCAGCCCAGAGGCACCATGACAAGGATTTTTCAAAGTTGAGTAAGAAACTGGGCACTCAGCTTCCAGCATCATTTAACAAAAATGAGCAACCTTAGAGTCTAGTTATGAAAAATTCTAAAAATTCTAAGCTTATTCTGGTTCCATAGCCTTCACCCAGGGCAGAAGATCACAGAATCACAGAATCACAGAATCATAGTGGTTGGAAGGGACCTCCAGAGATCATCGAGTCCAACCCCCCTGCCAAAGCAGGTTCCCTACACCAGGTCGCACAGGTGGGCGTCCTGGCGGGTCTTGAATATCTCCAGAGAAGGAGACTCCACAACCTCCCTGGGCAGCCTGTTCCAGTGCTACGTCACCGCTGATGTTACTTACTAGGCAGGGTAACCTAGGATCTTCCACAGGAAGAGCTTAGCTGTGAGGGCTCTTGTCACGGCCAACCATCACACAAGGTTTTTTAGGTGATGTTGCTGGAGTTTTCCTCTAGGAAAACTCAACACTAGAGCTAGAGGCCAACAAAGCAAAAGCCCTTGACTGCAGTGATGAGTGGGATAGGCTTGCAACGTGGTTGGAGCCAGAAATCTTCTGACTGAAGAAAAAGGATCATGGGCATGGAGAGTAGATGGGAGGATGGGAGAAGAGCAGGCCAGAGCCCCAGCCAGACCATAGTTCACATTTTGAAACATTATCAGCCAAAAAAACCATAACCTGAATATGATAGAAATTTTCAAGCTTCCTTGTCGTACCACATTAAATATGTGGCACATTTGGTGGGATGCGGTTTTTTTTCTCTGTAGCCTTGTTTGGTGGGGGTTAGGTGAGAAGAAAATTCAATAGGAGGAAAAATGAGTGTGTTAAACCTGTAGCAGACGGATACTGCTTCTATTTGCGTTTAGCTATTGACTTACTAAGTAGTGTTAAAGATGGGAAAAAAAAAAAAAAAAAAA
>JACDJE010000020.1:338298-595418 GCA_016647715.1 Pavo muticus
TTTTTTTTTTTTTTTTTTTTTTTATGTTTTCATCGTATTCCACTGGAGATTTTGACATGCATTCAGCAGCAGATTGAACTGTGGCAGGCAAAGCAGCTTTGTATTTGTAGCTTTGTGTCTTGTTCCTCTCTTGGAAACTTCTGACCCCATGGTATGGACTGTGAGTCCCTTCCTAAAGCACTGCAGTTTATAGTCAGGCTTATTGAAGTGAAGCTTAAACCATTTTGATTCATGACAACATCCATTGTGCAAAATGTGATGGTCAAGAGGCAACTCAAAAGCTGTTCGGCCACTGCAGCTACAAGGGCAGCAGCTTTTGGGAGATGGCAGAGTAGACAGCAAGGGAGCAGAGATCAATTCTGCAGCAGGATTTTAATCTGACAGTGAATGTGTGGGAAGATCCTTAAAGCCTCCCAAAGAACAGTGAAATTTTTTATATTTGTTCCCCTGTAAATGTAATGATTCCTTTCCCCTCGTGCCCACCCAGATTCTAGGTCTGACGAAAAGAATGGTGTTGAAAGCTTAAGCTATCTTCAGCTATTTCTTGAAATTTCCAATAACTTTCTGGTATGGAATCCAAAGCAGGGATAGAAGCATTGTCTGTCATATTTAGCTGCTCTGAAATTGTGAGACATTAAAGCACAGGAAAACAAAATCTTGAAAGCTGATAATCCCTGCACTTCACTGGCCACAGAAAAGCCAGGTTAATCTCAAAATATTGATGCCGTTTCTGGTACTGACATACCATCTGCTCTTTTTCATGCTAGATGTGACCGCATGTGAACTTTAAAACCCTTCTTGTAGGTAACACTTATTTGTGTCCTCAGACATTTTACCTCCGTGTAAACTTGCTTTTCCTTTCACCCATTTGCTGTAGTGATGTTATAACTAACATATTGGAGTAGGCACCAGAGCTTGGCCTGGGTTCTATCATTTTGGTTCAAAGGGAAAAAAATTACACCCTGAGATGAGTGCTGCACCTTGCTTTAGAAAGCATCTTCTTATTTCTGCAATTTTCAGTAGCAATAAAACAATTTATTTAAACTCCTTCTAGCAACCCACAACCCAATTTTCCTTTCTCATTACAAGCGCTTATGACAAACACATCATCCAGGAATTTTTTGTGTATGCAGACATGAATACACCTTCCTTAACTAATGGGATTGCTTGTTTTATGTGAGATACACGTTTAACACATACATTTGTAATGCAATTATTGATGCAATGGATTAAGTATGAGAACCACAAAACCGTACAAGAAATGAATTCCCAGCCACTGATAATGCCAGAAGGATTCATGTACACTGGGAGGAACTAGCACAATAAATAAGAAATGTAAACTGTGACCATCTTTCTTGCTTTATCAATGTTACGGGAATAAGACTGTGCGCAAACAGTAGGTTGGTTTTGGAGCTGTATCAAAACACACCCTTTTAAATACATATGTATACAAGTGCATGCACAAATGATGTAAACAGAACAGTTTTATGACTGCATAGTCACTTTACAAAAAGCCAGGAAATCTCAGAATTCAAACCATGGAGAAGACAAAACTATCCCCTCCCTTCTCTCTATGTATTATGAGATAGTCATCACTGAGATAGTCACATATAGATTTTTTTCCTAAAGGACTGTACCTCATTTAGCACACAGGACAGATGCTGCTCACTTAATCAGCAGTTATTCAGTCTCTTGTTTACTCCTCATTATAAAATGCAGGACCCCAAGCCTTATTTACTGCACACTATTCAAATCCTTCTCTAAAGACAGAATTTTCAGTTGCCTCCTGGGCTTTTCTATTGAGCTCATCCCTGCGGAATCTGAGCACTTTGCAATGAATGCACTTATTTATACAAGACCCTTGTGAGAATAAGGGATATTATTAGCCCTATTTCACAGATTCACAGACAAAATTTTGGGTTTCCACTCTGAGGCACCTACGGCCAGATTTTTGCGGTGTGCTTCAGCTTTATCAGTTTAAAGCAGAGTTCAGGTCCTATTGAGCTTGGTTGCAGCTGTGATACTCAGCGTTTCAGCAAATCAGGCCCCAGGGTATGAAGTCAGATACCCAGGAAATAAAATGTGCAGAATTACTTTCTGCTTAGAGGAAGTTTGTTTTTTTGTGACTTCTGACTTTTTTTGTCTAGTCCATTCCTCCTTCTTCACCCTGTCCTCACCTCTCACCTCATTTCCCCTGGGCTCCCTGGGGGTGATGGGGCAGGGACCATCCACCAGGGCCTGTGTCCTTACCCCAGTCAGGAGTAGGGCAGGCTGAGGGGCATGTGGTGAAGCCTCAACACCCAGAAAAGCACACCTTTTTGGGACAGGGAGGGGACAAGGCTGGGCTGGAGCATCTGCTACACCATCAAGGGCAGCCTGGTGAGAGGAGCCAGGGTCTGGAAGAGCCCTCGGGTGGACAGGCACTGCAAAAAGGTCAGTGTGTAGAGAGTGAAAAGCTGGAAGATGTTCAAAGGAGGAATTTAGAGACACTGCTTGGACAGGTAGGCCTAGTGTTAGAGGAGCCAAAGTGCAGATGAAATTGATGCTTCCAATAGATGTAAAGGAAAATGAGAAGAGCTTCTGCTGCTACATTAACAGTTAAAGGCTGACCAAGGAATATATGGGACCACTGCTGAATGGAGCAGGTGATTTAGTAACAAGACACAGATAAGTCTGGCATGCTCAATGCTGTTTTTGCTTCAGTCTGCCCCAAGAAGTTCTCCCAGATCTCTTGCTTAAAGAATTGGTTCAAGGTGGATAATCATAGAATCATAGAATCCTTAGAGTTGGAAGGGACATGTGAAGGCCATCTAGTCCAACCAATGGCTAGCAGTAGATGAGGAGGGAGTCAGAGATGGCTTGCAAGGACTCAACACACACAAGCTGAGGAGGTCATCAAAAAACAGAGCCAAGATCTTCTCAGTGGTGCATGGTAAGATAGTGAGCTATGGGCTGAAAAAGAGGAGGTTTGGTGTAAGTAAGGAAAGACATTCTCCTGGTGAGTATGGCCAGGCAGTGGAGCTGAGTGCCAGGCAATGCTGAGAAGGCTCTATCCCTGGAGGCTGTAAAGATCTAACTGCGTACAGTTCTGAGAAGTTTGGTCTGGCTTCTTGACTGACCCTGCTTTCAGCAGGAGGTTGGACTAGGGAACTCTCTAGGTCCCTTTCCTCCTTAATTATCCTCTGGTCTCGCAGCTTCAGCTTTCCTCTTTTTTTTTTTTTTTTTTTTTTTTTTTTTTTTTTTTGCAAGCACTTTTTCCTAACCAACAACTAATCTAAGGTTTGGCTGTGGTCTTTCTGACATTTGAACTACACTCCTTCACAGAAATGTAATTGCAAGAAATGCACTCAGCCCAGGGCTGGCTCATGCCCAGGAGGGCGGGAATCTGAGAAATGAAGTGCTGAACCCTGGGCATTTACTTAGGTTTTCCCTGTACATGAGAGATTCACATCTTCTCATCCAAAGGACTACTATGATGTGAAATGTGGAATTCTGTTCATGAGGAGAGGAAAATGCACATTTTTGACATGAATACCACAGTTGATTTGAAGTACAGGGATGCTAGTGCTGTTAAAAGTGAGGTTGGGAGATAATGACAAAAGAAGAAAGGGAAAAAGGGGAGAATCATGTGTTGTCCCTTACCTTCATTCTCATATAAAAATTCCTCCTAAATAAATAAAAGTATTATCCAGCAGCAACACTGAGCACTTCCACCCAAGTGGTGGAAGTCACATACAGCTGTAAGCAATGCAAGTATGGCCTGGTACAGAGAAGAATCTTATACTAGCTAATGCTCTCCAAATCTCCTAAAACAAGGATCTATCTAGAAATGCTTCTATATGTCACCCTCTCTTGATATAGACAGAGAAAGCAGGAAATGAACAAACAGGAAAGAACGAAAAGACTACACTGGGCTCAAATATGGTTCTTTTGAGTGCACAGCCTGAAGTGTCTGCCTCTTCTCCATACGTTTCTGCTTGTTTTCTGTATGTGTACAGTACCATGAATCATGTGAAAATAAGAAAATTCCTCATGAGGTTTTCTGTCTATAAATGGATTTCAGAATTTTTGAAGGCGATTGCCAATGAAAATGTAGTTTCAAGACTGCAAAATGCAATAACATTCTATATGTGGAGAATTGTACTCTCTTACATTTTTATTTTTCTTTCAACCAAAGAATAGTTTTCAGCTTCTGCGAGGGCAGAGGACACATTATTTTTGTTTAAGAGCAATTTAATTCAGATACATATAGATATGCATATATGCGTGTACACACACACAAACAAGAGTTTCGTTTCAGACTAAACCAAAAGAAGCCATATGTAACCTGAGAAAAGGAATACATATATGCACACAGATTTGCATCACTAAGTCAGTTTTAAAGCCTGAAAGGTTTTGTATCCTTCACTGGATTCAGGGGAATAAAGATTTCCTTAGTTTCACTCTTGTTGGAGCTGAAATTTGTATCAGGCTGCACCTCGCTTTGGGAGTTGAAGTTTGAGCAGAAGCAGTGTTGATGCTGGAAGGCTGAGTTTCTGCCACAGTGACAGGAAACACCCTTTCTGCATCCCCTTCCTGGCAAGAAACATCCTTCTCAATACAAATTCTTGGCATGAGCAAATGGCGTGCAATCCTCTCACAGTGTAAATATATGCCAGTCAAATGAGAGTGTTGGGATCTAGGTGGGGCTACTAAGCTTTACTGCAACAACAAGAACAGTCATGTTGTAGGCAATGCAGTATTCACCAATAACCTCAGGTTTTCACACAGTCATATCTGGCCACCTTGAGCAGTGCTGGTTCCCCTCCTAGCCCCATGCTGCCCATGGGTCATGAGCTGGAAAACCATTTTACTCCCTGCTCAGCCTGGTCCCCACTCCATGCTGAGCCATGCCTTGCAGCATAACCAAAGTTCAATCAGGAAGTGAATGACTGTAGATGGCACAGCAGGCTTAATCCCTGGAACTTTAATTTCCTTCACCTTTACAGGCTGGCAAAAGGAAGATGTAACTTTTTTTTTTTTTTTTTTTGAAAAAGGGAATGAATCCTGGGGCTGCAGGGGATGGGCTTCATTGAAGTAACTTTCTATTTACTATCGAAAAAAGAAAGCTTTAGGTTTATTGGAGTCATTTTGTGAAATAGCACAGAAAAAGCAGGTCTTCCTCCTATCTCTCATTTCCTCTGCCTCTTTCCTACCCCTTTACACAATTTGAGGGGGACTTTTTGACATCCGCTCTTCAATTTGCTGGGGCTGTTCTTGGCACTAATTTTTAGTTTCACTGGAAGCATTTGAACTCTTGAATGGAACTTCTCTTATCATCACCACAGCAAGTAGTTATTGCCACAAAAGAGGTGAGAGATAGAGAAAGACACCTGATACTTCTCAGCTGGGGAAGCTACTGCTAATAACCTGCTTTTTTGAGAAGAGTGACTCATGCATTAGGGTCGAAATGAGATTTATTTCTCTGAGTTAGAAGAAATAAATAAAATTGGAGAACAAACAAACAATAGTCAGTGATGGTCAGTTTGTACCTAATGAGTCCTTTCTTGTGTTAACAGAGGTCCAGATGTTTACTGGGTAGTTTTTTCCTAAGTGCAGATCCTCTTGGAGACTTCTGTGCCATTCCTAATTCTGCGATTATAACCATCTTTATCTCTTCACCCTCCTTGCTTCCTGCTAGGTAATTTTGCTTCTTTGGAAAAGTCAAAAGAAAATATATCTTTTTATTACAAGAAGGAAACCGTGTGCATAGTGAGAATCCTTCAATGACATATGGCTGCTAAAGTTGTGACCTCATAATCAGCTTGTGATTTGAGTGGGACACATTCATGGATGCCAGACCCTGCTGGTGACTTGGTCCTGATGTTTCTCCTAACTTTCTGTTGCTAAGGTATGCTAAAAAGATGAAAGCGTATTGTCACTTCTTCTCTGGTGCAACTTTGCTATGCTGTTTGCTGTTCCACTCGGCCCTGTTACACCAGGACAGGGCTGGTATGGGATGTCACTGAAGATGAAAGTGCTGGAAAGGCATCCGGCTCTGTGCTCAGACAAAGCTTGTGCTGGGAAAGAAAAAGGAAAAAGCCCTGTTTGGGAAGTTGATGTTTCTTTAAATGTGAGATAGAAGCCAGAGGCTTTAGGCAGAGGCTGTGCAGTAAAGGGAAGAAAGATCCACAGTAGTTTTCAGTGTTAATCTTGTTCTTCTTTTTCCAACAAACTTCTTTGTTCAGTTCAGAATAAAAGATGAATAAGAAGGGGCAGGACGGAAGTACAGAAAGCAATGAATGCAGAAGAAAAGGTAAATCAGTTATGCCCACTTACTGTAGTACAAACATGCAAGATAATAGGATATTGGGAATGTGTCTGTCAAAGCAAAGGATCCAGGGAGAAAGGGCAAATACAAGTGAGAGTTACCTATTTTCTGAGTTCAATGTCCAAAGCAGGCATTCATGAACAAGTCTAGACTGTTATTTTTAAGGTCTGCAATACAGTTGTTAAATTTCACATTGATTCCAGGGCAGAGGTGACTGGGATTCGTAAAGGCACAAAAGTGCACCTGCTCAAGGTGACAAATCAGTTGTCTAGATCCATTCAGAGCCCATACATGCTACAAAAGCAAAGAGGATATGAGTGATGTCTTTGTAACCTGGTAATCCAAGGCTAGCTCTGTCAGTACACAGGGAAATCCTTGGGTCTTGGCTTTGTAAGAAGCACACGATTCAAGGGGGCTGCTGTGGAAGATGGAAACGCACCCTGTGCATAACCCCATATGTCCCCACAAAATCCTATTCTTGTGTAAGAAGAAAAATGTGCCTAATTATGCAACAGGGAAGGAAATAAACTGAGCCTCAAGACTTTTTGCTTGGTTCTTGGGCTCCATCTTTAGCCCTGATGGGGTGCAGCTCACAGCTTGCCCAAAATTCTTGCCCAGCTTGGTGATAATGGGTGACAAATTGCATAGGGCTGGTTGGGAGTTACAGCTTCTGCAGACCCCCGGACAGAAGGGAAATGATGCTGCCCAGAGGGCCTAAGGGGAGTGGAAGTTTATGGAGATGACATTTCAGTTTATGGGACACATAAGGAAGGATATAATGCAATCACTTCTGGACATTATCTTAAAGGCTCCTGATCATCTGCTAAGTACAGAAAAACGTATGTTGTTAGCAATATGGCTGTGGCATTTAGGGTATATCACTGGTGAAAAGGAGGGGGGAGCTGAGAGGCAAAGCATTGTTTTTTGAAAACTTTGGCCCAAGCTCATAGGATGTTCTTGAAATGGACTCTCACAGACTTTTATAAAAGAGAACAGAAATGACGCTAGTCAGGAGCTTTGACTGGAATAAATCACACCCTCTCATAATAAGACAATCTCTTCTTTTGCTTCAAAAACCTTCCGTTACTTGCAAGTCATCAGAGGGCAGTAGAAGGACTTTGGTGTAAAGTTATTTACTTGCAGGCTTCTGGTAGGCTGTAGTGAATTATAGTTACTGAACAAACTTTTATCTAAGATTCCTGCAACTGAGCAATTAACTTTTTGACTCTTACACTAAAGCAGTTCACATAAACAGATTGTGGTTATGAAGCAAAATGCTTAACAAGTCATAAATTGCGAATCAGTTGTTGATCTGTCCTTTTTTGTTTCTTTTATTTTCTGCACAAGACATAAATTTTCTGCCTGTAGTGGGTTGTTTTTTTTTCCAAAATAGTGGAATCTGTGCATCTTTAGGATATGGAAGAATCCCCTGAAAGAGTCAAGGCCTCCAGCAGCTTACCATGTAGGGTGAAAGGATTCCTTTAAGGAGCAGACGTGGGGAATTATTATGAGCAAGATGCCATACATTATCACGCAGTGTGCATTTATAGATTTATAAGCAGGGAAAGATTACCTTGCATTTACCATGAATAAGAAAATGTGGCAGTGCAGCTAATGTGAGGTAGTTCAGGATATATAAATTAATCTCCTTATTTATCCTTCCTACTTCCATGAGTAGCCAAGCCTACAGAATAATAATGCATCTCCTTTGCATGGTGATACTTTTATTCCTTTGTGATTGCTTTGCAGAGTTCAGCAACATTCCTGTATAAAGCATCATCAAATCAATAGGAGTTGCCCCCATTTAAATAGATGGATAGTTTCAGGCACCCTACAAAATCAGACCTTGCTTTGTGTAGACATGTCTAGAACATAGCTACAAAATGGAGATGATAACTTTTGGAGAACAAGGATATTTCTATTTAATTCTTCTAAGACTAGTCCTTGTACCTTCTCTGGAAGAGATTGCACTATGAAGCTTATGGAGCAGAACATGGTAAGAAAGGACTTCTCTGACTCCTTCAACTGTTTAATAATTAACTATATGACCTCTGTTTGGAAATAAAGATAGGCTAATTAATGCATACTTCAATAGAGTATTTCACCTACAATATGACTGCAATGTATAATGTAAAATTAGAAGAAGATGGAGTACATTCCATGTACATCATGACAAGGATTATAGAAGTGCTTCTTTGTAAATGTCTTCTCTCTTTCATTTTATGGCACTTTGCATCACTGTGTAATTATGTATAATTACTTGAAAAAAAAAAAGTAGACTTCTGGCCCCTTGGGGTGCAACTTTGAGAGAGACAAAAAGGGTCAGTGTTTGACTGGTGTGAAATTTTGTGCACTAGTACAGCACGTTCCCTGGAAGTGGAAATATTTCTGCAACACCTCCCACAGGAGGGCTCATTCAAGTGGTCTACATCCTATGTAATTTTAACCCAGACATAACATTTTCTGCTGCTTTTGCATCACTGTTGTCTTGCTATCTGAAAAAAATGCTTCTGATCAATTAAAACTCAGAAGGGCCTTCTGTCAAGTTCCTGAAAGTGATTTACAAAGCATCTTCACAGTATCCACATCAGTCAAATGAGTGCGATTATCTCAGTTTTCAAGGTGCGGTACAGAGGCAGAAGTGGAGTTAGGCTCCTCTGTGTGGGGTTGGAACAGAACTGAAGATGGTCTGGTATTCTACCATCCTACTGTGGTGGACTAGACTTCTCTTGCAAGTTTTCCCGTTGCTTTAATATCAGGTTGGGCTTTTTATGTTTTAATGTCAGGAAGGCTTTAGGTGTATTTGCAAGCACAGAATTGACTCTCTATGACAGTCAGCTCTCAACAATTAACTGAAACCTTTTTGCAAGAAGAAAAGATTGAGTCCTTTTTCTTCATGAATCTTTTCAAAGGTATGGGCTATCTTGTGAGTTAACTTTGTTATTTCACAATTGTAAAAAGTGCCGTGATGTTTGAATAGCTGTAATTACTGTTCACCTTGTTCTCTGTCCTTTGATTAAAATGCTTTTAGGTATTTTGAAAAATCCTGAGATAAAGGCTGATACGCAAACAATATCCCTGAGATAAAATGCAATAAATGTTCTGTAAGACATGTTTTATTTGTGAGGAGCTCAGATAACACAGTGATTGGTGCCTGGTTAAACAGGTAGATTTAGAATATTTTTCTCTGATCCTTTACACAGTTGGATCTTATATTTTGAAAATTCATTTGAGATCAGGCAGAACTGTTCAGGCCCTAAAGGCTTGAGAGAGGTTGTACAGTTCCAGTGCCACAAAGGGAGGAAAAATGAAAAAAAGCAGGAAGAAATAGGAAACTGTGTACAAAGCCTAGACCACACAGACTGAAAAAGAACTTCCAAATAATTTGTCCTTCTTCAGGTTATCTCTCATAGAAGCAAGAGTTTATACATGGAAATTTCTGGTAGCATGGCAAGAACAAGGAAGGCTTTGTGCTTTCCTGTGAGTAAGGCAGAACCAAGGTTGCTACTTTCATTTTACAGCTCCAGTCTAAACAGTGAATGTCTGGGTAGAAGAACCTTCAGGATGGAAGGTCTAGAGCCTCCTTTACAAGGACATGTCTCAAGGAGAAGAGGGAAAATGGTAGAATCAGTGTAGGAGAAGGATAAGGAAAGTGTAAGATTATCGTAGCTTCAGCTTTAGTAATAACATGGCAAAAAGTGTAATATAGTTGGTCCTTCTGTCCATTCACTTTATTTACATGGCCGTGATGTAATGTATGGAAACCATCCTGGTGACTGCAGAAAGGGAAAGTGGAAATCAAGCTCAACTTCTTTGCAAGTTGTGAATCTGCAGTCTCAGTTCAGAGCAAGTCTGTGCAAGCATGGAAATTGTTTCATGGCCAAATGTTCATTGCTGGTATCACTCATGAGTATGCCATTCAAGTCAGCATTGCAGTGAGATATAACTGCATCTCAGATTGGTGAAACAAATTTTCCTTCTCAGCTCTACCTGCAATGTTTAATTCAAGCAGAATGACATGTTTTGAAAGGTCACACCACTGAATTTCAGGTAGCTGAGAGAGATGTCTAATTTAGTTGGCCTGTCTACAAAAGCCTTCTGAACAATCAGTGAAGGCAGAGAGACTTTTACAGGATGAGCACATGAACTTTGGGTCACCTTGTGAAGGTGCTGTCTTTTTGGGTTAGCGCTGATGAGGCTGATGGCCTCTTTTGGTGAGCACTGAAGTACTCCAACTTTGCTAGTCCAAACACATGCTTCTGCTAAGTCTTTTATTCCAGTTATATGACTTTTTAAATATCAAACATCTAACTTTTTTGGTGAAAGAGAAAAGCAAACTGTGATAGTTCAGAAACACTGACATTCAATATTCAACTTTTCTGCGTTTTCATCTATTCTTCTAGCCAAAATTATTTGCTGTGTTTGATCCAAGTTTTTAAAGGGCTTTTGTTGTCTTGGAACAGTGTTTTCTAGCAAAGTAGCCATTCTGCTGGAAAAATACTGAAGGTCAAAGCCGGATATATATTAAACCACATAGCTTATTTTTCTCCTGTAGTCTTTGGATAACAGATTTCAGTCTTACAGGCTGTTAACCTGGCATCTTTTACCAGTTTGTAATTCAGAGAGAATATAAGTAACGTTTCAAATAAGCAGAGGAGTATCTTCCCCTTTTAGGATGCTGGCTCCACCTTTCTCCATCTCCTCTGGGGGAAGAGAATTGAGTATACTAATGACAAAAAGGCAAATGTGCAAACTCCCTCAAGGATACCTTAAAAAGCTACTTCATCACAACAGTGTGACATGGACATAAATAGAAGATCATTCTCTTACTTCAAATTCCAAGCAGCCATTGACTTTATTGCATATTTTCACCTACGTGAGTTACAAATTAATGACAAATATGTTTGAAAGCTAGTCATTACCTCAATCAGTCAATTATTCAAGGGATGTATCAGTGTGATTAGTTGCTCTCAGTTAATTATAGGAACAATAATTAGCTAATAAGGGAGTCCCATCATTCATATAATACTGATTTTAATTGTTTTAGAGACAATAATTTTAAAAGTCCCTTGAATCTGCATATTGAAAAAGCACCCTAGATTACTTATAAATTTATCAAGTTGCAGGAAGTGCTTTACTGTCTTCTTACTTTTCTGGCCAACCTTATGCTTCTACCATCTTCTCAGCACTAGCTTCTGTTGAAAATTAATGAATGTATCTTCAAATGAAGCCTTATTAGTGAATTGCCTTCAGAAGGCTGAGTGTCACACAGATGATTAGACAACTTGCTGCATTTAATTACCTCGCCCCTGGACAAATATAAACTGATGCAAACACTGACAAGGAAAGATGGATGTGTAAAAGACATTATGCCCTGTTCCTATAAAGACAGAATCTTCTCTGAAATTTCAGATGCAAAACCATAGGTTTTCACTCTTCTCCTTCCTAAAATTAACTGGAGGGAGCATATATGGCGCAGGAATTTTGTTTAAAGAAGACTGCCTGTTTCCTCCTTCTATTGGCACCTCCCTCTTTGGACCTTCAGCACTAGCTTTGTCTAAACCACCAAAAAGTTGACCTTACAAAACCACGCAGGATGAGAGGAGTGTGGTCCTCCAGGGACACAAGGAATTGGGCAGTGGGATCATTGCTTTCACCTGCTGCAAGCTGATGTTTCTGTTTGCCCATTTCACTCATCTTTACTGTAGGCACGGACTACTTCTCTGATAATGTGGCTGAAAACTCTTCAACCCTCCTTGTAAGATATGAGTCTTAGATTTTAATTCTCTTTCTATTGCTTACCACTATCTTGTAATCAAAAATGAGCTTGGGGGGTCGTCTTTGTATCCGAACATGGAATTTTCCCAACCCCTCTACTGAGTGAATGCCCTAAGTGTTTTTATCATGTGCTGGAGATGGGCTTTTAGAGGACTCCCCCTTCTCCCCAGCTATGCTGACATTTTAAAAACCATATAATTTTTATCCCAGGCTCTTGGTTTTAATCATTTTCATTTTTTCTATCTTTACTCTGAAAGGCTCTCTTGATTCCTGCTCCAATTCTAACTGCCCAGGGCAACAATTGCATTAACATATCACTAATATACCTAATTTAATTATTTAAAATTGAAAACAAAAGACAGATGAAGCCCAGTGAGACCACAGAAGACGATAGTCATCTTTAACTTTGTGTAGGGTAGTGGTCAAAGCACTAAGATTGAAATCAGGAAAATCTGCATCTGATTAAAATTCCCTCAGATAGTCATGTAAGCTCTGTATCACAACTTCCCTATATGTACTATAGGATTTGTAGCTCATGGGGTGTTTTGTGACATCTATTTATAGGATGTAGTATTTTGCAGTCCTCTGTCTCCTTATTACAGCTCCCAAATTACTTGGACTCTCAGTAAGCTCCCTTGCATGCTTTCCAAACTCAAGCACCCTTCATTATCTGTTTTACTTTGTTATACTGAATAAATAAAAAAACCTGGAAGAATGCAGCAATCCTGTCATATTGAACTTTTGGTACCTAGTTCCATTAATGCTTTAATCATCAAAAGCATAGCTTACATGTAGGTTTTGGACTGATTTTAAAGAGCTCTTTTCCAAATAATGAGAGGAGTAAGAGCCCTTGAACATTCACGCTGCTGTTCTTCAACACATAGATCAAACCATGACATTGCACCAGTTTCTTTACAAAAATGTGTAAAGGTCTGCAAGTTCCATTTGCATATGACACTGCAGAAAGGTGAATATTTTAGGACTGATTTATCTGAGCTCTTGGATGATTTTGTCGAGACATATGTGACACTCCCTAGATAAATCACACCACCTCTGAATTCCCATTATTGCTGTTGTTTCTTTGCAAGACAGCTGCAGAGCCCTTTCTTCTACCCGGTATTGAAAAGGTCCCATTCTCCCTGATGCAACTTCAGTTGATAAACTGATAGCTATTTTGTCTTTTCCCTGCCCCCACTGGCTTCCATCTAGTTTAACCTGGACTGCTTCCAGCTCATCCCTCAGGCCTTTCCCTCTCCCTGTTATGAAAATTTTTCCTCTTCTTTCCTCAATTTCTTAATGCTCCACCTCAAGCTGCAGGCATGGAAGGAGGCAGGGAAGGAGGTATTACTCAAGGGAGTCATTACTGCTGCCAAAGGGAGAAGGTAAAATTCGTGTCAGAGCTGAAAAGAGAGAAAGATAGCTGGCATGAGTGGGTGCCTCACCATTGCTGGGATTTGGCAGATGGAGGAGTGAAAAACAAGATAAAAAATGGTGGCAGCCACAACGGGTATGGAAAAACCTACAGTAACAGGAGGGAAAAATACTAAATTAATTCTTATAGATGCTGGGATATAGACACATAGGGAAAGACAAAGCCAAATGCACTCATGTTTCTATTCCCTTTTAACAACACTCCAGGAATAAAGAGGTTCTTGCTGTAGGCCCTTCTTTGGCTTCTTTGTGGCTTCAGCCTCTTTCAGATTAAATTTTCCATCCCCTTACACTCATTTCTGAGTGCATTTCCTAGCCACATGGCTAGACTGTGCTCATGCATGGCCATATTTGTCCACTTGCTTCACCTGCCCTTTGTGCTGTGCTGCAGGATAGACTTCAGGCACTTGGGTAGAGCACACTGATACCCCTCCTCAGACATCAATGTTATTTGCTGATAAGGTACATGGATTTTGAAATGAAACTTGAAGAGCGAGTAGCGTGTCTTGGGAATGCCTTCATATCCCTGCAGCCCTGGGAAGTGTGGACATAGCCCATTTTACCATTACAGAGTGCAGGTAGGGAGGTACTGAGGCTCTGCAGGGCAACAGAAGACTACAGATACTTTAAGTAACCAACTCAGTCAGCTTTGAACTCTCTCATTCGGACACCATTGTTTATATCAGTTGTCAACTGTATACTCTTAAAAATGTCTGAGATGCTGAATCTCACAGTGTCTGAGAGTTGAGATCTGTGCTGGAAGAACATGTCCAGCTTTGTGATAAAGGGAATTCCAAGGGAAATACACCGTGACAATGGATTGCCAGTACTGAGAGAGTATCAAAGTGTGAGGAGGGGAAGAAACAGAGCATTTGGGTGAAGAAATGCACAAATTCACAATGCTTGTGAATCAGAGTGTTTAGAAGTTGCATTATACTTTGAGCTCTATGAGATTGTTCTTTCATAGGCACTATGTCCTTGTACAGAATGGTCCTACTATCTAATCCTACTATTCCTTGTCAGTCATTTACAATTTTACACCTGCACAATTGAATAAACATTTTGGTTCTATTTCTTGGAAGGGGCATGTGCCTTTTTATGCTGGAAAGCAGAAGTAATGCACATGATATTGGATCAGTCTGATTCAATTACTTTGTGTAATCTTGAATTTAACCTAATTGATAAGAATTTGGAGGGACATTCTGAATTTTTTTTAAAACTTTTTCTTGTGCTCAGTTTCATCATCACACACAATGAAAAACATTAATTTTGCCCCCTTCCTCCAACAGCTATAGCAAAATAAGTTATTTTAAACGCATTGCTTGAGTTTTATCAGGATTACCTCTTCTCTTCTGTAGATGCATATACAATTATATACAGAATTCCACACAGTTCCACAGTTAGTGTGGATTAGGCAGTTAGTGGCAATGTAATCTTCCTTTGTAAAAGACTCTCTGTAAATTTGATCCTTCTTGAACATTAGAGCATAAGGGAAAAGGAAATAAGGGAAGCGCAGGACATGAGCCCAGAAATGGAATACATAAAACTGGTGTGCTAAAATACGGAGGAGTGAGGAAAAAGCAAGTCAAAGTCCCCTCTCCTGAAATCTCCTCTAAGTGGCAAATCTCTTCTGTATCACCATGGCGGTATAATACCATAAGGAGACAGATGCTCCCTTAAGCAGTCAGTACTCAAGTAGTTCCGTGTATTTCAGGCCAGAGTGAATAATCTAGAACTGTAGCAAATTATGCTAGAAGACTATCCAAACCTCAGAACATTTCATGGTAAGCACATGTAATCTGCCTCCTCTTAGAAGCGCAAGGGAATCAGAAGCAAATGGAGGGAAATTTTAGCACAGGGAACTGTATAAAATGCTTAAGATAATCAATGCACAGGGTAAGTCAGAAAGAAAATTTTCTTCTGACAGACACAAAGACATGCTGCAAATGTCCCTGGTTGCTGGCTGTGACCTGTGGATAGCAGTAGTGCTCCTCCATGTCTTTACACTTGCACAGCCCAGAGATTTGGAAAACTGATGTTATTTCTTCACCAGTTTCCAGCATTTCCTCAGATTTAATTCAGTTTTGCATGGCAAGGCAAATGCTAATTTTCCAGATAAGGGACATTTCCTGTGCTGAAGCTTGTCTAGAAGAATTTTAGCAAGCTCAGAGAGTGCAGGACACCTTTGGAGTTCATTCAGTGGCATTCATATGTTTCTTCATGCTGTTTAATTGACTGCTGTTATCTAAATGTTTTAGTCATTCTGGAATTACTTCTATGTGTTGATAATTTTTTTGTGATTGTGATTATTAATGCCTGCTGGATAAATGCTGTCTATATAAAGTACTATAAAATGCTATATGTCCTTGTGTAGGTAGCTGCATGTAGATGCAGCCACAGGCATTCAATAACCATAAAAAGAGTATGAACGTTGAATTCAAAACCAATGTACCTATTGAATAAAACACCAATAACAGCTATGTGTTGTAAAAAATCAGGGGTATGTTGCAAGATAATACACAAAGTGCATAAGTAAATGACTTGCTTAGATTATGTTATCACTGGTGAGAGTAGCTCACATAATTGTTCTGTCAAGTAATTTTTTTACATCACTGGTTAGAAAAATGTGGGGAAACCTGTTAACCCCACTTGTCCGACCTGTTCCTGTCAGAACTATCTTTAGTTTGAGCTTCGAAAGCAACAAACCACATAAAATCTACACCCCCTTTCTAACATTATTATCCCTCCTGCTGTTTAAATTTATGTGTTTAATTTTGGTTTTCTGGTGCAATATGGCTAATTGCTTGAGAACTGTGCAACCTTACAAGTGAAATTTTGCTTTTATAATTTGTAGCACATCAAGTGTAATAATGTACATTTAATTTCTCAAAAAGATAATTATGCTAATAGAATTATTTGAATAAAAATTCACACTCTATTCAGGATAATGTCCTCTACCTCTTAATTTATACTAATGTAGGTTTGTATGGAATTTTTAATAAGCTTCTTCAACTCAGGGCCATGAGTGGCCGGACTGAAGAAAAGGGATGGTGGGACTTAAATAGGATAGAAAGGCTTCAAAAGGCTTTGTAGCAAAAACTGTCAGAAGTGATGCAGGTATTGGGTTTGTATAGATGCTAGAAGATTCTGCACCCAGCCCTGGTCATGTGGATGGTTGTGGTCCTGCTATGTTTAGCTTACAGAGGGAAAATAAGGAAGAAACTCTGCAGGTGAGCAACTGCATTGCATACAGGCAGTGCTTGCCAGATGCCAGCCTTCATGCAGACAACCTGTCACCCCCCAAAATGCGTGGTACCTAATGAGTGACAGAACTTTGTGAGACTGACTCTCATTGAGAGGGGAAGGGCACCCAGTCTCTTTCAGGAGCCTCGAGAGGCAGCTTGGGTGGAAAGCAGAAGATGTGCAGCCCCAGGGAGATGCAATTTGATTTTAAGTCCATTCATTAGGTTAGTTAGGCATGAGGGCTTGGAATTGGCTCAAGAGAGATGAGGCTCCACACATGTACTGCTGTCTGATGCCCAAACAGCCTTCATGCCAGATAAACTTATTTTGGCATTTGAGCAGCATCTGCAGAAGCATTTATGCAGGATAACAAAGCTTTTGGAGCTGGGAGGGGCTGTGCTGAGGCCAGGTTATCCAGGGGGATGCAAAACTGTGGCCTAGCACAGGCCAATCCCTCATCCCACCACCATCTAGAGGAGATGCATGCTTGGGCCCAAGTGCTCGGCATGCAGCTGAAGTACCCTGAGAGGTGCAGCAGAGCCTTTTGGACAGAGTTAAGCTGCATGCTGAACAGGGAACATCTTCACTTGCAGTTGGGAAAGCAAGGCCTTCCACTAACCCCTCCTTGCTTTCAGTTCATGGGAGCCCTCTGAAAGTGGAGTGTTAAAGTACTGCTGCACTGAGTTTTCTGTGTTTTCTTACCTGTGGCCAGGTTTAACGACATGTATGATATCCCCCTCTTCCCAGATGAAACTTCCTCCCTTGTCTCCAGCATGTATTTCTCAGGGAAAGAATGGCGGCTACTCTCTGAATCAAAGCGCATTGAAATCTCAAGCAGTAGTATACAGCTATTGCTTTTAAAATCAGGCTGTCCGAGGCTTGAAATGTTCATTATTGTATTTGTAGTAAAATTCTAGCCTCGGAATGACGAAACTCTTGCAAATCCCTTGTGAACTGCTTACACAGGGAAGTATGATAAATGAAAGTTTCTAAAGGTGGTGACTTTCATACTAGATTAATATAAGGCACCATGATTAATGCCTAGACTGTCAGTTCATATTTTCTGCCTTAATTATTTCAGGACTTTTTTAATGTGCCATAAGTATATTTATGGGTGATCTAAGAGCAGGATTGGCAGCCCAAGAGCTTGACAAACTATTTATCCATGGAAAGGGTGTGGTCTGGGCAGCAGATTTTGCAAAACTCCTCTATTTCCTCCTCTTACGAATGTACATGCCTTCCTTCTCCCTCTGCACTAAGTTAATCATCCACAGGACTGCTGATTTCAAGGTCACAAATAAGGAGACACTTTTTGCAGTGTTTCCGTAATGTTGAGATCTATTTGCTAGAAAAGAGGTCAAGCCTATTCATTTCACAAATGCTGGCCAGCATTAATATCTGAATACTTTCATGATATCCTCTTTTAGGTACGGGAAATAGCTTTAATATCTCGGATACCACATTGTGGTAGCTATTGCCTTTTAATGTTGATCCCTACAGGCCATCAATCCCTAACTAGTATTACTTCTTATTGAAGCTGAGATAGTTTCAAACCAAAATTTATAGGTAGAAGATTCACTGTCTTATGACTAATTCCTTGAGTTGTATGGTTACACTTCATGTTGGAAATTCCTTGGGCCATCGAATACCACTGATTTTTTAGGTAGAACCCTTCACTGATTTGATTGTGGAGTACTTAAAAAAGATTGGATGATATGCCCTCATACTTTTATGGAGTTGAGTTACTTAGTGTTATCAGACCATAATTTTTTTGAGACTTGCACTTATTTGGTTTTGTTTTCCTTTGATAGCTTTAAATACAATGTGCCTTATAACTGGGGAAGAGAGAACAAGTTTGTATGAAATAAAAACGGCAAGGATTTGTACTAAAAACACACATTGAGGCTATTTTTACTTTCATTGCTGAGTTTTGCAGAATAAACAGATTACAATAAACAGAATACAGCGAGGTGATAACATTATTATTATTATTTATACAGCACCATAAATGTGCATTCTGCTTAACAGACAAATAAAAGACATCTCGGGAGATCACTTCAAGTTCAACTTCAGCATAAAGTACAACTTTCTTCTGAACACCTCCTTTTTTTCACAGTTGCAAAGAACAAATGTTTCAGACTTGAGTGCATTAAACGGAGGAACAGAAATCCTTATTCGGGCTCAAAAAGAAAAAGTGATTTGATCAGCACTGCTTGATGTATAGGCCAAAACCCACTCTCTGATAAAAATCCTCCATGACTCCAGTGAAGGCCAGAGCTGACCCAGTGTTCCCATTAAAGCCGCTGGAATTCAGGAGTGCCCTGAACTTCTGAAAATTAAGTAGATTTTTTATGTTTTTAAGGGTGATGGCTCACTGTGGGTCATAACACCTCACAAAAGTTGTTGCAACATATCAAACCCTGTGTTTACTACACTACCCTCTTTCAACCAAAACTTTAAAAGAATGTTATTCTTTAATTTTTCAAAGAGCACAAATACTGAAGACGGCCAGGCCTAGAGAAGGTCTGTGATGAAGGAAAATCTTGGAGATGATAGAATGATGTAGAAAAACCAATTAGAGCATTGATCTGAGTAATGAAAGGCAATTGTGTAAGTTTGTCTCCCAGGGAGTTGAGAAGTACATGAACTACTGTTGCCCATAGACGTTTGCTGGAAACTACAAGAGTGAAGAGAATAACCCACTTCAGAGAAACTAAATGGTCCAAATGGACACTCTCAAAGTCAATTCACTAAAAATATTAAGCAACCAACACAAGAAATTATTTTAAAATATTGCATTGAAAAAACCAATTAAAATATGTGTCTATTTATTATAATGTCTATATAATTCAGAAGAAGGAAGGAACATTTGTCAGAAGTATTTATAAATTGCAAGGCAATAAGAAACTCTGGCAGGTGTTGAGTTTGTTAGGGATAAATCATGCTCAAACTTCAGACGTTTAATCAGGAAGGCACATAGATTTCATTTTATCTGCAACTGAGAACTTTATCAGAATGCAAAGCTTTTGTGTCTTGGTGGTGTGCCTTAGGGACACCTCCTCAGAACGAAGTCTTTCTTTTATAGCCTAATTGCTAATGTAAAACCACATAAATACAAATATGGCAAGCAGTTTTATCTTAATTTATAACTCTGTCTCTGGGCAAACTAGGTAGTACTTCTTCTAGACAGCCTTTCTCAACACCTGTTCCTACATGAACTTGTATGATCTTGAATCCTGTGGCTAGTCCCAGCCGTCAGCTGTAAGAAGTTCATTGCTTCTACACCTTCCTGCCAGCAGCCACTCCCATCAGTGCTGCTTTTTTTGATGTCTTTTCTTAGCCTTTCCTAGCATGGGAATTAAACTGACAAAGCTGAGTTAATTATAAAGTTTTATCTATGAAGCATTTTAAGGCTTACAAAAGGAACATTAGTATTCTTGCCTGCTTCCTAGAACTTCTTAACAGCTATTTGCTGTTTCTGGGGTGCAGCTTTTGTGTTTTCCTCTCTGGCAGGAACTCACGTGATCTAAAGAAACAACTACCCAGAGTTATTCACTTGCTGCCTTACCATAGTTGTAGGATGCCTAACACAATGTAAGGAGGGTCCAGCCCTTTGTGCCTGTCACCCTTGTGTCCACTACTGGGGAACAGAATGCTTACTGCAGCAAAAAGTAAAGAGAAGTAGTTCCCCAGTAATAATATCACACTAATCATTCAGCTTTTCATACTTACACAAAGGTAAGCCCAAGACAAAACCTTTCCCCTCAATAAACATATTCAGAGCAGGTCCCCAGAGCCACACTTCAGCTGTAGACATCGCTTACTCAAACAACTGTCACCTGAGCACCAATGCATAACGCCTGGATTTTTGCAACTCCCTGGAATATGAAGTAATATTACTCTTTCTAATCTTCACTATAAATTAGCTACAGAACCATGAACAGGAGTACTGCTTTTTTCTGTGCAAGAGTTTGTTTTGAGCACACACACTGTCCGCATCTTGGACTCTTCATAAGTGGTAGGACTAAACAAAGGGTGCTCCATTATAGGACCACAAAAATGTTCCAAAAAACTGTGCTCACCTTCAAGCCATGAACAAAAATTGATTTGTAAATCTGTATTGAATGCTTTATTTTCAGTAGGAACATGAGAAAGCCTATCTTTTTGGAGAAACAGAGGAAAAAATGGCAATAATCCTCACTTCCAACCAAATAAGACCTGACATTCTTCCAAATTACCATGAATAGTAACAGTGTTCTAGCACTGCATTATATTCTGAAATTGCAGCAATTAGTAGACTGGAAATGTGCAGTGTTCCAGACTCATACACGTGTGCTTGTTCTGTCATGGCCACAATGACTGCAGTTAAAGACAGTAGGGCCTTTGCTTATCATCCATTTATTCATGATGATTCTGACCACTTCAGAACTTTGTAAGTCTTCCTTTCCTATTGGTTTGACCCAGAGATAACCACACTGGAAATGGTCATACTGGAAAAAATCCTGACTCCTATGAATTCTGTAGGACTTTTATAATCAACCAGAGCTGAAGTGGGATTTCCCTGTCTGTTGAAAATAACTGGAAGCAAATAGTAGCAGCCTGATAGAATTTTTTTAAAAAACTAAGAAGAAAAATTCTCTTCCAGGGATTAGAAAACACCAAAGCCAATTCTATTGAATTGGAGCCCACCTTCTGAAATACTTTATAGTCCTTCCCAGTATGTTAATTGATTTCAAATACCATCTGATAACACTGTAGGATGGCATCCAGAAAGAGAGGGATCTGGTATACCTGGCTGACATTTATTATTACTATCCAGTTTGTGAGCAAATGCTTTTGGACACAATCTTTTTTTTTCTGGCCCGCAAAAATAAGATTTGGAAAATTATAAAGTAATTCCAATGAGGGTAATAAAAATTGACCCAGATTTTTTGTTTTAAAGCTCTCAATCAACAAATAGCCTCTAAATCAACAAACGGCCTCTGTTTGAAAGGCTAATACAAAATTTCTGTGTATAAGCTAAAGGAAAAATCCCTATTCTGTATGGAAAAGGATTCAGCTAGTGTCTCCGATTCTGTTCCAGGTAGTTTTATCCTTCTCGAGACTGTCCAGGAAGAGGTCTGGGTGCTCTGAGAATTCAGAAATAAAAAGAAGCCTCCAAAATGATCTTATTGCTAACTTCATCTGCTTCTGGCCTGCATCCAGAAAAGCACTTACATTTGTTCTTTGCTTTGAAATTGGCTTGGTGATGTCAACAGGGCTTCTCATGTATCTGCAGTTAAATACTTGCACAAGTGATTATCTATCTCTAACCTCTCTCCATCAAGGCTTGAACTACCCACAGTGGTCACCAGAAGGGAGGGCCTTGTTTTATATTTCTGAGGATCACTTTCCCAAGTTACTTTTCTCTTCAGACAAACATCTTCCATTTGGCTTGTTGCACGTTGCTCCAGTTCAAGCTCAAGAGCTCCTCTAGCCCAAACTCTTCCCTTTCAATCTTGGGTCTGAACAGACCTACTCAATCCAATCAAAGATTTTCTCTGTACCCAAAGAGATTAACTGCAAACAGATCAAGTGTTAAAGTCCTTTGCTGGGGATGGCTGACTCTCCATAAAGCCAGCAAGGCTTACTAATACTTATTAAAGAACAACTCGCCTCCTCTAGTTTTGCTCTTCTATTTATTTCCTCTTTTCTCCTTGAAAGAGAAATGTCTACATGATGAAATGAAGTACAGTCTTCTGGTGACATTATCTGAGTAGAGACTTAATAGCTGCATTGCAAGCTAAGGAACCACCTTTTCACTTTTTCCTTAGAACTTTATAAAAGCTAATTGAAAAGCAATCACAGCCCAGTACTTAATAGGCTTTCACATTTCAACAGCAAACATTTTTTTTTCTGTGTTCAAGAGGCAGATCCTGGGCAAATTGCTCCCTTTCATTGAAGGTAGGTAGCTTGATCTTGGTTCGAGAGAAGGCTACAGTATATCACTTTTATTGCCTACTTTGTATGAGAATAAGTGTTTTATAAAAGTTCTGAAGGTAATTTCTTATGTCAGGGAGGGCAAAACTTAGTTCTTGTACTCAAGACGCTTTAATTAGTTTTCCCTGAGTCTGTTTTCTCAGTTGTCTTGCTACAACTGCATCAGTTTTATTACCCTGAAGAAATAATTTGCTCTTATTAAGGCCAAGTACTCTGTTCTATAATTTAATATGTTACATTCATCTTTAACATTAAAAGGCCTGAGCCAAAGTTCACTGAAATCAGTGGAAAATCTGCTACTGACACCAAAGAGTTTTAGATCCTTTTAAGGGAGTTTTAGTCTTAAGAAGCATCTATACTGCAGTTATTATGTGCAGCCTATCTAACTTGGATGTTATTTGAAGTGTAACTATGCTAGGACAGGGCTCTGTGGGGTCCAATGGCAAGTATTTATGCAACTCCTTGAGCAGGTGGGGCTTTTTTTAGTCTGAGATGGGTTTTGTGCTGACATGGTTACGTTACTAGAAATACCTGCCCTAGTTAGCTTAAATTTAGCTTATGTATGGTTACACAATTTGAAGTTACTCCAGTATAGACATACTTAAATTTTAGATAGAAGTTTCTTGTGTTATAGTGCTATGATTTCATATCTTAAATCAGATATATTTCTCTGTGGTACTACTTTGTCACTGGATGTATCATGCTTCTGCTCATCAGCAGTCACCCATAACACACAGTTTTCTCTCATGGTATTGTCATTTTCAGTTACAATCTATTTTCTTCTTCCATTACTTGAAAAGGCTTTGATAGCCCTCCTTTCCTTATAAGTACTTTTTTTTTTTCTAGCCACCTGTGTTTCCCTGGTGGATCTGTTAATAGCAATAAATTAATCCCTAGATGCATTATAGCGTGGTTGAGCGCCATTATATTGACAACCAAGCCAGAAAAACCTTTCTAGCTCAGTTCCTTAGAGACTGATTAAAAAAGCCATCCCAGAAGTTCAATGATATTAGGCAGTATAACAACTGTGTTACTTGCTGGAAGCATTGTTTTCCCCAAGTCTATATTGACAAATGTATTTCAGAAGCATCCAGTATGCTTGTTTCTCAGTCTGAAAGTTCTGAGGATATATTCTAATTTCAGAAGAACTACTAAAATCCTACAATGAACACCTTAAACATTACTTTAACAAGAGAGAAAGTTCCTAGTTAGGTTCATTGATATTCAACAAGGGAAAATATGATGTATGTAAGCAATCTGAAATACTTAAATATAGTCTGCTCTTTGTTATGGTCTTGTATGTCCAGTTAAAAATCCTCTGCCATATTCCACTATGTCATTATGGACCAGATCCAAAACTGGTTCAGTCTAATAAAGGACTGCCCGATACTTTCAGTCTCCTTTGCTTTGTATCAGATGGAGCTAAAAACTTGCCCTCTCTAACCTGTCTGTAATGCTCAATTTTTCAGAATGTAACAAAGATCTCTAAAGACAAGCTATTTTGTGTTCGCATTTTCAGTTGCTTTAATATTTTTTTCTTTTTTTTTCCTTTTCTTCCCCTTCTTCTTCGTCTTCTTCTTCTTCTTCTTCTTTTTTTAAAGCTTGTGAGAATTTAGGGAAGACTTAGGTCATTTTTCTATGTTTCTTCTCAATATTGATAGCCACAAGATTTTTAAGGGAAGCTTCAGATCAAGTGAGGCATAGAGTGCTCTGGCTGCAATGACAGGTATTATGAACCCTGAAACTAATTTTCACATCACGGTGCTGGAACTTTTCCACCTTCTGCGGCCTCAGTGCGTAGATTTCATGAGAAGTATTACTAGGAATTCTAAATGGGAGGAAAAATGAGGGAACAAATTGAGTAGTTATTAAGAACGAAGCTATTTTCTTGATGAAACATGACTCATGCTGACAATGGAGATTCAAAGTACTCTACAGATTTAATAGTCATAAGTAATATTTCAATAGTGATAAGTGATGCTTGAAAAAAGACAAATCTTGAAGGGAGAGAAATGCTGCCTGAGTTCGTTCAGACACTTCTGTATCTCTTCTTGGGTCCCTTTACCACAATGTTTATAGGGAATTAATTTGTAGGCTTTGGGGACTGCTGAAGTTAATTTCTAAGAAGTGTAATACATGCATGTTCATATGCATAGCGGTTTTATTCCGTACACCTTTGCTTTTATTTTTTTTTACTTCAGTACAGACACTATTTCTATTGATGTGCAAGAACTGATTAAGTAAATCACCCAGATACAAACAAATAATAATAAATATTCTCACTCAATCTTGAGAGGTTATGAAGATAACAGTTGGCAGGCAGATTTACAACTCTCAAAATACCTGTTTAAAGACATGAGCTCAGAAGCCAAAGAAGGCACAGAGAGGCTTCCTGCTTTGTTGTCTTTTCTTCTTTGGGAGGTTCAGAAATATAACAATTCAAAAAGAAAAAAAAGAAAAAAAAGAAAAAAAAAAAACAAAACACAACCAAACTTTTGTCATGAATGTGCATATGTAGAGAAAGGACTTTCTGTATTTTAGTTACGCTTTACCACCAGCCCATCTGAATGCTACTGCTGGACCAAAGAAAAATACTTCCTTACTGTGATCTCAAGTGTTGTGTCAAGTTATACATTCCTTCTATGTATGCAAGAATGAGTACATTACAGCATAACTGTATTGCAGTAGATTTTACAAAACTTCTCACATTTTTCAGTAAGTTTTAAAAGTTAATATCAGACTTGATGTAATATGAAAGTAAGATTTTGTTCTTATACTTTCTGAAATGTGAAGTGCATGTTTGATTTTCCTCATACAAGTCTGTTTTTTAATGAGGTTAAAGGCTGCACGAGGTGTCTATTTCTTGGCTCACAGAAAGGCAAAGGAAGAAATTAGCACTGGGAAAGAACATTATTTGCTTCTCTCAGCATGATCTTTTTGTCTTCAAATCAAAACCCCTTTATTATTTTCATCCTTGCTCTATTGAAATCTTGGGGCAGGGGAACACAGGCAGCTGGATGTACCTCCAAGCACACTCAGGTATTCCAAAAGCCTCAGGTGTGAGCTCCTGTGGTGATTCTTTCAGTCCTTAAGCTAATCTATTCTCCATCTCCTTTATAACGAATACTCTGCTCTTCATTTTCTCTGTTTTCAAGTTGGACAATTCTATTTTCTGCTTCACCAAAATGAGTCAAAAGCCTTTGATTTATACTCTCAGTTCTCTCATTTACAGATAGTACCATTGCAGAGATTTTTGACTATCCATTTTGCTTTCAGGTAAGGTTAAAAGTGCTCTGGATTTTGACAGCTCTGCAGCAGCAGTGGACTCAGGAGAGCAGCAAGAATGAGTCATGTGTCCTCTAGTGGCAAGTGGAGAGGAATTCGTATTCTTGAGGTGCATGAGGTGGTTGCTCCTCTTTTGTTTCAAAAACAGGAGTTATATCTAGGTGCTCTAGCCAACTAAATTGATCAACAAAGCCACCAATTTGAGGTTGAGAAGACAGGAAATACATTTTGAAGCAACATTCAAATGCATCACATCTTTTCCAGGATGAATATCACCATGGTTCTCTCAGTGTTCTTCATAGGTTTCTTCTCTTCCTTTCACCTACGATGCTTGCTCAAAGAAGTCACTATGATCTGGGGTGACCAGAAGAAAGCAGACACATCCTTTCACTTGCATGCCCCTTGGCCAGCCAACTGCTTTCTGCCTGTGGTCCCCAGAATTGTAGAGTACAAACTGTCCTTTGAGAACAGTTATTTACGTTCTAAGTGTAACTATAGAAGCTTCTGACTGCAATGCTGAGACCCTCCGATTGACCAGATTTAACTAGTAACAGGCAGCAGAGCATTTGCAATAAGAGAGAAATATCAGACCATGCACACAGGAAGAATTTTCAGAGATGCCCACATTCTACTGAATGTTGATAGCAGTTAGTTAGGCACCTAACACAACCTCTCTCTCTCTGCATGCTTTGTCCTGAGACAGAGATATTGCTAATGTGGGATTCAGTACTTCTAGGGGTGGTTTGTTTTTTTTTTTTTTTTCTGTTAAGAAAGAAAAAATAATTAAAAAAAAAAAACATATTACTTTCCACTGAGTTTACAAATGTAAATGCCACAAGAGTTCAGGTTCCCAGTCTATATTTTTTTTCCTAGTGAGACTCTTACAAATGTAATTAGCTATACTCAGAATATAAACTACAACAGGGAAGATCAAGGGATATTATTTCTATTTTGTGACAACCCCTGATTTAAATTCATTGCACTAATACGTTTAAAAAAATAAATTCCCTATATTTAAAAGGGTTAAAATAAGTAATAAAAGTGGCTATGCTTTACTGATAAAGCTAGCATTTAACAACCCTGTCTGAGCACTGGTATTAACTCTACGCTGAGATATGAGGCGGGAAGGAAATTTTTTCTGCTTTTGTGTTTCTGAGATTTCCTTGCAACCAACACTCAGCCAAGCTGGAGATAAGATGGCAATACTGCATTCCTTTGCGTCCTGCCAGCTCATGGCACCTCAGGTTAATGCAGCCTACCTCCAAGAAACGGCGTGTATCAGTCTGTTTGAGACCCAGCTGCCAGGACTAATGGTAGGAAGCCAAGTGGAAGACTGGGCACAGGACTTCTTTTCAGCTGGCAGTCAGAGAAAAAGCTCTTTCCAGAGATTTTCTTGGAGGAAAAATTATTTTGTAGCATCATTGGAGGGCGACAGGAAGGGTCAGAAATGAAATGAGATAGCAATTTGTTGGTAATACGGGGAAAATGCTGCCCGTGGATTTTGAAGTGAGAAACTTTTCTTAAAAGCACACCAGATGGAAGTTGACCATTTTGATGCTTGCAGAACACAAAATAGACAGATTGTCAATTACCTAAAGGACTGAGCAATTTGTCAAACATGAGCTAGACAAGCAAAAGAGAAGTTAATAGTATCAAGGAGTTCAGTGAACAAGTCAGCCTAGATGTGTGAAAATCTCCAGCAAAGATGCTGTTTTTAAGCATATTTTTAATCCCAGCTAAAATATTTCACTTAGCAGTGGTGGATTGTTTCTTGGACTTGTTTTTAAAGTGCATTTCCTAAGAAAATGTCTAGGCATTAGGATAATCTACCTATTTTTTGGTGTCTTGCCTTAATAACTCTTCAATTAATTAGTCATTTGGACAAAGGGATAGGGATCTGAGATACCTTCACTTCCTGCACAGTTAGTGCATATGAGCAATTTGATAGAGAAGACAATCCCCTACTAGCATCATCTTGTTACACTATGAGCACAGTCTACATCAGGCCTCAGTGAATCCGTACCAGTGCAGTTTTGTTCCAAAAAACAGTCAGAGGAAGGCAGGTTTTATTCTTCATCCTGCTAAAAAAGTGACTTTATTTTCCCAGAACCTATTAAATTCAATAAACAAACTTAGCAGCATTATATGCCAAAGACTGTCACATTTACAACAGCTTATACATTAACAATCTAATTCCTATTTGCTATCATTATTTCATATTTAAAAGATTTGAAAAAGTGCTATGGTGCAGACTTGGGTAGGGATCCAAGCAGCCACGGAAGAAATGGCCTGATCCATTTTCTACTGAACTCAACCACTGCATTTTCTTTGCCTCAAATGTTGTACTATATTGGGCTATTGTCAGTGATATTATATGGCAAGGACGTGTGATGTTGGAGATAAGCCATCAGAAAAAAAAACAAAAAAACCCAAAGAGATCAGGCCAGGTGTCTCAAATCTGTCTAATGGATATACGATAAGGAGATTCCTACATGCACACATGGGTAGATAATAGGAAGAAATGCATGCTGAGAGAATAAAAAGGACTCATTTTGTTATGTCTGACAGTCACACAGTTATGGATGCAGCAGCAAGAGAGCTGAGATATTAGTCAGAGAGTGATACTGAACAGGACACCCGTCTGACCTAGCCCCAGTAGAAACTGAAAACGTTTTAAATAGCAGTAATGCTCAGCAAATGGAGCTCAGGTAGGTGTGTCTGTGCTTGTACAAGTGGATGTTAGACTGCAGGCCAGTTGCCTATAGATTAGAAAATACTTAGAATAAACATCAGTAAGAACACTAAGATTAACCATACAAACACAATCCTCAGGGCATCACATGCATCTATTAATAAAGCAAGACCAGCTGGCAGAATGAAAGGATCATTTTCTGTTATATTTGAGCAACCTAGCCATCAAGAGAGCCTCACTAGAAATACAAGGCATGACTGTGTACAACAGGAGACAGAGGTCAAGTAAATTCTGCATATTCTGAATTCCACAGGAAACAACCCTCCAGAGGACCCCACTCAGTTTCAGGGACAACACTGATTAAAATGCACAAAGAAAATGCAAAGACAGAAGCAGTAGCAAAGAATGTCAAATGTGTTCTGAGCTGGCTGCTAGCAATCAAGTCAGTGCATTGCCCCCCACCAGCTGGAAATTCAGTTTTCCCTCAGCAGAGCTGCCTACATGCACTTTCCTAGTCTACTGCAGTGGAAAGTTCATTCAACTCCAGAAAGCAAGTTGAGATCTCAGACAAACAATATATTTATTCATGAACTACCCCAGATCATTCTAAAGGCACTGCTCTAATTTGTTTGAGACACAGCCTTATTGAAATCCTTGTCTCAAGATATCTTTAGACTTTCAATGAGGTCTAAGAGGTTATTTAAAAATATAGATATCAGAGACCACATGAATATGGTGGGTATTCTACAATGTCTGTCCTAAGGCTACAAGCCACCAAGCTGTTCCATCTATCAAAAAAATTACAAGGGAGTCATTAAACTCAGACCTCACAGAAGTCAAAAGTAAGAGATAAAAAAAAAGATCTCCAAATGTTGAAGTGTTCAATGAAGTTGAAATTACTGCATTTTGTATACTGTACATTTATATACTTTTAAAAAGGGAGGGAACAGAATGAAAAAGTCACCGAGGGAGAAAAGACCCGAGGGGCAAAAAATGAATGGCTTAGTCTGAGAATCTCAAAAGACACAATGACAAGACCCAGATACACAGTGCTGAAGGAGCTCTTCAAAGGTAGTGTGAGAAAACCACTTTCTAACCATTTGAGATAATATCACCCACGAATCTACAATGCACTTTTCTACAAGCACAAAGTAGAGCCTGGTAAAATGAGTTAGAGTTCGGGAATGTGGGGAGGAGACATGGATGGCATTTGACAGCCAGAGCACACCAGTCGAGCAGCAGTGGTTCACTCAACTGCCACTTGCAGTACCCTCCACCCAGGAGGTACTTCACATGAAAGCAAATGAGGTGTTAGCTGACTAAAGCAGAGCAGAGGTCACTGCTGATGAAAGACTAGTGAGCAGGAATTCAAAGGAGAAGCTTGACAGGAATGCAATGGCCGTGACAGGAGTGAACGGAGTTGAGAACATTGCACGCATTTATTTCTGAAAAACAATACAGAGAGAGGTGAAGAGGCTTAGTTGTTTTGCATATAACCTAAGGAAAGAGGATGCAACAAAGGAGGACTGAAGAAATGAAAAGTAGGTTGTCCAGGAGAGATGACAGTGGAGATGTGCTTTTTGTTGAGCTTCGTGTCACCATTTGCTTGGGTCATAGGGTCTTGGGCAGGTAGCACTGCTGCTGTGGTCCACATGACACCTTGTGTGCTGGCAGAGAGGACTCATCATATTTTCAACCAAAATTCATGAAAAGAGAAATCACACTATCATAGTAAATTAAGTTGTTGCACAAACACATTCACTTTCCTGAAAACAGAGGAAGCTAAGTACTGTGGGGAGTCTGCTTTACCTGGGGGGTTGGACTTGGTGATCCCCAGAGGTCCCTTCCAACCCATGCGATTCTGTGATTGTGCGAAGGTAAAGAGTAAGACAAAACTCTGAGATACACTTTAGAACCTCAGGTCTGCTTTCATTTCATGACAGAAAAGGATTTCAGCTAGTTTATATGTTCAGGAAAAGGGCTCATATATATTAAAATGTATCATATATTTACAAAGACATTTAGAAGAAGATAAAATTTTCCTTGTGACCAAAAAGGCTGCAAACATTTCTTGATTTTTCTTAGTATTGTCTCACTTGTAGAGAGCTGCCAAAATTTTCCCTATCACCTGCATGACTGAGTACAGAAATGGACCACAAGCCAATGAAATCTACTTTAAACAAAGCTTTGTAGACAGCACTGCCAAAACATGTCTTTATCATTAAAATAATAAATAATATTGACAAAATATGCAAAAATAGTAAAGATCTCTCTGTAATGGCCCAGCCTGGGGAAAATTCATGTCAAAATACCTGAGTTACATTTTGAAAATATCTGAGGATAAAAAAAACATGAATCATGAACTTCTTAGTTAGTGTCACTGGGTAGAGAAAAAGACCAAACTACTTGTTTTAAGATCTGGAAAAGAATGCAGGCAATAAATACCAGCTTCCCTTATTTCTCCTTAAACAAGCAATGTGATATTTCAACCTACAAATCTCAAGTCACTTTTGATTCTTTTTAACAGATGAGTGTAATCTAAAAACTGGGGACATGGATGGAAGCAGGACACAATTTCTGTCTTATCCTGAAGTCTAAACCAAGAATAGCCATCACTTGGTCCAGAAAAACAACTTACGAGTCCAAGATTCAAATACCTTCCCTGTTACTCACTTATATTCCTTGCTTCCAAGAAATCAGATTCCCGCTGCCAATTAAGTTCATCATCATCACTCATTCACACTAACTTACTAACTTGGGATATTTCTGTTACTGGATGTGTGGCTACCCTGATCTGATGTCTCACCTCCTCTCTGCTGGGTCATACACACGTGATATAAGAGCACATGTGCCTCAAGGCACATGGAGGGGCGGGAGACTGAGGAGTGAGAGTGGGTCAGCAGGAGATGCTTCTTCCATGCTCCATTGTGCTTTATGTTGTGCTTGCCAATGTGACATTTCTACACTTTTTTTTCCCCCCCTAGAACAGCACCTTTAGTTTCCCAATGATTGTCTAAAAATATCAGGATTTGGTGTAAGTAATCCAGTCTTGAAATGAAAAAAAAAAAAAAAAAAAAAAGTTCACTATATTGTTTCTTGCTTAAACACAAAGTAACAGATGCTGCCATACAATTTAGGTCACCCAGAAAGTAATGCCTCCTATTTATTTCCATTGAAATGACAATAGACAGAAGGAGCACAATAACACTACTTGATAGAGCAAATTCTCAGCTACAAAATGCCATTTTTCAACACAGTCACCACCATTAGCTATGCTTTTTTTTTTTTTTTTTTTTTTTGCCAGTGATGAACAAAGGCCTGCAAGTCATGCTCATCAAAATCTGCACCAGTGGAGGTGACCCACTGTTGCTGTCACCACTGCTGAACTACATCACCCATCGCCTCACTATGCTCACATCCACTGATTGGTCTCCATTAACATTCAACAAGTGTCAATGAAAGCCCTCACAGATAGCCATTACACTGCCCAGTTCACATGTCTTTTCTAGCATGTCTGCTTATGTGTCACAAGCTCTAGAAAGATGCTTCATTATGTATGGCTGAATGTAGGCTTTTGGGTCTTTGAGTTTGTTTTCTTCGAACTCAGCTGCCAGCATCTCTTCTGTTGTCAGACTTGCCTTTCTCAATCGACGTGTCCAACATAACTCACAATTATATTTCCTTCTTTGCTGAAAAATGGGAGTGAGGGGGAAGAAAAACTTTGTCCTACCTGGTTTTGAACCACAGATATAATGCTTCCACACAGTTGCTGACTGGACATCCCAAATAGCTACATACCCAGGAGGAATAGACCCCATATGAAGGCAAATAAGATGAAAATACTCTCAGGTACCTGAAATAATTTTTTCCTTGTGCTCAGCAGATCTCGGAAGATAGGGGGTTTTCTGTTTGGTCAGTTGGTTTTGTTTTGTTTATGGTTTGCATGTGTTTGCTCTTGCACATTATTTTGCTAACTCATTCACAGGCTAGGCTAAGCTGGCTTTGGGTGTATTGCCATTGAGCTTCAACATATGCAAAATTACTCAAATACAGAAGTGTTTTCAGAGAGAATCTGTTGCCACCAGATAGCCGTAACAATTTATAGGGAGAGACTTCTCACATGGGAGAGAATTCTTAAAAGGAACAGAAAAAAGCAAGAAAGGAACATTGCTGTAACTCAAAAGAGCAGGGCTGGACCTTGATAGGGAGAAGAGAACTAAACCAAAAGCTTGTTAATAACAGTGTTTGGCAGATTCATTTTTATATCTCTTCAGCTTAAACTGCATGCCAGACTTCCCTGTGTAGAGTGAGATTCCATTCAATTCATTGAAAAGTACGATTTTGTTCTTCCCTTTTTGCAAAGATCCAGCCACTGCTCTGTCCCCACAGAGTGATACAAAAAGGAATCCTACTCCAAGGCTTCTCAAGCACAATGGATCCTTTTATCTCCCAGGATGCCATGTGCAGAGCCTATTCCCCTAGTTTATGTTTCTGCTTTTGGTCATTGTAGCAAAATGGCAAGATGCGTCAGGGAGATGATGCTGGACTCATTTACACTGCCAGGTGTCTATGTATCTATGGGCCAGCCTGGGAAACCCAAGGAAAAACAGTCTCCTTGAAAGTTTGGGCTTGGGTTTTTTTCTGTAGACTACCCAGCTGTTCCCTTTGACTTTCCATTCTCTGCATTGTTTCTGCGTACTTTTCATTCCTAATTTGCTCCTGTTTTGTTTGACTGACTGTTCTCTGTCATTTGAATGAGAGAAAGTACTCTTTAGGATTATTCCCATTTCTGAGTGGAAGGGAGCCTACTGTCTAAGCAATTTCCTTTGCCTTAGCCTTGTCAGTGTATTTTGCTCAGGATGTCCCATTTCTGGAAACTTGTTTCAGACTTCATTGAGTTCATTGCCAACATCATATCAAACTACAGTTCATTATTGTCATCATTTTACTAAAATAGTCCCTGAGTGCACCAGATTCTGAACGTTTGACTGCAATACTCCCAGGAGATCTATGATGTTTTTCCCAGATCAAAGCCAACAGTAGAGCTGCCATTAGCAGCCAAGCTAACATCTTTGAGAAGTGCTGCCATGCTTTCCCAGTGCCTAGCATTTAGTCATTGGCTCTTGAATACTGTATCTTGACACTGGGTGTATACTGCTTTTCCGTAGTGGAGATAAAATGAATTTCGGTTGCAGAGGAAGTAGAGTTAAGCTGAAATCCAGATCTATATTTAGAGCTTCATGCATTCTTTATGAGTTTTGTGTTATCTTTTCTGATCTGAAAAGGACAGCAATGCTTTTGCCTTTATATCACACATTAAACTGTGAAATGTTAAATACAAAGGTGAAATGTATGAGTGGAGAAGTGATCTTTACTATGTAAAGTATGCTGCTTACATTCTTCAAATCTACAGTAATGATTTATGTGTAGCACAACAGTTCATAAGTTTGTGTATTTTAATGCCAGGCTCTTAGAGATGTTTCAATGAAATGCAAATTCACGAGAATTTTACAGCAAAGTAGAAGAAATTCAAAATGAAACTGGAAGCAGTACTTAATATTAGCGAGACGTGACAAACTGCAGGTCTTTTGTGATTGGAGGCCACTGTTGCGAAGTGGAAGCTAAATGCAAAAGTTTTGCCATTTGTGTTTTGCTGATATTTTATTGCTTCATACAGCCTTAGCAATCACACTATGGAGCATTTAAAAATTTGTCATGCCTTTATGTTGAGTTTTTCTAGGGAAAGTGGGAAAACATATGTACTACAGTGTTTATCTTGTGTGTGAATGACTGTTCTTGAAGCATAGACATACTGAGAATCTCGTTTTGGTGCAAGTGAAGCTCTTTAGATAATGAAGTCTGGTTATTTTTAATAGCTCTTGGTAATATCTTATCCCTTCCACTCGAAGTGTCTTTGAAAACCCTCCAAGTACTCCACGAAAATGTTTTTGAGCAGAGCTATTTGCATAGCACCTTCAGATATTATCCAAAACAACTTAAGATAAAAAAAAAAAGTTCAAATACAGACTTCCAGTCTCATACTATTAAGACCCAGTGTTTTAATCATAAAACTTTTATGGAGGACTATAGATATGCAATCTCCTTGCCAACCTCACTATGAAAGAATTCATTTTGTTAACTTTTTGGTACAAAGAACTACAGCTTAATCATTGAGTGTGGCCAGTAAGCTGAGTGTAAAGAAGCAAACCATAACTTCAATCATATTGGCACCATGCAAGTGTCAAGCCTAGTATTTGAGGCCCTGCCTCAAGCAAACAGAATCAAACCATTACTGTAAACAAAAATGTTAAATTTGTTTAACAGGTCAGCCTTCGGGTTAATCAAAGACAGAACATTATAAGCATAATTTTGCTTCCATATCTTGTAAGAAAAATTACAGTCATAATAATAGATTCCTTTCCCAGAGACTGGTTTTACAGCAACTCCAAGTTATTACACACAACTGGTGATAACTTTAAAAACCGCAGATATAAAAGGAGCTGTGCTAAAAACTACAGATTCCCTGCGCTATAATAGATCAGGTTTTGGAGGCACATCCATTGTGACACCCTTTAAAGGACAAACACTGCTGCAAATGTGGAGAGACTCAGCTGTATGCTTATTTATATTTATATATTGTTATTATTAACATCTGCGTTACAGAGATCTTAATTTCCACAATGATGGAAAGGCAGCATGAAAGATTTTGCTATACATCTCTAATTAAGTTGAACTCAATTACAGCAGTGTGGTGGAAATTTCACGTCACAGTGTCCTTGACTAGACTGATAGTTAATTATTATAGATGAATTTCTATAGTAGTTCTCAAATGCTCACCCACAGCACACATAATATATGTTTATGTTTTTATAGAGAGCAGTCATATGCGTTGTGGAAACAGTGTCATGTGTTTCAGAAATCATATATACGCTCTTGGCTAGCTCATCAAAGTCTGACCAATAATCCATCTTCTCTGTATTGACTCAAACATTCCAGACATCTTGGTAGTGTTATACAACTGTCATTTTTCAAGAAATCCATTGGAGAAGGGTTTCCTTTCTTTCCCAAAACAAAGATTCCCTCCTCTCCGCAGAATTTTGGGATTGATGCTCAGTAAAGACAGTATTTGGCATTGAGTTAGCGGCAGAATTATTATTTGATGCTTCTCAAACCTGCACACAGAGAAATAGGAACCTAGGGAACTGTGTGTTTCCACTGTATCAAGAAGATTTGGCAGTGCTTGTGTTTATTTCCAGTTATTTATCTTGTCATTATGCTCTTATCTGAATGCCTCACAATCTTTTGAGTCCTCAGAGCCACACTGTGAGACAAAGGACTATTGTCTCCTGTCATAGGTTAGGCAATTGGAGCCAAAATTTGCAAAGGTAAATTATTGTGTTGTATGCTGGGTCAGAGACAGACAAGGTGAGACACAGAGAAGAAGGAGAGAAGAAAGGTGACGGATTTTAAGTGCTTCAGCAGTTCAGTTGCACTCCTGAGCCTGACCTCATTAAATTACAAAGTCATAAGGAATCCTGATAGTGGATGTTGCCTAATCCATATACCTAATCTGCCTAACCTATATATAATAAGAGATTTAGTAGAGGCTGTCAAGGGTTGCCCTGGTACCCAGGGCTATATGGGCTTGAACAATTTCCATTCTATGCTAGAAAGGTGGGTTTCAGAAGATATAGCACCTTTGGTATACTTCTGGAGCATCTCCTTGGTTTGTTGTGGTGTGCTGTATGTGCATTGTGCCTCCTTGCTGTTGGAATGGCATGTACAGTTTTAAGAGGTAGCAAATCATGGCTTATCAGCCATTTTCCTTGAAAAGGAGATCTGGAATCAAGTTGGTGAACCAGAGGCTTCCAGATAAACATTTCTGGCCGTGCTTTAGATTTCTGTACAAAGTAGCCATTCTCTGCCAATACCCATGAAATTAGACTTCCCTTCCACATCCAGCATGTACTGAGAGAAGAGAGGAGAGGAGAGCAGCATTGCCACGGAGTTTAACTTCAGCCCTTGATTCCACTGGGATCTAGCTTCACGCAGAACCCCAGTGACAATGAGATCTCCAGATCTCCAGCAGTTAGATCTTCACCACCATAGTAACCCGGTGACCAATCCAAGATCATCAACAGCTGTTGGGAAGCATGGCAGTCCTGCCTGATGAGGTAGCTGTAAGATTTTGAGTGAAAATAGCTCTTGCGTCTCAGGAAGGTAGTCACACAAAAACCAAAGCACAGTACAATGTCCGGGAGCCCAAGCTAGACAGTCCCCCAGCTGGATGGATTTATACTTTTCTCACTCAAATAAAGAGATGAAAAATTATACATCTGTGATTTTGTGCATTTCCAGAAGTTAACAGATATCATCTGGAAGGGGAGCAGAAAGAGAAGCTGTATATCTTTGCACCCAGTGCCTGAATTAGATTTGATACGTCAGGTTGTGTGGGTAGAGGTGGAGGAAGATCAGCCAGGACAAATGTCTGTCTTACACAAACTTGCAATATGTGCAGAACGAAAAATGACCTTGTGTGTGTGTGTGTGTTGAGGAATATGGAAAGATCTGTGTAAAAATTCAGTCTATTACTTGTACCTGGCAAGTAATAATTCCATTCTCAAATGAGGACAAAATCCTCCTGCCATACGATCAACCCCTGCCTCACTGGTGTTGTGCAATGGAGCAACAAAACAGAAAATATTTAAAAACACATTCTAAATACCTTGTTAGACTATTTCTTCTAAAGTACCTCCCTGAAAAGTCAAGCACCTTACTACCATCAGTCCAATCATGGTATCCAGATGGATAGGGAAATTATACGTAATAATTTTAGAAATAGCCCCGGGATGCATTGTGTGCATCTCTGAGCCAAGAAAACCCCAAAGGGCATGAGTCTGGCTCATTCCCAGACAGAGAGCTGCAGTCTTACTGAAAGCCTGACAGACACTGCAATGCATATATCTTAAAAGCAGCACCAGTGGCACTTAGCCATTCAGATCTGATACTAAAAAATCAGATTCAGGGAGCAGGAGAGGAAAAATGGCAGACGTTTTGGAAATGAATCCAAAGTGTTATATTGAGGTTCTGGTTCTGTATCATACTGGGGAGATTTATTTGTTGTTATCATTTAATGCAATGATCTGTACCCTGTTCCTTCAGTGACCTAGAAAGCCATGCAGATTCGTAGAATGAGTAGTCCTGACTGAAACACCGGATTTGTACAGTCCATAAGATCACAAGTACACATAAAAATGTTGTAGGATGTGACACCACAAACAGTCCTCACATGTAATGACTGGAATGACTTCCATTATGAAAGAGGATGTTGTCTAGTGGATGTTTCCTGAGGTGCAAACAGACAGAAAAAATGTACTTACCCGTTTATGCTCATGCATTCAACTCTCTTCAGCAAATCAATACCAGAGGATTTTTCTTCCTCCTTTTTTGTTTCCTAACTTTCCTTACTCCAATTTGAAGTAGCATGGAGGAGAGAGAAGCAGTGACTTAGCATGTGAGTTTTGGAAACAGCTCCTGTAAATCTAAACAGCCAGGCTGCAGCTGACATCATCTAAGAATCATCTTAAGAAGGAGCCTTTCCTGCAAACCCCCAGGTTGCTTCTTCAGGGTTCTGTGATTGCTAGCATACTGCTATGGAAAGTCTGTCAGGGAAAAATATACATCAGAAAACAGCAGCAGGAAGGGAAATAGTACTGACTGAAAACCTGTCAACCAAAGTCAAACGTTAGCTTCTCCTTCTTGCTTCCAATTTAGCAGAAATATGCTAAGAATTTGAAAATGTAACTTTTTATCAAATATGACCCTATTTTTCCACTCTCAAAGTTAAAAAATGCCATTATATTATTCTGCTGAGTTTGTAGAGTGAACGGAAAGTGTACTGTTTTTAATAGGCTGCAAACATAATAGCACGATAGTCATTTGCACCTGGAGCTTCCTTTCCCTCTCACTTCACTCCTCATTCCTCACTCAAACACACAAAGTTCTTTTTCACATCAAGCACACAAGAGCTTTTTGTCTGGTCAAATTATTTTTTTGCAGGCGCTAATAATTCTGCCCACTGGTAAACTTTCAATATACAAAAAGCAGGAGATACTCTTTATCTGCCTGTTTGTTGTTTTTGTTGTTGCTGTTGCTGGGTGGCTTGTTGATTTTTTTCAGATGAAAGAACAAAACTGAAAGCTCGATAGGGGGCAAGGAGAGAAGAACCTATCTGTATAGATATATGCCTCTTGCTTCTGCCGTGAAATCCTCTGTCTCAAAGCTGCCTTCAGCAGTGCAGATCAGAAGGCACACAGCGCAACTTCTCAGACTCCCTGTGATGTTTGGAATTCTCCTTAGGCTCCAGTTGTGGGCAGCAGGCAACCTGCGTGGGAAATTCAGACTTCTTTGCCTTTTCCTTAGAGTAAATTACAAGTACTTTGGGTCTCAGTGAACTGCCTGTAAGTACAGCACAGGGGCATCCCTCTTGGCTGGAGACAGAGTTACAAGTGTATATGATTTTAGAACCTTTACGAACTTTAACCTGACTTCTTGGTGAACCTGATGTCTGGATGTAGGTGAGCCAGCAAGACCTCTCAATTTGGTATTGCTTGCATTTGGCAGTCCTGAGCAGACAAGTAGGCAGACATCTGCAATTTAAAAGATGTGATTCACGAGAGACAGCCACCACTACATACACACCGCAGAGAGGGGGAAGCTGGCTTGAGGCCTTGTGTTCCCTGTATAAATTGCAAAAGGGAATGAAATTCCAAGTAAATGCTCAGACTTTTTGATTAAATCAATCTATTGCCACTACCCAATGAATCTTGTGTTCTCTTTTATTGCAGGACATTACCCAGCAGTAGTTGATACCATAAATGATCTGTACAACTTTCTGGGTAAAATAAGGACAAACTTATCTCACTGCCTTCAAATTCCACTTTTTTTTTTTTTTTTTTTTTTTTTACTTCAATCAGGCCTTTAACATCATTTTGAAGGCATTTTTTTAAAATATATATTTATTAGATGGGAAGATAAAGGAATTCATTCTGGATAGGCTTAAGTAATTGTGAATGAGGTAGGTGTAAACTCAAGCTGAAGTGGATTCCTTGTTAAAATAAAATTGCTGTAGAGGGGACCTACCTGTAATGGAAGAAACAGCAGAGGGTAGATAGCAGAATTCCTATGTACTTTTCTGTGCCCTTTTCTCTACTCATCAGTTTGCCTGGTGGAGAACTGTTTAATTTAGTGATGCAGTCTACTAGTTCTGTTGTAAAGACCTGTGAATAACATCATAAATTAAAACATACATTTAGGGAATTGGTGCAATAGGCCATAGGATAGCTTCAGGCTCCTTTCAAAGGAACACAAATGTTCTAACACTATTCTGGTAACTCGGTCACACTGCTTTAATGCAGTAAAAGAAGAATAGTCAATCCTGTATATATGGTACATGACACAGTAAAATGCAGGCACTCAGAGCTGCCAGGGTCTTCACTTCTCTGGACATCTCTAGAGTTGTGCAGATAGTCGGTCCACTTCCCTCATCCCCAGAATGTCAGTGAAAAATGTTCCGTAAAGTTATAAGCTCATTTAGACTGGAGGCAGACAGTCTTCCTGGCCTAATGCCCATCACAAAAGTAAACAAGAGATGCTGCAGAAAATTGCTGGCCATAAAATACACGCTAACACTCGCACATGTGTGCGCTCTTGGAATAGGCAGCAAGACCTTTCAGCCTGTCTTTATCAGTTCAGTAGTTCTGAAGAAAACCAGGCAAGACTCAGCATCAACAGCTAAACACCAGCCTCTGAGAGCCTGTGTAGCAGTTGCGCTATGTATTTCACCCCAGTGGTTATACTGGAAAACCAAAACAAAGACAGAACTGCAAAGGGCTTATGGTTAAAGACCCCTCTGCAAAGAATGTTGATTCTGTCTTTACATTTCAAAGATTTATTGCTCACAGAAATCCCACTTTTGAGCACGGGCTGACATTTCTAGAATGACAAACTGTTTCCAGCATTGCAGAAAAGGACCTGGAGGTGGATACCAAGTTGGACATGAGACAGCAACGAGCCATAGCAACAGAGGAGGCTGACAGTGTCCTGGGCTGCGCTAGGAGTGCTGCCAGCAAATGGAAGGAGGTGATCCCTCCTCTCTACTCAGCACTAGTGAGACCTGAACTACAGCACTGGGTCCAGTTCTCAGCTCCTGAGATGAGGTTACTAGAAAAAGTCCAGCAAAGGGCAATGAAGATAATGAAGGGCTTGGAGCATCTCTCCTGTGAGGAAATTGTGAGAAAAATGGTTCTTCTCAGCCTGGAGAAGTGAAAGCTCAGGGGTAATCTCATCTCATCAATGTATGAGAGGGAGGGTGCAAAGAGGATGCGGACAGACTCTTCTCAGTGGTGCCCAGTGCCAGGACAAGAGGCAATGGGCACAAACAGCTCCCTTTAAACATCAGGAAGCACTTTTGTGCTGTGTGGGTGACTGAGCACTAGCACAGACTGCCTGAAGAGGTTGTGGAGTCTCCTCCCGGAAGGACTTAAAAAGCCCCTGGACATGGGCCTGGGCACTATTCTCTGCGTGGCCTGGTGTGAGCTGGTGTTGGAGCAGATGGACCCAGAAGTCTTTTCCTGCCTTAACCATTCTGTGATTCTGTGATCTTTTTTTTTCTGCTGCAGTTTGCCCTTTTCTTCAGCCAGTTTGATTTCCCTCCCACTTGGAATAAAACAACATGTAAAAGCAAAATTAAGCATGAAGGAAGATGTTGAAGGGATTTTCCCATCTGAACTTGTTGCCATTCTTCCCCTACTGTGCCTTTTTTCTTATAAATCAAGAAAAAAGATGCTGAACATTTCCACTAATGCTTAGCACCTCTCACGCAATCCAAACATACATGACAGAGCGACAGAGTAGCATCATTGTCCCATTCCTCCTACGCACACACATAGATACACACACACACACTCTAGGCATATCTTCAAGAGAAACAATGTTGATGTCTAGTGCACATCAATTTTACTTTTGTCTCAAAAAAAAAAAAAAAAAAAAAAAAAGCAACCCCCCAAAAAGTCTCCTTTCTATTCTTTCCCCACCACCCTCTCACTGATTGTCACTGGGAGGTACTGCAAAGTACCATTGGGAAGTACCATTGAAAGCCAGCTGGCCACTAGGTTCCGGCCTTGATAGCAAGATCTGGATGATGAAAAATGTTTGACCAAGTCTGATAATTTTATAAATGGTAGTCTAAAAGCAGAACAATCAATCAGTCAGCATTTTGCTACCCACTGACTTTCTATTTCCCACAGCTAGATGCTGCTGCTATTAGCTCCCTTACTAGAAGTAGACTCTTGCATCCATACGTAGCCTGAAATGCTGTTTTACGTGCTCAGAGTTAAAAGAAAGTGCTGTATAGGCTAGAGGGGCTCTATATACAACAAAGATTTGTTTTCCCCCACTGAGGAAGGCAAGAAAGCCTTTGTGCTACTACTGCTTTGCAGATGGCATTAGGAAATGTTTCTTTTAGGAGCTTTTTCTTGGCTTCTGTACTGGGGCTAATACTTAATTTGCAATAAGCTGTCTATCTGCTCTGTTCTCCCTTTCAAAGTGGGCTGAGTTATATCTTCAAAAGAGTAGCTGCAGTGGGACAACTCAAGCTAGCATCACCTAAAGTGACCGTGACAGCCAAATAGAATTGTAGCAGCAGTACCGGCCAAATGCTAAATAACATTTACAAAAACTAAATAAAGTTGCTGGGCCCAAAGGCAATGTGGAAGACAGCATTTGGCAATTGCTCTTTTTAAGGAGGTATATTTTTAATGGTATTTTTATATCATGCAGATATTGCAAATATGAATTGCCCACCAGTGAACACTCATCTTGCAGAGATTCCAGCACTAACTAGAGCTTTCTCTCTCACATAAAAGGAATATATCACAGAAAAAATAAGAATATCTCCCACATGGTCAGGCTTCAGCAGAAATTAAAATCTTAAATATTTCCCATTTATTGTTCTGTTCTTAACCAGTGAAGTTAGTGAGCCTGGAAAGGAGCCAGTCTGCAGCTAACATACAGGAGTCACTGCCTTTTCCTGTTGTTTTTAAACACAGACTTCTTTATCTAGGTATCTGCCCATGCAAGATTGTTTTGAACAAGGCAGAAGTCCATTACATTATATCTTTGTCATATTATCACTTAAAATTCAGGAATGTCTTGGGATCTCAGCCAGACTGGACCTCTTTTGTATAAGGCCCAGTGCAGACAGAGAGTTTATGGGCAGTCACAGGCGCTGCAGTTTTAGTCTGAACATTTTCTTTTTCTGAAAGCAATAGCAGCTGCATAGAGATTATTGCCTGAAAATCTCGCTTTATTTTTAAAGGAGTACGTTTCTAGCCCACAGTGCCTGGAAATGAAAGTCCTAAATGCTCCAGAACCAGAAGACATATAAAAAGACTGTAAAATGAAATTGTCTGCTTTCATGGTGTTAAGTCAATCCTGTGATCGATTGAGGAAAGGAGAGAGTGTGAGGAAGGGAAAGTGTCATTCAGTATTTCTGAATTCTGAAGTTGGACAGAACTGGAGGTCCTTGCTGCTCCTCCCCATTCCAAAATCTAATGATTTCAAACCGGCACCATCTTAATCAGACCATCTGCACCCTGAGTAGAGGCCAATAAAACCAGTTCTCTCAGATTAGCATCTGTAAGCTGCTGTGTCATGACTACACAATACAGGTACTCAAGGATGTCCAGATAAAATTTGTGCGCTGAAAAATGCATTTCATGTGCCATTATAATGATATGTTCCTGTTGCAGATCTTTGTGAGAGCTATTTCTTCAGTGCTCATTCTGTTTTACTTTGGTTTGTACTATGGCTTTGGGTTGCCAGGCACTCAAAATTCACAACAGATTGAGGCAAAAGCTCTGCAGTTCACCATGTGAAAATTCTTCCATGTTTCTAAACAAGCAAAGCACCAATTAGCTCACAGTCACTAACAGACACAAGAGTTTCCACAGAAAAGCCTTTTGATAGGACAAACCAGCCTGATACCAGTAAAATTTTCCAGGGCAGAAAATTTCTGATGCTCAATCTCTATGTAATTGCTACCTTGGCAGTTCTCAGACATAACAAGAGTCTACTTTACCTTCCTCTTTGATCTGAAGATGCTCTGTGCTGGTGTTTGCTGCACCTTGAGTACTGGTGTCCAGATGTGGAGTCCTCAGTACAGGAAGGACATGGATCTGTTGGAGTGCATCCAGAAGAGGGCCACAAAAATGATCCAAGGGATGGAACACCTTCCCCACAAGGATAGACTGAAAGAGCTGGGGCTGTTCAGCCTGGAGAAGAGAAGGCTCTGAGGTGACCTGATAGCGGCCTTTCAGTATCTAAAGGGGGTCTGTAAGAAAGAAGGGGACAGACTCTTTCGCAGAATCTGTTGTGACAGAACAAGGGGAAATTGTTTCAAACTAAAAGAGGGTAGATTTAGATTGGACAGAAGGAAGAATTTTTTACAGTGAGGGTAGCGAGGCACTGGAACAGGTTGCCCAGAGAGGTGATAGAAACCCTGTCCTCTGAGATATTCTGAGATATAAGGTTGGGCTGGACAGAACTCTGGGCAACCTGATCTAGCTGTGGATGTCCCCAATCATTGCAGGGGAGAAGGACTAGATGACTTTTAAGGGTCCCTTCTAACTCAAACAATTCTGTGATTCAATGGTGATTCTATGATTCTTGTTTTAGGACTCACCAGTGAACAGGCGAAAGTCTTCCATATGTTCTACTTGCTATCAGCCTCCTTTGGCCAGTGCTCAGAAACACATAAAATATATCCAGGCAACAAGCCAGTATGTCCTTCAGGTCAGCTGATATAGAGCCTTCATAGCTAAGTCCAAGCTGGGGGAGGCTCAGGAAGTAGAAGACTTATTTTTCACTGAAATCCCTTTCTGAAACTTATCTTTGAGTTAAACCTTGCTAGCTGAATGACAAGGTTGATCCAGTGAATTGGGTTTGAAAAGGCAAGATTTAGGTAAATGAAAGCAGAATGAAAGCTACGGCTAGTGAGTGAAGCAAAAAGGAGGGAAAACTTGTGGCATTCTTCTGGAATTTATAGGCCATTTTTCTGATATGAAAGAGTTTTTTAAAAAATCTTTGAGATGGATTGGTTTCTCTTATGAATAAAATAGAATTATGGTTTACATTTTCAACAAGATCGCATCTAGAAGCTTATTCTCTTTTTTTTTATGGATCTCCATAGATCTCAGAACCTGTCTATTCTTTTTGTTTGTTTTTCTCTTTGGTTTTCTTCTCATATTCTTCTGCTGCATTTCTCTGATTTTTTTTCATTCAATTTTTTTTTTTTAATCCTTTATACATTTCCTCCTGGACTGGAAAGCAAGTAATGCCCATCAACGTCATCAACCAGTTTCTCGAATGTTGACTTCAAGTCCCTTTCTTTAAAGGCTCTATAGTACCAGCTTAAACACTGTGTCTGTAAGAATGGTTATGTGACACTGCTTTCCTCCGAGGAGCCACCTGTAGTCCCCACCAACAGTGCACTGAGAGCCATGATCTTCTGTCCTGAAGCAGCTCAGCCTCTGTGGGATCAGGCCACTGTATGGAAAACTGTGGAGCTGAAGGTGGTAAATTTTCTGACCGTATATCAGAATGAAACCAGGAACACCCAACACCAGCCAAGAGAAAGATGGACTAGACAATACTCTATTCACGTCCCTTGGATCTCAAGTTCTGTTTGTTCTCCACCCTCTCGTTAGCTGTGCTTTTCCTTTACTGTAATTTTTGCTCAGAAAACCAAGTTAAATATTGCTCATGGGTCCTGATTTTTCACTGTCTTTCTTCCTACACTGGTAACAATAGATTTGCAGTGGCCAAAAGGACTATTCTGGTAGAGCAAATCACTTGGGTCATGTAGCTTTGATTAGTGATTACAGGAATGGCATACTGGCTCCTGCCCTACATTGTGTTGTTGATGATAGGCCCACATAACCAAACACCACAAGAAGCAGAGCAAGACAGAGTGTACCTTCCTTTGGCATTAGCTTCCTCCTTCTGTTATTTAGCATTCTGGGGACTTCCCATGTTGGAGACAGTGCTCAGTTTAATTGTTGCTGGTGAAAGGAAGCTAAATCAGCACTGTGATCTAAGCAAAAGCCCCCTGCGTGCTCACCTAGCTTGCACAGACAGGGGTGGAAACCACTCTGCTTGTTTGTAAGATGACCTGGGGATCTCAAAAGGTCTTCTGTCTCAAATCCATCACATGATGTCAAAGCGGGATTACATCCCCTCGCCTACAGTACACTCACACCAGCTGGTGAGTCATTTCTGTTTGCTCTCACACAACCACTGGCTACTTGAACAGCCTTTTCGCCTTTCATAGAGCAAGGAGTGGCTGTTTGGTTTCTTAGCAGCTTGTTCGAGTGAAAAGGGGAGCTGTGTGCAGAGAAGGGCTCTTATTGTAACTTGTGTTTACACTGAAAACTTTAAAAGCACAAGGCAAACAGGGACATCAAATATAAGCTATATCTCAAATATGGTCTTTTGTCTGAAAAGTGTGTGACAGTGATGACCTCTACCTTGCTGGATGTTAGTGTTGCTAACAGGACTAACATAACGCCTTCAGTTGTGTGGGGATATCAAGACGCATGTCAAATTTTTAGGTTGAAAGTATTTTTTTTTAATTAAGCTTAAACTGTTGCATTATTTAATCTCTATGTTTACTGGATACTTATCCACAGTGTATCGAACTATATATTATGAATGTCATGCCTTTTTCTTTCCCTGAGGAAACAATAAAAAATATATGAAATGCAAGCAAGTAATCCAAAGTTTAGAAGGTAAATTCCTTCACTTTGAAGAAATGCCTGGTAAATATTAGAAATATGCTGTTTAACAGTATGCCATGTGACTTGCGTGGAAGCAGAGCAACAAAAAGCCTAAATCACAGAAAGGTTACAGTGAGATAGGACAAACAGCTCAGAAATGGCAGCAGGAAAATTCATCTCTGTAAAACTGCAGGTGTAAACTCAAGAATCAAAGTAAGGAAATATGGTAAGACAGTGCAAGCTGGTAAAGCGATAAAAGAAATGAATAATAAAACAATCTCAAAAGACCAGTGGTGTAAGTTTTACATGCTTCAGTGACTGTAACTGGGGTCACAGGGTACTTCAGGGATGTAGCAGGGATCAGCACTCTCTTATGAAACATGCAGCAAATATAAGAGGGCTGCTCCAAAAGTAATGCCTCCCATTTTATTATCTTGGCTCACAACATCAGAGGAAGATGTTGGTGGGATGGCAGTAGAGACTGAACCTTCCCACCATTATTCCCTTACATATTGTAGCTTTGCAACAGATGGGAGCAGAGCGGCAGTCTGACATAATGACATCTGATATCTTAGCTGATGAAGCTAAGATGTGGAACTGAATTCCTCCATGTGAGAAAAAATGTCACCCATTGACATTCATCGACACTTGCTGAACACTGATGAAGACCAAACAGTGGATGTGAGTGATGGGTGATGCATTTCATCAGTGGTGATAGCAATGTGGAAGAAAAGCCACATTCCAGACAGGCACACAGATTTTGAGTGTGGCATGCAGGTTCTTGTTCACTGCTGGTGAAAATGTATAGCTAATGGCGATGACTATGTTGAAAAATCATGTTTTGTAGCTGAGAATTTGCTCTATCAAAGAGTGTTTTTGTGCTCTTTGTATCTATTGTAGTCTTCATGGAAGTAAATAGGAGACATTACTTTTTGAGCAACCTATACATATGAAGATCTGCTGTTGTGGTTCTCCTGAGGAAGTAAAAGAGATGAAGCAACACTCTTTGGCTAGGTTTGAGTCTGCCCCTCCTAAGTCACCCCAGTTCCTGAGCAGAGCCTCTCCTTGTACCATGCTCCCGAAAGCATGCCTGTTGTTTTCTTAGCAGCCTTTGGTCTGAGCATTTAATGGCCTTGCATTTCCCAGGGAAACATCTAGTGATAGTGAAGAATGATCACGTGAAATGAGTACCTACTGGGAATGAGTCCCAAACCTCTTCCTGACATTGTCTCACAAGACCATTTTTTTTATGTTAGCAAAGAAATTAAGTTTAAAAGAAAGTGAGCTAACTACCAAGCAGGCTGAATGCAAAACTAAGAATCTGTTCAACTGAAGATAAATTAATCCAAGATAAGAGTCCTCTTTGAACCAGCGAGACTTCTGAAATGAATATGAATACTCACTTCTGAAATTTCTCTGAAAAATTTTATGAAAGAAGTGATCCTACTTTCAACTAAACCTGAAATGCCACAGACCTCCCTTTCTGTTTTCAGTGCCAATCTCTGTTTTCATACTTCTGTGTTTAGTTGAACAGAAGTAAAGCGGCGCAAAGAGCAATGAGTGGCATTTAAATGTTTCTCCATTTTACCTAAGATAAGCAGATACAGCTATCTCAGCATTTTTAGAATTCATTTGTACTTTTCTGTGCTTACTACAGGAAATGCTTTGAATATTACAAATATTGAAGTTATCTAACTGCAAAGCCCAGTTATCTTTGGCGACTGGCAAATTTTAAGAATCTCTGCTGGACAATTTTTTCAAACCTTATCCAGCACTCTACTCAGATTCAAATACAGCAGCAGTCAATGAGCAAAGCCAGTTCATTCCAGTAGACAAATGCACACATCTCATCCTACTGCCCCTTAACCTCAGCCTGGGAGGATCATTTTTCATGTTTCTGAATTACAGGAAATGTCTTGGTAATTTGGATGTCTCTGTCACAGACTACTATGAAATTCTGACATGTGCAGGCTGTCAATAAAAGGTAAAAGAAAGCCACATCATTGCTGATATCACATAGAAAGTGCTGAATTTATATATGAAGATCACTGTTCATCTTCAGGGAGATATTTAAGCACTACCACCTGTATAGAGAGCTGTGTGTGAAAACTATGGGGCCACTCAGGATCTTCAAACAAACGCACTTCTCCAGACTCATGCAAAACCACAGCAAAGGCACCAGAAGTGCCTATCCTTGTTTATTGTTATTGCCAGGTGCTGTGGAGCCTAAGAAGGACTAGGCAAACTGTGGAGATATTTAAATCTGTTTTGGGTCTTGCTTTATTTCATGTTTTGCTTGGGTAGGCTCACTGATTTTGTCCCTCTTTCTGCAGAGAGGGCTCTGATTTATAACAACATGGAAAGGCAATCATATAGGCCTGCCCCAGTTGGATTACACACTATGGAAAGTGTGTTTAATTATGAAAAAGTAAAGACAAGAGGAGTATGTTTAGACTAAGAATGTAGACAGTTTCTTGGCTAGAAACAGAGCTGAACAAAAAGGGTAAGAATTCTAGAACAATTGTGAAGGTTTTATTTACATTTTTGAAAGATCTACATGTGTTTTCACTTAAAACTCTTGGGAGGGTCATTTCAAAGCCTAAGAATCCTGGCTGTTCACATTCATCTCTACCTCTATTCCCTCTGCTTGCAGTTTCAGCATTAATATACAGACCACAGCAAAAGGAAATGCAAGTCAGGTGTGACATATCAAGTGACACAAAGGCTCAGTCACAAGAAAAAGATTTTAAAATGATTGAGAACTGAGAGGACTTTTAGTAACAGTTATTTTGCACAGTTCAGGTCACAGAAGCTTTCATGAGAGTTTCTAGACTTGCTGCCAATAAGAAGTAAAAGTTATAATCTTAAGGTGCATTCTTTAAAAGCCCTCCCCTGTCACAAAACGAAAAAAAACCCTAAACCTAAACATTTTTTTTTCCAATAAATTAACTTTTTGTTGTTGCTTTTTCTTCTGTCTCTATTATACCTTCAATGTGGGCTACGCTTAATCTCCTCTTTAACACTCTAAAGCCTTAATAATCCATACCCTACCTTTCTAGAACACCAAAAGCCAGCAGTATAGTTGATCTGCAGATTTGAAAATGGGCCATTAGAGCTATTCATCACAAGCAATGCAGCGCAGTTTAAACAAGAAGAAAGAGCAAATATATGCCATCCTGCGTCAGATTAAATGTCCGGCTGCCCTAGTGTTCTGTCTCTGTAAGACAGTCTGCATGATTGATTTTCATGATGACACAGAAAAAAAATGAGCAGAGAACAAAATTACAGCAAGAGGGGGGCATGCTCTGGATTTCTTTGGCCAGATATTCCTCCTTTAGGTAACATCCAGGGGTGATGCTGGTATCACAGAACTCTCAGACTGCAGCTCACCCATCAAGTGTGGACAGGGATTAGCCTACCTATAGTTTACCTTCTTTAAAGATCTACTATTACTGCATAACCATCTCAGGCTCTGAATCCAAAGGTCAAAGGTCTTATCCATAGCTGGGTGTCTGGGTTGCAGAGTGAAGTAGCTGGAGACTCTGATTATTGCCTGAGAGCTCTGACAGCCAGAGGTAGACAGGCCAAGGGAAAAGGGTGATGGGCAGACCCCTTCCACATAGGTGACTTTATCTCTCTAGACCTCAGAGAAAGAGGGCTAATGTCTTAAGACTCCTTTCTATGTGTTCTGAAGTCTCTGTACTAGTGCTGCATGTGCAAGCTTTCCTGAGCACCTCACTGCTTGGCACATTATGTGTGCAGACTCAACATGGACTAGAAGAATTTCACTTGAAGTTGAGACTCAAAGAAAGAATTCACAAAGTTGAAGAAAAACACATAGCTTGAAGACATTGTGAAATTTCAGAAGATTTGTGGCACCTTTAATATAGCAGATCTTCAATTCCATACACTTACACCTAAACATGCCTGGAAAAATGAAAAAGCTTTTTACAGTGAGGGTGGTGAGGCACTGGAACAGGTTGCCGAGAGAGGTGGTATAAGCCTCGTCCCTGGAGGCATTCAAGGCCAGGCTGGATGGGGCTCTGAGCAACCTGATCTAGCTGTAGGTGTCCCTGCTAATTGCAGGGGAATTGGGCTAGATGGATTTGCCAGGTCTAGACGCCCTTCTGAAAAAACCTGGGGATACTGGAGAATGGGAACCTGGCCATAAGCTAGCAACGTGCTCAGAAAGACAATTGTATCCTGGGCTGCATCAAAAGAAGCATGGCCAGCAGGTCAAGGGAGGTGATCCTTCCTCTCTACTCTGCACTGGTGAGGCCTTACCTGGAGTACTGCACCCAGATATGGAGTCCTCAGTACAGGAGAGATATGGATCTGTTGGAGTGTGTCCAGAGGAGGGCCACAAAAATGATCCAAGGGATGGAACACCCTCCCCACAAGCACAGGAGAAAAAGCTGTGGCTGTTCAGCCTGGAGAAGAGAAGGCTCTGTGAGGTGACCTGATAGCTGCCTTTCAGTATCTAAAGGGGGTCTGTAAGAAAGAAGGGGACAGACTCTTTCGCAGAATCTGTTGTGACAGAACAAGGGGAAATGGTTTCAAGCTTAAAGAGGGTAGATTTAGGTTGGATATATGGAAAAAGTCTTTTACAGTGAGGGTGGTGAGGCATTGGAACAAGTTGCCCAGAGAGGCGATGGAGCGCAAGGCTGGATCAGGCTTTGGGCAATGTGATTGAGCTGTGGATGTCCCTGTTCATTGCAGGGGAGTTGGACTAGATGACCTTTAAGGATCCCTTCCAAGTCTAAGGATTCTATGATTCTATGATTCTGTGACTTTAAGGGTCCCTTCCAACTTAAATGATTCTGTGATTTTATGTAAATGGTTTTATTAATAATTGTACCTGGCATAGTACTTTTGATTTTTTTCAGTTCTACTTCAGGCCCCACAGATTTAGGCAGTTAATCTGCCCTCAGCTCAATGGTGACTTTTACCATCTCTACATTTAGTGCTACAGTTACATCCCGTAATGCCAATGGCATCATTTTTCTTCAGGAGTTCAGATCACGGTGCATCTCTAATTGCTAGGAAGAAATAATGGAAATCTGAGGAACCACTACTGTTGATTTTGTCAGCCACACCTAAATAATCCCAGTCTGTGAACTTTCTGTCCCATCTCCAGGAATGTATGGCTCTGAGACAAAAAGCAAGCAGTGAATGCCAAAACAGGCAGGTAATCACTTGGCAGCAGGCTCCTTTGGCTTAAACTTGAGCCAGAAAATGGACGTTTTCACGATAGTGGCACATAGACAGAGACTTTCTTGAGGGAAATAAAACTAGTTCTCAATCTCTTTGCAGGTGACAACCCCATCTGCTTTGTGTTTTATATCCCATGTGCTTGTGGCAGTTGCATCTTCAGAAAGTAACATTTAATGTAAAAATGGTTTCCCAGGTATGAGAAGAAGAAATAGATCCTCCATTAAATAATGAACTGACTGATTATAAACTGCACATTTCAAACGTTAAATGCTCATGATTTAATGCCAAATGGAAAATGGAAACATAAAGAACATATTAATTTCAGGGACTGGGGAGAGGAGACATGAACAAATCCATTGAATAAATGTAATTTTATTGTTCTCTACCTTGCTTGCTTTGTGCTACACAGGAATTCATTAACATCAACTCAAGCCTATTTCTAATCCCCTTGCTAAGCCCCAACCCTCGACTCAGGAGAATTTGTATTGAGGCAGAAACATGCCAATCATTTTGGCCAATTAAGCATAATAATAAACATGAAGCAAGGAAAAAAATGTGGGCGGTATTGCCACAGTAAAGAGAGCAGTGTCTACACATTCTGAACGCCTGCCTATATTACGAGGTCAGCTCAATGAAAAACCATCTACAATTCATCTCCTAGGTCCAAGGGATATCCAGATCTGCAGCTTATTCATTTCCTGTACTGACGACGCTATTCACTAAGCAGCAAATGGTAGCAGGATTACATTTTACACATATTTCCCTCCATTTTTGTTCCCTGAGTACTCCCCTTGTTAGTTCTACAGTGTACTTCAGGCTAACAGCAATTCAAATGATTACTGGGTTTATCTCAAAGTTTGTGAAATAAATCGTGTTATTTGCATGCAGCAAGCTTACTAGCTATGTTGGTAACAATAGCGTTGGTGATGCTTTCAGCTGGCAAGGAGGTAGTTAAGACATTTCTGTTTGATTTTCAGCTGCTTTCTAAGCTTATCTTGTAATCAGTCACATGTTCTCGTTTGACATCCAAAAGAACAATACCGCTGATTTGCAGAGAGCATCAAAAGTTCTTCTGTATTATCATTATTTTTATTGATGGCCTACTTCTCCTCCCTCTACCTGCTCAGTGACCCTTCAACAGTAATTGAGCAAACCTGCAGCAGGAATTTATACCTAGTGTACAGGTAAGGCAAATGACAGGAAACAGAAGCTGTGCAAATTGCCTCTGAAGGCAATGTACGCACACCTCCTGGTACATATGGGCTTATGTTGCCATGCAATTAGGAAAGGGAAGGAAAAGTTTGAATAAATATAGTAGCCATAAAAAGTAAAACCTCTGTGAGATTAGCTCAAGTTCCAGTTTCTCTCCCTAACAGTAGCCCAGCTCCTGAGGTAATCAAAATTCAGGGACAACAAGGCCAAGTGGCAGCATGTATATATCCATGGCATCTCCTGGGGGGCAGAAAGCAAGTAGAGGAAGATGAGGAAAAACCTGGCTTGCTTCCAGCTCACTTTTTTATTTTGAATAAATATGTTTAAAGAGTTTAGACAGAGCCTCCAAAGACCTTGATAACAGTATTTATCTGCTCAGCTTCAAATAAAGCCACAAAAGGACTGCGATGAAATCTGGTGCAATCATTTCTTTGAAAGCCAAGAAAATATGTGCGTATATACATATCTATATATACATATATCTATATATATATATAAACACACGAGGGCTGCTCCAAAAGTAATGCCTCCTATGTTATTATGTCGGCCCAGAGGCAGATGTTGGTAGGATGGCAGTAGAGGTGGAATCTTCCCACCAATATTCTATTTCAATTTGGTGCCATGTGACAGATGGCAGAAGAGGGGCAATCTGACAAAATGGTATCTGACATGGGAGTGCATAAGAAGCAATGGTGTGGAACTGAATGCCTCCATGAAGAAAAAAAGGGCACCTGTTGATATTCATCGACACTTGCTGAGTGCTTATGGAGACCAAACAGTGGATGTGAGTACTGAGAGGCAGTGGGTAGTGTGTTTCAGAAGCTGTGACAGCAATGTGAAAGACAAGAATTTTCTCTATCAATCAAATACTGTTTTTGTGCTCTTTATATATGCTGTAGTTTGCATGGAAATAAACAGGAGGCATTACTTTTGGAGCAAAGTGTGTGTCTGCGTGCATGTGTGTGTTTGTGTGTGTGTTTGTGTGTGCGTGTGTGTGCACCTTTCTGCTGGAAAAGACTGAAGGCTAGGTGAATATCAACCTGAACAAACCTTATTTTGAAGCATAATAAGTCATGTATCATTTCTATTTAGGGGATCCCTGATCTGTCCCTTGCTTTCTATCACTAGTGTAAGGTACAGGAGCCATTTTGCTTGAGGAGTTGGTCTTCTCTCCCTCAGACACAGCTCTTGATGAATGTTTGTGCTGGCTGGTTGTACACTAGCTCTGATTCTTGAATTATGTTTTTATTTTCCTTTTATCATTCCCTTTGGTTGAAGCAGTGTCTATAAATACCATATAACCCAAATGCTGAGATGGTGGAAAAACAAGGAGCATTGTACACAGGCAAATCCCTCCTGCTTTCTCTCTGTCTCCCCAGATAAACAGCACATATCTGGTTATCCATCCCAAAGTCACCAGTGCTTAAGCAAGTGGCTGGCAGGCACTAAATAACCAGAGAAGCAGGAAAAGCTATTGGGGATACCTGATCCCTTCGGCAGCCCAGATATTACTGTTGTGCTTTACAATGGTTGTGAGCATGCTCGAGGTTTTCAGATCTCTGCAAAAGGCAAGCTTCATGGCTCATGCAAGACCAACATGAAACAGGCTATACTCAGTGAGTATTCATTTTTAACCTTTCTAGCTCTACCAACAGGTGACTCTGACATTATGTCATTACCTTGCTCTTCACATTTTAATGCTAACTATTTATGCATCCTTCACATAGTTGTTCAATCTAATCTACATTTGTTTCCATCCCTTTTTTCCCCTCTATCTTGATCTAGGTGGTAAATTAATGAGGCTGCTCTTTAGATTCAGAGCCTTTGGAGATTAGTATGACTGAAGAAAAGATTGTATAAAAAGGGAGGGGCGGGGGTTGAACTATTACACTTTTACAGTGAAATACTGCCAAGGAACATGCACAAAGAATAAAGGTTGGCATATGTTTGGAAACCTTGGGATATACCTACACTGCATCTGGCAGTAATATTGACTTTTGTGTAGATTTAGCCTGAGCTGACTGAGAATAATGAAGGTTTTGCATGATGAGTTTAACATGGGCTGCAAAAGCCAAGCCAGGGTGATAAGATAGTCACACCAGCTGATGTGTCCATCAGCAAGGCTACTATTACTGGAGCAAAAAAAGAGCCAGGTTGAAAGCTACTTGGCATTTGCTGCTGCAGTGAGCACCTGTATGCAGAGATATATCTAAAACTAACCTGCATAAGAAAAAGAACACACAAAAAAATCCACCAGCTTCTTGTGGGTAGGTAGGAGATGTAGTAGTTTGACCTGCAAGGGTTTGTGTCTTCTGCAGCCAGACTCCACATACCAGAGCTCAAGCCAGAGGTGTCGTTTGGGGAAGCTAGTGTTTCTTTCTCATACACAGAAAAACAAAATCTTCATCATTTTGAGTTATCAGATCTTAAGTTTCTGCTGTGCAAGTATTTACTCACTTAGTGTTCACATAAAATTTACTTGGAACTTTAATCGAAGGCCACTGTAATCAATGTAAAGACCAGGAGGAAAGTAAGCAGATCTTTGTCTTCTGGAGATTTTTCAGTGGAATTTGGGTTCCTAATTATTTAACATTGACCTGAACTGTTTTTAACCTTTGGAATAGGTTGACTCAACTTTTCTAGCCTGCTGAGAAAGAAAGAATTTGTCATCAAAACCACTTGCTTTTGACTCACCTTCTAAAGCAATCAGGCATCCACCTAGAGATCTGTCAGCTGTGGGGGGATGTCTTTTGATGAGGCTACAGACAGCTTAAAATTGTCCTATCTCTGCAGCCAGAAACCTTAACTATATATATCTATATATCTATATCTATCTATCTATCTATCTATCTATATATCTATTTATATATATATATATCTACCCTACCCACGCCACAAGAAAAGTCCTGCTGTGTACTCAGAGTCTACATGGAAAGGTTTTCTTATGGACAAATGCCTAGCGTAATGGATGCTAATTCTGACTGAGGCATCATAATTGATTCAAAATGTCAATGATATTTTCCCACTTGATCCCTGTGGATGCATTTTCTGTGATAGAACTGGAGAGAAGCAGTGAATGGGAACTGAAATTTATAAGTGCAGCCCCTGTACCTATAGGAGAGTACACAGGACAAGTTAGCTTGACAGCACGATGGCAGTCTGGCTTCTTTGGACATTCTGACAGTGAGATATCTGCATCACAGCTCTCTGACCATCCACACACGAAAGCTCCCCTCCAGAGTAAACCAGAACATTAGAGATGCATGTTAAGCACTCAGCTGACACCAACACTAGCAGGATATAGCCAGGATGCACAGTATAGGTAAGAGCTGAGGAGATCTTTCATGTCCCTCAGCTTTGACACATCCATTGAGTCAGGCCTGGACCATCAAGTCCAAGAAGGCAAGGAAGTTTAACTTTCCTTCTGATGCTTTCAGTATGAGTAAAGAACTTTCCGTTTTGCACGCTATAGAGTTGTTCACTTTAGCTTCACATTTGAGTAGAGTTTAATAGTGCAAACAATTTCAATGGCAAAGGCAAGAATGTAGTTATCTCATGCTGCAGCAAAAATCTATCAACTGTGATGCTCAGAAGTAAGGATGCATTCTTGTTTTGCACCAGAAAGAACCACGCTTATAGCGCTGCCCAGATAATTCTACCTACAAAAGATATGCACTGAATATGTCTGTACTACAAAAGGAAGGAAACAGACATCCCTTGGGATTCATTCCTGAAGGGTAAAGGGATCTCAGAAGGCTGGACACTTTTCAAGAAGGAAGTTTTAAAAGCAGGCTGTTCCCTGTGCTGTAAGATGAGCTGGCAGGGAAGAAGTCAGGCGTGGGTGAAGAGGGAACTTTTTCTGAGGCTCCAGGAGAAAAAGAGAGTCTACCTCCTGTGGAAGAAGGGACAGGCAACATTGGGAGAGTTCAAAGAAGCTGTTAGGATATTCAGGGAGGAAAGGGAAAAGCCCAGCTTGAGCTACACTTGCCCATGGTGGTAAAAGTGAACAAAAAACATTTTTACAAATATATTAACAGTAAAAGAGGGGAGGGCTAAGGAGAATCTCCAGCCTTTACTGGATGTGGCGGAGTACATGACCACTGAGAATAAGGAAAAGGCTGAGGTTCTTACAGTACCTTCTTTACATCATCATTAAAAGTCAGACCAGTTTAGAGTACTCTGGGTACTCTACCTCCTGACTCTGGGATAAGGAGCAGAATAAGCCCCCACAGTTCAGGTGGAAACAGTTACTACTCCACCTGGACTGCCACAAGTCCATGGGGCCAGATGGGATCTACCTGAGGGTACTAAGAGTGCTGGTGGAGGTGATTGCCAAACCATTCTCCATCAGTGTTCCTGGTAGCCAGAGAGGTCCCAGACGATTGAAGGGTTGCCAGTTTGACTCTCATTTACAAGAAGGGCCATTAGGAGAATCTGGGGAACTACAGGCCTGTCAGCCTGACCTCAGTGCCAGGAAAGGTTATGGAACAGATCATCTTGAGTGAAATCACGCACCACGTGTGGGACAACCAGGGGATCAGACTGAGCCATTATGAGTTCATGAAAGGCAGATCCTGCTTGACCAACCTGGTCTCCTTCTATGATCGAGTGACCCACCTGGTGGACGATGGAAAGGCTGCTGATGTAGTCTACTTAGACTTCAGCAAAAACTGTCTCCCACAGGCTTCTCTTCCTAGAGAAGCTGGCAGCTCGTGGCTTGGACACTTGGACAAGTACACTCTTTGCTGGGTAAAGAACTGGCTGGAGGGCTGGGCCCAGAGTGTGATGGTGAATGGAGTTAAATCCAGCTGGTGACTGCTCATGAGTGGTGTTCCCCACGTCAGTACTGGGGCCTGTCCTGTTTAATGTCTTTACTGATGACCTTGATGAGTGGATTGAGTGCAGCCGCAGAAGGTTTGCAAATGACACCAAGCTGAGAGGAAGTGTCGATCTGCTTGATGGTAGGAAGGCCCTTCAGAGGGATCTGGATGGTGGATTGAGGGGCTGAGGCCAGTGGGATGAAGTTCAACAAGACGGTTGCAGTTGTTGCGGTTGGACTTGATGATCTTTAAGGTCTTTTCCAACCAGAGCAATTCTATGATTCTAAGACCGTGTGTCAAATCCTGCGCTTCGGCCACAACAACCCCATGCAACACTATAGGCTTGGGGCAGAGTGGCTAGAAGATTGTGTGGAAGAAATCAACCTGGGGTTATTGGCCAACAGTTGGCTGAACATGAGCCAGCAGTGTGTCCAGGTGGCCAAGAAGGCCACTGGCATCCTGGCCTGTACAAGTAATTATGTTGCCAGGAGGAGCAGGGAGGTGATTGTCCCCCTGTACTCATCTCTGGTGAGGCCACGCCTCAAGTACTATGATCAGTTTTGGGTCCCTCACTACAAGAAAGACAAGGAGGCTCTGGAGCATGTCGAGAAAGGCAATAAAGCTGGTGAGGGATCTGGAGCACAAGTCTTACAGGAAGCAGCAGCTGAGAGTACTTGGGATTGTTTAGTCTGAAGGAGGCTCAGAGGAGACCTTATAGTGCTCTGAAAGAAGGTTGTGGTGAAGTGGAGGTTATCCTCTTTTCCACCCTAACTAGCAAGAGGATGAGAGAGAATGGCCTCGAGTTGTGCCAGGGGAGGTTCAAGTTGGATATTAGGAAAAATTTCTTCTATGAATGAGTGGTGATACACTGAAACAGACTGCCTAGGGACGTGGTGGAGTTACTGTCCCTGTTCAAGAAATGTTTAGATGTTGTACTGATGGGCGTGGTTTAGAGGGGAAATATTGGTGGTAGGTGGACAGTTGGACTAGATGATCTTGGAGGTCTTTTCCAACCTTGGTGATTCCATGATTCTTTGAGAAAATTAAGAGTATAATTAACTGAGGATACATTCTTAGAATTCTCTCTCAAAATTCAAGCAAGAAGAAAATGCCTGATAGATTTTTTGCCTTATACACCGGATAGCACCCACTATTATCAACTTTTTACATGGGTAAACAATCTAACTATTAAATCAACTTTTTACACAGGTAGATAGTGATAGGACAAGGCAGAACGATTTTAAACTAAAGGAGGGAAGATTTAGATTAGACGTCAAGGGGAAGTTTTTCACTGAGAGGGTAGTGAGATGCTGGAACAGGCTGCCTGGGGAGGTTGTGGATGCCCCATCCCTGGAGGCATTCGAGGCCAGGTTGGATGGGACCCTGGGCAGCCTGATCTAGAACGTGATCTAGCTGTTGGCAACTCTGCCTGTGGCAGGGAGGTTGGAATGTGATGGTCCTTGAGGTCTCTTCTAATCCAACCTATTCTATGATTCAGTGATTCTATGCTCATCCAGTAACTATATCTTCTTCAGGGGCTGGATTTGTGAAAACATGGTAGAATTATTCTTACCTGAGAGCGGGAGAGCAGATCTGTCCCCACTGATATACAGCATAATTTTTTGGGTTGTCCTCAGTTGACTGAAGCCTGGAAGCTCTTTGCTGTATGTTACCTTGCCACCAGCACCACATCTTCTCATCCTATTCTCCTTTTGTTGCAGAGAGAAGCAGAGGGAACCCAGGGGATCTCAAGCTAATTTGGGATCTCCGAGATCAACATTCAGTGCAGCCCCTGATAACTCTGGGTCACGCATGTTCCCCTAAATGCAATGTATAAACCTATACACACAGCTTAGATCTCCCTAGAAAAAAAATGCATTTTTCACCAGAACATCTTAAACTTGATAACATGAGCTCTCCTATCTTCCCAGCCCACCACCACAAAGCTCATTTCCCACTGCAAAGCACCCTGGTCCCACCCTTTTCTCCTTGTCCAATCTTCTCACTTCAATCCCCTCCAGTAAAACTGAGATGTGCCAGCACAGGGTACTTTCTGAGAAGAAATAACTCCCCTGATCTATTATGTAAGTCATTCAAATGCCTTTTGTTATAGGCCTACAAACAGATTTTTTTTTTCTTTTAAATAAGATCTGTATGAATTTTGATTTGTGCCTCATCTGCTTCTGGTAACGATTTACAGACAGATATTTATATTTGGAGAGGAGCTTGAGATGTCTAGTGAATATTTCATTGCACTCACAAGACGTCATTTGGATTGGTAGGCACCAAATGTATGGGTTTTTCCTTGTGTATGTGTGAGACAGATGAGTAAATTGTTCTCAACAAAGCTGAGAGAAATTTAAAACCCAAACTGGGACAGAAAATAGGTAGCTTTACAAGGCCCAATCTGTGCCCATATGAAGGGATATATTATCTCTGCAGAATATGCCTTACTATCTTTTTCAAGTAGGAATCCCCTAACATTTCTGAAGCTATCTTAGATTTCTTCTAAGGGTGTCATACTTCAGAGAAAGGGGCAAAAGGAATGGCTGAGGGTGTGTCTTTTGAAAAAGTACTTCCAGAGAAAAGCACCTGACAATGTGTGAAATGCATGGCTGGACAGGAACCAAAGGACATCTCTTTCCGATTCCTCTAAAATGAGGTGCAAGCAAAATAGGCCTTGTTCAGAGAAATGACACCGATAAGGGTCTTGCAGGAAGTATTCACGTAAACTAACTGAGCAAGAAACTCACTGAGCTGTTTCTAGCTGATACCCACTTTTCACCAGAATCACTGTTCTGTGTAATATCTATATTGAGTCTGGGTGATTTTTACTTTTATAACAATGAAAAATAAATATTTTTAAATAGGTATTTATTCGTCCTTGCAGCCATGAAGATAGGAGCCTTCAAAATTCTGAATGATTCCACACAGGTCATGAGCTCCTTTTTTTTGCTCTATCAACTTGTAATAGAAGAACAAGGAGATACCCGAGGAAATAAAAAAAAGTAATAAATGTCAGGCTGATAAAAGGCAAAATTTGTATATTTGCTGACCTCAACAAGACTGAGGCAAAGAAGAATACAGAAAGGAATTAGTCATATCTCAGAATAATAAAAATACCCACTGTCGTCTTACTCAGGGGATGACTTTCTAAAGAATAATAGTGTTCCTGATTTAAGCCCTAAAGCAACTTCCTGCTTGCCTGGGTTAGAAATAAACTTCTCTCAAAGGCATTAGTTTGTGTAATTATCTATTTTTGTACGTGCTGTAATTTTCAGTGGAGACATTGATGCTAGCTGCTACTAGAGACCAGAGAAGAATGCCAATTGCTTTGTAGCAAATACCAAAATATTTGGAGTGGGATCTTTCCAGTTCTATATTTTATCTGAGTTCTGTCATCATCCTTGACAAAAATCTTCACTGGGAAAACAGTATATGCTTATTGAACACGCTAGGCATGACCAGGCTCTCATTATGGTTTTGGCAGACGGGCCATTGCTGGGTGTTCATAGTAGGTGTTTATATGCCAATACGCAAGAAAAGTTTTATCCAGCTTTTTCAACCTAGAAACAAAATTGACACTACTGTCACAAATGGTAGGAGAGACCTTGATGGGCCAATGAGACTCTCAGCTCCAGGTCTATTTAGTTTTTTACAGCTAGTGAAGACAGCCTGAAAAATCAGTAGGAGGCTTATTTTGTCATTGACTGTGTTGTGTCTGTTTGTTCAGAAAAAGTGAAAACTTCAGTTTGCAGCATCTTCCACTAGAAGTAACTTAACAGCTGATACAGTGCGGAAACACTCTACTGGGATTCTTAGTCATATTCTGATCTATGACTGTCTACTTGCAGTTTCTAGCTACAAGAACACTTACATTTTTCATGTATTGCTCAGACTTTATACCTTATGAATACGAACAAGAAAATGGCAAAAATTCACATTGCTTATGATAAAATTCAAATGTTCACTTAAAGAATAAGTAATGAATTCTAACTTTTAAGCTTAAGATTTACTTTGTGTGTTTCCAATTGACTGTTTATTTTAATGTCATATGGGTAGTGAGAGAAGCTGAAAGGATTCCCCACCTAGGAAATGATGACAAAGTTTCAGAGGTACTAAAGCACACTGAAATTCACATCATTTCAGGGAGACTGACAAGCTAGTCTAAGCCTTCAATCCCACAGCCAAACAGACTCATATGAGTCATGAAGTTATATGGTATTAACGAACATTTCATATTCAGAGATATAGTGAAGCAGCACCCACACTGTTAGTCACCTCCAGATCTTATGGGCTGCATGATACCCGAACTAGGGAACTTGCATGTACGCAGGAAGAATTTCACACCTCAGAATAGGGTTTGAGATGTGCATAAGGTTGAGGAGGAAACCTTTTATGAACCACAATAGGGAAAGCAAAGGTGCAGCTTAAAACTTAGTGCTTTCTAAGATTTAGGTGTAGTTTCATTCATGATCTACAGCTCCTGAACTCTCAGGTGCGAAGACTACCTTTTTTCTCTCTCAAATTCAAGGACAGAGGCTGTAGCCTATTGGGAAGAACTTACCATTCAGAGTGTTAAAAGAGCAGTTTTTGCTTTACAGCCTGGAAAGAGTGATTGACAGAGGAACAGTCTACATGTAAAACCATCTCAGTGTGGGCTCAGTTGCAAAGGAGGTGACAAACCCAGCAGCACCATTAAAACAGAGATACTTTTATTGGTGGCTAGTGGCAAACCTCTAGTGTGTGTTGTTAATGGTCAGACAATCTCAAAGCTCTACGGTTTGGTTGAAGGTGTCAGGGTGACAGAGAAGGTCCCCAGTTTCTTGATCCCATCCTTCATTTAATACAACTGTCCTAGGAGGGGAACCCATGATATCAAAGAAGGCTTAAAGCTGCTGACTGAGATAAATATCATATTGGCACTATCTTACTGAAAATTAAAGGCTCAGGATGTCCCTACTGATTATTCAGAGAAGAATAGGTAACAGAGAGCTAGAAAGTAAAAGGGGCAGGGGGAAGGGAGCTACAGAGCTGAGAACTCCAATATACTGATTCCCTATGTACAGACAGACCCAGGAGCAAAATCACAGTTGCGTGCTCTTGAGTTCTGTACTTCTCAGGTAAGCTAAGCAAACAGGACAAATAAAGCTGTAGGCAGCAAATGTCTTATGTCTTTATCAAAATCTTCCACATAAAAAAAAATAGTAAATACTTCTTGCCTTTACATACATGATCAGGGGCTTGGGGAGAGCAATGCTTTTTCTTAAGGCTTTTGGATTAACAGACGATGTACCTGGAGTAGGCAGCAAATGATAAAAATTGAGAAGAGAAACATTCACTTGTTGGCTGGGAAGTTGGCAAACTTGTAGAGCCTAGGGGCTGTCTTCAGATACAGGAGCAGCTCCTGATGAAGACAAGGAAAATGGTGCGTCTATTCCTGTGAAAAGAATTTGATCCTGGCTCTAGGTATTTCAGAAGGAGGTATTTTCTTGCTTCTCTCTAAAAAGAAACTCACTTGATTCCCTTTTCAAAACCAAAAAGAAACACCATAAAACACATTATTAAAGACAGCCTTGATGCTGTCTCTCCACCCTCTGGCTTTCCTCTCCCTATCTCTTTGTTATTTAAATAGAAAGTCAGATGTAATACACAACTTTAAAATAACCTTATATGGTAATTATGCTGCAACAGTAAAAAATGATCAGTTTCTCTGTCAGACAGCCAAACAACACTTAGCAGTACTTTTCCCAATCTTATAAACATTTGGTCGACAAATATGTTTCTGTTACAGTCTTCAGCTACGATGTCTGAAGTTTACAATGCTCTTTTTGAGTGAAAATCAGGCAAGAGCCATCTCTGATAAAAACAGCTTCAAGGAGAAAACCCCAGTGAAGGAATTTGAACCAATCTTTGCAGCATGTCAAGGCTAATATACGCCCTGCCAATTCAGAGGCAGGTGATGCATGCTTTATGCACATAGTGCAGAAGCAAGGTGAATGAGAATAACTGGCCAGCTGCAGCATGAGCGCGGAGGCCTGGCTAATGGTGTCCTGCACTCAGCCATGTATATGCTGTGGGAGAATGTGGCTTTCTTCCACCTCCATGGTTTTATCTATGTGGTGGGAGGAGAGCAATGATGCTGTTGCATGGTGGGGAAGCAGCCTGGTGCAAATCAAGATGCTGCAGCAGGATATGAATCTGTTAAGGGGTGCATACATATAGGAAAGAGTGAATTTTTTCAAAGTCAAATAATTCTCTAGTCAGATACTTGGGTCCGGTCTTGTTCAACAACCTGGATGAAGCGATAGAGTCCACCCTCTGCAAGTTTGCTGATACAAAGCTGAGAGGAGTGGCTGATACATCGGAAGGCTGTGCTGCCATTCAACAAGACCTGGACAGTCTGGAGAGTTGGGCAGGGAGGAACCTGATGAGGTTTAACAAGAGGAAGTGTAGACTCTTGCACTTGGGGAGAAGTAATCACATGCATCAGTACAGGTTATGGAGTGATCTGCTGGAGAGTGGCTTTGCAGAGAGGGACCTGGGTGTCCTGGTATACAACATGCTGGCCATGAGCCAGCAGTGTGCTCTTGTGGCCAAGAAGGCCAATGGTATCCTGGGGTGCATTAAAAAGAGTGTGGCCAGCAAGTTGAGGGAGGTGGTCCTCCCCCTCTACTCTGCCCTGGTGAGGCCACATTTAGAATACTCTGTCCAGTTCTGGGCTCCCAAGTTCGAAAAAACAGGGATCTCCTAGAAGGAGTCCAGTGAAGGGTCACAAAGATGATAAAGGGCCTAGAGCATCTCCCACATGAGGAAAGGCTGAGTAACCTGGGTATGTTCAGCCTGGGGAAAAGAAAACTGAGGGGGGATCTGATTAATGTTTATTTAAAGGGAGGTGGGAGGCAAATGGACGAGGCCAGGCTCTTCTTGGTGATGTGTAGCAATAGAACAAGGAGTAATGACCTAAAACTTGAACACAGGAAGTTCCATATATTTTCACTCAGAGGGTGGTGATGTGCTGGAACAGGTTGCCCAGAGAGGCTGTGGAAGCCCCATCCCTGGAGGCATTCAAGGCGAGGCTGGATGTGGTCCTGGGCAACATGGTCTAGTGGTTGGCAACCCTGCCCATAGCAGGGGGGTTGAATCTGGATTATCTTTGAGGTCCTTCTCAACCCATGCCATTCTGTGATTCTATGACAAAAATGAGGAAGAACAACTTCACAGTAAGGGTAACGGAACACTGGAACAGGTTTTGCAGAGAGGTTGTGAAGTCTCTTTCGTAGGAGATGTTCAAGACCTGTCTGGACACCTACCTGTGCAACTTATTTTAGGGAACCTGCTTTAACAGGGAGTTGGATTTGATGATCTCTTGAGGTCCCTTCCAACCCATGCAATTCTGTGATTCTGTGATTCTCATCTTCCTGAAGAGAACACAACTATGCCTGCCTAGCAGTCATAGGCAGCTCCTCTTTTACATGCCTCAGAGAAATTAGAGATAATAGAGCTATGTCACAAGCCTTGGTGTGTGGCCCAGGACAGCCAGCTTTTGTTCATGGATTTCATTTTTTAACTAAAGAAAGGTCACACTTCAATTACCATATACAGCACACTTCATTGAGATATTACTGAATGCTATCAATGAAGCTGTAATAGAACTCCATACTGCATCATGAAAATTCAGCGGTTTGACTTAGCTGATGAATGCATCAGCCGTTCCCAATATCCTGACTGCTATTAGAAATGAAAATATCTCTTCCTTTAACTGCTTCAGACATCGCATCTGTTCTTCTGGGTGAATGTATCACTAAATGTCAGTCTATACACACATCATGTTGAGGGGATAGAGGGTAGCAGAGAGAGTTAATAGGCTAAAATGTTCATATCTGAGTGAGACATATAAATTTGAACATAGGCACATAAATAAATGGCTAGTAAAGACCAAGCACTTGCATAAGTAGGAGAAGCACTTCACAGATCTCAGATCAACCATTCAGGGATGCAGCACAACACTTGGTATGGGATTGTGGGTAACAGGACTGAAAATGGCCCTGATTTTCTGTAGTAAGTGTTGGCAAATGTAGGTTTCTTTACCATGCTTCGCAGTACACCCTCCTGCATCCTTAGATCTCTGGTCCCCTGTAAAGTGCAGATGGTTCAGCGAGTTTGTCTGACAGCATGGTGCTCTCAGGACACAAAGAAGAAATGAGCTAACGGCATAAAGACTCCTTGTCTGACTGGCTGGTCTGCAGCTGGGGTGAGAAGAACAGCACTATTTTTCTCCTCAGACGCGTTGCAAATGTGAGGAGGGTATACCAGGACTCCTGGGGCATTTTTAATGACACCAGAAGAGATTATTTAACTTCCAAAGGTTAACATTTAATAATTAGGTTAGAACCTGCTGTTATCAGTCTTGCCAGTCTCCTACAACTAAAAAATTTCAAACATCTGTGGAGGCCACAAACCAGGGAGGAAAACTGTCTTGCCTCAAACACCAGGCCGAAAATATGTAGGGAAAACATTTTCAAAAGTATCCTGGGATCACTTGCAACTGAAGAGTTTAAAAATGAAGGATGGCATCTAAAACTGAATGCCTAGTGGGATCAAATGTATGTGCTGGAATTATTGAAGATGATGAAAGGCACAGGTTTTAAATACCTAAACCACTTTGACGCTGTTAGTCTAAAAGTCCAAAGTTATTCACACATCTCAAAGGCTTTTGTCCTTAAGTAGCTCATTCTCTTTTCTCACCTAAATATCTTCAGGTCCCTGTGGATCCAAGGAAGATTTTATCTTCTTTGTAAGTAAGGTGCTTTTAAAAATCTACAGAAATTGCTTTCGTTTTCAAAGTAAAGGCTGTAAATTCATTATATGCTGACATTAAACTAGCAGAAAGGAAAGAGCAACATGCATGTTTTCTGATAGTCAGGAAAACAGTGTGTTAAGAGTGTTGCCATCAGGGCTCAGCGTACGTACAGCACAGTCTCTGGTAGATGAAGGATTAAAATAGAAACTGTAGTATAAAAATCAGAGAGAAAGAAGGGGAAGCACTTGAAAAATAGACACAAAAATAAAGCTTACACCACAACTCAGATCAAATTAAACAAGGCCTGCACAACATCTGGTCTGGAGATGGTGCACTGGCAGCTGAGTGGCAGCTTGTCTGATGGGCTGACAGGTAGGAAGAGCTCATCCTGGCTGGGGCTACCTGCTCTGCTTCCAGCCTGCAGCTGGGGCACAGCCATGCTCACAGATGAGGCCACGAGGGAAGCTGGGAGGAGTCAGGGAAGAGAGGACTGCTACAGGCAAGGATGTGAAGGCATAGGGTGAGAGGGATGGGGATTACTGGGCAGGAGAGGTAGAGGCGAGGAGGTCATATATAATTATCGATAGAGAAGATGTGGATGTGTAAAGGAGCAGAAAAGTGAAGCCTAGAGATGGTGCGCTGCTATGTTGCTTGTCTGAGCTGGGAAGCCAGGCAGTAAACCAGTGAACTATGCCCAGACACCTGCAGGCCAACCAGGATGCTTTTGCATGATACTCAGGCTGAGCTGCAGTGCCTCCCAGCAGGGTACTGCTCAGAGATATCTGGCCAGGTAAAGTGATCAACAGCAAGATCAACAGACATGAGCACAGTCAGCAATGAACTGCATGGCCTGTCCACCAGGAAATATTAGAGCCCACCTAATAGTGGAGTCACAGCTGGACCTGAGGCTTCAGTGCTGCATGAAGCAGCAGCTTCACAACTGAGTAGTCGAAGGAGAGAGCCCAGAGCCCAGCTCCTCCCCTCAGCTGGTGCAGAAGCAGCAGCAGCTGCCCTTCCTCAGAACTTAACCAGGCCAAATTTTCACATTTTTTCAGCTACCAAGACTGCTGAAAGCATTTTGATTTTGAAATGTCACAATTGCACAAGAAAGAAAAATGCTTTTAATTTACCTATTCTTTTTCTCCATTTCACAGATCTGACTGTCCTGAAGGTCACTTTCAAAATCCCCAGAGGCTTCAGAGAAAGGGAAGCTAATGTTTTCTGAGTGCCTCAAAGAGCCAAAAGAGGAAAAGCTCACTTTAGATCATTAAAAGAGAAGCAGCCAGGTAACTAGGAACACCAGAAACTAATTTGCCAAGTTGCTCTGTGCAATCTCCCAGTTTTATGCTGGACTTTTTCTACATTGCCTTGCATTATCTCCTGTTCTTTTTGCCTTGTAAAGTTTCAGTCCAGCATAGATATCCACGTACGTCTGTAAAACTTTCAGCAGGTGCTTTGGTCTGTCAGGATGATTTAAGTTCTAGTTCTCATGTTGGGGCTCGGCTGTTGCTAACACTCATTTGCTTAACTACCTCACGTAGCAGAGTTCAGCACATGTGCAAGAGTTTGCAAGAACGCTTATAAAAAGGTACTATATGAGGGCTATAAATATTTGGAAATTGGCCAAGAACAAGTTTTGAAACTGTAAAAGTAACATTGGGGGTGAAATGACAGGTTATAATGGATATAAATTTGAGAAGTGTTTTAAATAGTTAAATCCCATTTTTCAACATCCTAAGCACCATACATTGTACCAACAGGACAGTTCCAGAAATAATTGGAGACAGCATAAGGCAGCACTGTCACAGAGATACTGCCACCCGCTTCCCTTCATTTTTCCTTTTGCCAGGCCAAGATTTTGCACAACCATGTAGAGAGCAGGAAATCTGAAAGTTGGCCAGTTTGGCAAGAGAGGATTTGAGTGGCAAGACAAATAGATCCACCTGGGATTGCCTTGCTGGCTGCTATGCTTGCTTGAAATACTGGATCTAGAATGTGGAATCACAGAGCACCACCAACTTTATGAATCTTAAATATTATGAGTAGAAACAAACACTGAGTTACTTTTTCAAACAAAAGCAGCACTTAGGAAGATGTCTAAACTGAAATGAAATGGACAACTGAAGTGCTGAATAAGAAAAGAAGCTTTCACCCACAAGTTGCTTGTTCAAACCAAGTAGAGTAGACCTAACCAAGAGCATAACACAATGCTGTAACTGCTACTGTTGGCCTGCATGAGCTGACTTTGCTTTTCATTGTAGTTCAATCATTTTGCAAACTACATTTCATGTATTTAATCATAGAAACGTAGAATATTCTGAGTTGGAAAGGACACACAAGGATCACTGAATCCAGCTCCCAGCTCACACAGCCACACCCAAAATCCAAACCCTAGGTCTGAGAGCAGTGTCCAAATACTCCTTAAACTCCAGCAGCCTGGGGCCATGCCCACTGCCCTCTGGTGCAGAACCTGTCCCTAATCCCCAGCTGCCCCTCCCCTGACACAGCTTCATGCCGTTCCCTCGGGCCCTGTCGCTGCCACAGAGAGCAGGGCTCAGTGCTGCCCCTCTGCTCTCTGTGAGGGGCTGCAGCTGCCATGAGATCTCCCCTCAGCTTCTCTGCTCTGAGCTGAACACACTCAGGGACCTCAGTCCCTCCTCATATACCTTGCCCCACAGACCCTTCCCCATCTTTGCAGCCCGCCTTTGGACACTCTCTAATAATTAGTTTTATTTCCTTCTTACACTGTGGCACCCAAAGCTGCACCCAGTGCAGGAAGTGAGGCCACACAGCACAGAGCAGAACGAGACAAGAGACAACCTCTCCCCCCACCCGGTGGCAGTGCTGGGCCTGGTGCACCCCAGGGTACGGTTGGTGCTTTGAGCTGCCAGGGCTTGCTGCTGGATCACGTTCAACTTGCTGCCAGCCAGAACCCCAGATCCTTTTCTGCAGGGCTGCTCCATCCCAGGTGCAGAATCCAGGACTCGCTCGCTCTTGTTCAGCTTCATGCTGTCGGTGAATGTCCATTTTGTCAAGACCTCTCTGCAAGACTTCTCCAACCTTGAGGGAGTGAACAGCTCCTCCCAGCTTTGTGTTGTCACCAAACTTAGCATACACCCGAGTCCTGCATCCAGGCACCATCTCTACATCAAACCTTTCCCTTACAGATAAAATGAAAGTACTGAGAGAAAGCGAAAGATCTGCAGAAAATTCTGTTTCTAATTTAAAGAACCTGGCTGAGTCCTCAGGCTGCCCTTCTCCTGATCCTCCAGGACAGGATCAAGGAATATCTGGTGATGCTGTTGTAGTTTTGATGAAGAGAGAAAAGGACTCACAAACTTTGACTGATGAAACTAAACATTTACTTCATACTTCTTCTAAGGAAAGCACTGGCAAAGCCAGCATCTTCTCCACCCTCAGCTTTCCACAGAATCATAGAATCATAGAATGGTTTGGGTTGGAAGGGGCCAACTCTTGGCTGTAACTGACCAATTTGACAGCATTTGACAGGTGGGGTCATGGTGGAAAGTGTGTAGTACTCGATAAAGAAATATTTCAGGTGGAAGTAATGAGAAGGAGAGGGCCTTTGAGAGTTTTTGAGACAGAAAGTATGAAAAGTTTTGTTCAGATAATTAATCTGTATGGATTCACCAAAATGCCACATGACTTCAGATGACCTCCCTCACTTCCCAAATTTCTGTCAGAGGAAGAGGCATTTACTGCCCATAGGAAGGTATGTCAGTTGCTTCACACATGAACCAACTCAAAATATTCTGGTGGGAGAGATGGACAGTCAGATAAAATAACACATGGTAATAGAGGCGATGAGAATGACAGTACATGTTCTGATCCTAATTTCTTTCTTAATTTCTTTCTCTGGCTGTTTGCAGGTATTTTAGAGGCAGCATTGCTGAGTACTAGAAATGTGAATTAAATATATTTGGCTTGTATCCAGTGAGTTTGAATCTTTGGAATGGAAAGATAAATAAATGAGGATACGATGAGTCTATTTATTTCAATCTATTTGAAACACATCCTGTTTTACACAGCCCAAGCTGTAGGTTTAAACTGACTGATAGACATTTTAAAACCCATGAATGTCTTCAGCAATTAAAAGTCTTAGCTCCCCTATTTTGCTGTTTCTCAGTCTTGAACTGATAGCAACTAACCTTTTTCCTTTACACTTTTCAGTTACTCTTCTTAACACATTTTTCAGGAGAGATCATCCAGAACTGTTTAAACTTTGCAAGAAGAGAGTTGCCCAGAAGAGAAGAGATGTGGCTGTTCCTTCCCTGCAGGAAGACCCAAATGAGAGCCACTTGAGGTGCAGCCCAAGGTGCCCAGTCCATGTAGGGAGCAGCTGCCAGTGGATCCAGAAGCTGGCACACAGACAGTGGCACCCACTGGGCCCCCACCCCTCAGGCACCCCAAGAAAGTCACCACTCGAGCCCAGGGTGGCGCTGCTCCAACCCTACCAGACTCTACTGCAGCAGAAGGAAGAGAACAGTGTCATCCTCTGGCCACGTCCCTGCCACCAAGCAGCAGCCAGACCTTGGATGTCACTTCTGCTCCTCCAACTTACAACACTCTGCCCTTCATGGCACCCGGATTTACAACTGGCCCACCATGACAGGAGCTTCCCTGACACCCAGAAGCACCAGAGTGCAGGTTCCTCGGGCTGCTGTGTCATACTGTAGCCCATCCTTTGCAATGGCCATGATGGCAGCAGCCATGCTGACACCACCCAACTGGTGGCCCCAGGCAGCCCCACACTGCCCAATGTGCAGCTGCAGCTCTCACAGGGCAGGTGCAGCTGATGGGCAGGCATCTCAGCACAGGACCCTCTGCAGACAGCGGGGAGAGCAGCACTCGGTTACAGGTTCATATGTTTGAATAGTAAACATCTTCAGTTGTTGCATTCTCTTATTTATTTGTTTATCTATCTATTTATTTAATGGTTCTAGAAATAAAATGTTTGAATAATAAACCTTTCCAGTTGTCATGTTCTTTTAGTCATTAATTCATTAATTCACTCATTTAATGGTGAAATCTCAGATTGAATTTGTATTTTGACTCTAAAGGAAGTAGAAAAAACAGTTCTAACACCACTCTAATGGTTTCTTGTGTCAGTCAAGCTCTAGATTCTTAGCTGTAGAGAATAAAAGACTGAGTGATGTCTGCATGCCACATGCACTGAGAATGTTCTTCCTAATGATGGCTTCTAAGGGAAAGTCAGGAGAAACTAATTAAATAACAGCATTTAAATAATTGAAGATTCAGAAAGAGAATGCCACCTGCTTAGTAGGATGAATGCTCACAAGGTTAGCCCTCTACATTGCCAGGCAATAATAACTCTTGATTTAGTTTCTGAGGTAACATTTACCAAGGGTCTGAGAAATCAGGTGCTTTGGAGAGGCCATCCCTGAAAAACCAGACAACAGGGTTCAGAAGTTATGAAAAGAAGCAGTGATTCATGACAATTTACTGGATTTTTTTTCTCCCTAGAAATTAACGAAATATTTAAACAAAAATACCAGAGGAAGTTTCCTTTAACATAACTTCTGCATTTTCCTGGAACAGGCATTGCCATCTTTGTTCCAGACATCATAAGAACCATGCTATATCAGAATACTTGAAGAACCTTAGCAATCACAGAATCACAGAATTGCAGAGATTGGAAGGGACCTCAAGAGATCATCAAGTCCAACTCCCCTGCTAAAGCAGTTTCCTACAACAGGTCACACAGGTAAGCGTCCAGCTGGGTCTTGAATATCTCCATAGAAAGGAAAACAAAAACAACCCAGGAAAAAACAAATAAAAAAAAAAAAAAAAACATAAAAAAAAAAAAATAATACAAAAAATAAAAAAGAAAATAAAACAATTAACAACCAACAACATTTAAATATTTATTAACATTTATCATATCCTCTCTCAGTCATCTTTTCCTCAGGCTGAACAGACCCAGCTTACTCAGCCTTTAACCTGGGTTATGCTTGAGCATAATCTGGAAGTTTTGTGCTTGCAGCTTAAAAGATTGCTCTTATTAAATGCTTCTGTTTCAGTCAACATGTTTAAAAAAAATTTGGAAAATCAGAATTATCCTGGAAAATTGGCTTTGTGGTGCCTTCCCCATTAAGGTTACTTACAAAAAAATCATAAAATATTTGATTCAAAACAGAACATGCTTCAAGTCGTACAATGTCTCTGCTTGTCTAGATGCAACAGATCACAGCGTCTGACAAAAAGCACATAAAAGGAACTTACAGAATAGATTGTAGGAGGGAATTATTCACAGAAAACAACATATACAAATAACAGGAGAAGGGCAAACAAAGCATCTATCATTATAAAAAGGGGAGGAATGCAAATTACTGGAAGAAAGAACCTGACAACCTAGCTGTAAGTATGTTGAAGAAAACAATAAGATAGGCCAAGAGTCAGTGAGAATTTGCTAGAGAAAAAAAACTGTGAAACAACTCATTCATTTTCAGAAGATGATGGAAAGCTTAGTGGTTAAATAAAGTATACAAATATCGTATCTTAACAAAGTTTTCTATGTTGTGTCACAGGACAACTATATATGCCAGCTAGGAATGTATGGAACTGAAGAAACAATAAGAGGGAATTCACAAAGAGGTTTGGAAAGCTGTATTTGGAAAGAAGACATGAGCAGTTTATGGACAAGTTGCATGGTGATTCTAGTGTTTTGCAAGTGTTTATCCTGGTGATACTTAATATTTTCATTTGTGAACTTGATGAGTATGCTTTTTAAATTTGGATATGATAACCAAGCTATATGTTCCTGCAAGCATAACAGAGGACAGGATAAAGTTAGAATGATCTGGACAGGTGTTAAAACTGGGTTAACAATAAGAGACTGTAATTCAGCATGAACAACTAGAAGGTGCATAGACAGGAATCATCAACTTGAATGAATTCAGTCTAGAAAATGGCTGTCTAGGAAACATTTCTACAGAAATCTGAGAATTGTAATGATTTAGTCTCTACAAAAGCCAGTAATGCCATGCTGTTGTGGAAAAGGAAAATGCTATATAACTAAATAAAAGTGGGACCATATCAAATAAACCATATCCTCAGTTCAGAACTCCATGTTTCAGTTGAACATCTATTCTGGGTAGAACATCTCAAGAAAAGTAGAGATTAATAGAAAAGACTCTAGAAGAGTTCATGAAAAAATGTAAAAAAAATATCTCTGGCAGCGGGTTGAATGAGTTTTGATTGTAGCAGAAAGCAAAGGAAAAGCTGTCTTTCCAGCACCCTCAGAAAGACAAACTGTGCCTGGCTTACACGATGACCAGAAAGACTCATGTTAGATGTAACTAGAAAAGATCCTAAAACTGTGAGTAATGAAGTAAAAGAATAGATTTCCTGGGAAGGATTTTGTTGGAAGTCTTTAAGGACAAATTAGACAATATCTGTACTGGAGGACATAAATTCCACTGATCTTCCTTCCAGGACAACGAATGGAATATTTTAGGAGATATAAGGGCAATGCTATTAATTTTCTCTCTAAATGGGTTTGGAATTATTACTGATGACTTTATCATGGAAGACTGCTCAAAATGTCCATTCAGGAACTAGCTCCACATTTTATCTGGAAGCATGAAAAATTCCCTTGTGTACCAAGAACTCCAGATGAAGCCATAGGATGTGGGTGAGCTTGCAAGATCAGGTCAGAACTGGATTTGCTAACACTTAACCATGAACTGCTGTCTTTGTAAGGGCTTTTGCTGGAATTGAATTTTGCTGGAATTGTTACTCTGCTCAGTCCAAAATTATGACCTTGGCAGATATGCTTTGAAAAAAATATTCCAAGAAAAATTGCATATAGCAGTTGCTTTAAAGCAGAGAAGGGGCCAATATCAGGATTACTTTCTTATTCTGGAACTTCTGTCAAAATAAAAGTGAGCTTTCAATCATACGGATGAAATATTGAAAACCAAGAAAGACTGAAACAAAATCAGCACAACTGTATAAAGAACTTACTATGGAATAAATTCAGGATCTGACTTGTTATATTATGATTTAGTGACATGTCTTTCTATACTTAACTATTACCAGAAGTGCCAGTCAAGAAGGATTCTCTGCACCCAAACTGAGCATACACAGCATTGCATTTATGTGGGCCTAAAACCTGAGCTAACTTCATCAGCTTGCAGAGGAAAAGTGAAGGGAGGAAAGAGGGATTTGTCTCTTGTACTCATCCCAAGAACTTGATGTAACTCTTCATAGTTAAGGGAACAGTATCACAGAAAAATGGCAATGGGTTCATTTATGTGTTGTCTTTGTTACTATATACGATGACCCCAAAAAGCTGGATTTTTAACATAAGAGATCATAAAAAGCAAAAGACAAGAAAGACAGTTGCAAAAGCAGAAAGGATGGTGCTGGCATACAGAATGACTGAAATCAGAGAAAAGAAACGTTAACTGTTTGTCCCTGATTATGTAGGGCTTTTCCCTTATGATTATACCACCCCAGTGTTGCACAAATTGTTTAAAATAATTCAGTCACTTCGCCTGGGTTGCGACCCTGCTAACCGATCATTTGAATTTCATTTTTTTTTCCCACCCAGTTTTACATCCCACTATACTAGCCCTTGGATGACCCAAGTACAAATTCCTTTCCAGAAATGGAACTTGCACCTTTCAAAAAACTTATAAATTGCTGTCACATCAGCCTCACATTTCTATCCGGTTTGGTCAAAGCTACACTGTAATGTTCATATTTATTTATGGCAATTTCCTTTCATAAACCTGTCCCTTCAGTACCTTAAACACATATGTTACTTTCCTCTGAGTGTCTTCTTACCATCAATAACTTTCTGGAATTGAAGGACCTAGGATTATTTGCAGTGTTTTTGGTGAATAATTATGTCATAAACATTTTGGCTAATTAAATCCTATAAATAATTGTGAAAAAAAATTAAAAAATTAAAAACAAAAAAAAATCATTCCAATAACCCTGAGCTACAAGATCTTGGTGATCTGTTCTAAAGGGGAGTAAATAACAATATTCTATCTCTCATTTGGGACATGGCTGAAAAAAAAAATGCTTGAAGCAGACTGCATCTGTTTCATGGTACTTTGCAGCTGTTTTCATTTGTGAAGATTACAGATTTTACTGATGTTTTCATGAAATCTAGTCCAGTCTACCTTAACATAAAAATGAGGCAGTGAATAGATACACAGTGGTGAAATTCACTTCTATGCAGATAATCTAAATTTCCATACAAAATCTGTTTTTGGGTCTCAGGTGTTCCCAGAATGTTTTGCAGGCTTTACAGTGACTGTATGTTTACCCCTAATAGTTACAAAAATGCCTTGCTTCTGTATAAGTGGGCCTCAATTTATGACAAAGTTGAATTTTTAATTCAGATGTGTTTCTCTCTTTCTCCCCTCTTTTGCAGCAGATTTCCTGAAGGACTGAACACCTGTGAGGTATAATTTGCATCAGAAACCAGGAAGGAGGAAGATGGGTTGTGGTGATAGGTAGGACATAATGCGAGAGCTGCTCTGGACCCCTCCTTGACTGTTTCATTTTGGACTCATCCTGACCTGTACCAAGCAAAGCACTACTATTTATAGACTTCATTAGCCAGTCTCCCCTAGGATATATGCATGCTGCTTGTTTCATCAGCTGGTGATTCTGCCCAGGTTTCCTATTAAGCAGAGGTAGATGCAGAGCACCAGCAAACAGCAGTTCTACCTTTAGATATATGAGCCATGCCAAGACTTCAGCTAACACCATTCCCATCTTTCTCAATCCAGCCAAGGATGATAGTGCCCTACTTTGCACTCAGTTCTAAAAGCAAGCGGCTGATACTTCAGGAACACCACCAGCACAATTATCTTCTTGTGGGTTTGTGCTTTCAAGGAAACAATGATCAAGCTACACTGATATGGTTATTTTGCATGCTCCTGTTCCTTGCTGACAGTCAAATTTTGACGTTCTAGACAGACATGAACTTTCCACAAAGTCCCATAAACACCCACCACCAAATGGTAATTTGTTACTCTGTCTGTTCCACACTCCCTTGCTCTGGTACTTGTTCTTTCCATAATGCTTGGGATTTTTTCCTTTCCTTCTAGGAATAAGAACTGCAGTAAGCCTCAGTGCTGTTAACAATTATGTAGGTAAGCAACCCAGTCAAAACCAAAGACACTACCTTAAGGGAGCTGGAGAACTCTTGTATGGGACTGTAAAAGCAGGCATTCTGCTGCCTGCAACTCTCTAAAGCACATTTGGTTGATTTAAAAAGACAGCCAAACAGTGACGACCCGCTGTGTTCACTTTCTTCCCATCAATGTTGATATAACTCAGCTTGGAATGCAAATCTCTAATAAAACATTAGAGTGTTTTATTTTGCATTTTATTTTGTTGTGTTTTTTGTTAATGCACATCAAAGTCATTCATAATTCCCAGAATTTTTTACACAGAAATGTTTGCTTAAGCAAAGACTCTAGTGAGGGTGTGAATTATTTATTTATACAGTCTACTTTTAAGTTGGGGCCAACATTAATTTGGCTGGGTCACTGGCATTGTGGATTTAATTGCCATGTAAATAGCTATGGAGCCTACGTCTTTAGTGTGCTACATTCTACACAATTTATGAATAAAATATATTCAATCTGACAGTTTGAAGCAGTTATTTTATTAATGAAGAATTTATCAGCATTATGCCAATTCCCTTGCCTTTTGTTAATTATATGCTCCTATTGGATTTTCTGGTATGTTAATTTTGTTTGGTATAAATATTTGTCCTCATTAAGATGAATGCATTGTCAATGTTGACTCATTCCTTCGACTCAATAGAAAACTTAAATGTAAGTTCATTTTCTGATGCTGTGGTTCTTACTGATGTATGAGAATAATCCAGCTCTATCTTCCATTAAGCCCTCTTCTGCAAGGGATAAAATGTCACCCTAGGAGCGGCCTAGCTTGCTCTGTATGGCATGCATGCAATTTTGAATGGGGTTTGGGATATGAGGATGCAGCTAGCTGAGTTTCTTACAAAAGGAATAAAAAGCCAAGTTTTGCTAATATAGTACTGTCCCTTCTGTGAACTTCTGCTGCTAGACCAGTAATTCACACATGATGCATGCTGAGAGGCTTAAAATATGCAGATATGCAATGAGGGGCATGATCAGAAGGGAGGCTATGGTACAAGAGTGCTTTTAGGGCAATGGGAAAATGGTGATCTTGTATAGGAATGGCTATTTCTTTCTGAAAAGCAAGGGATTTTTTAACCTTACATTCCTGACAAGGGTAATTCTGACTCCCTTTTCCTTGCAAAGAATGGGAGAGCAAACAACCAAATAAAATTGACATACAACCATGAGTCTCTTGCTTATTTTGCTTGCACATGAGCTGATAACATGCCAAGTCCAGCAGGGATAACATGCCAAGCTGAGGGATGTACTGATCTGGGAAGTATAAAGCAGGGGAGGTAAGTATGAAATGTTTGGAGAAGGAAACAGCAAGTCTACCTCCATGAAATGTGAGGGATGGGAATGGCAGCTCTAAATAGTTGTACTGAGAACTGGTTTTGTTTCAAACACATGGAGTCCCCTGGTTTTATGAGGCACCTACGCAGTGGTTTGAAGTGAGACCTGATAAAGGAGGCCAGGACTTTAGGAGCTCAGTCTGAATGCAGAAGATAAGGCTTCCTGATGAGAAGGAGCCAAAATACTAACCCTTGGCTAATAAGAGCTTAAGGAAACCAACAGAGAAGCAAAATACTGTTTGAAAGTAACTTTACAAGAAATAATATCTATTTAATGATTGAATCAATTAAATTAAGATTATTAAGTAAAAATAATGTAGCACAAAGACGAAGAAGAGCTATGTATCTTATGCAGTTTTTAAAAACAAGAGAAAATACTCCACACTAAAAGTGCTAACCTTTAAGATGTTAGGAAAAATTAACTGGCAGCTGAACAGTTAGAAATAAATATTGCTTGAGCTTCAGACAATAACTTGCAAAGGCATCAGCCTCTCATTGATCCTGAGGATAGGAAAGTTGGCATGGACCTGAGTTCAATGCTGAAAGAACAGCATCTTAGAGCAGAATCTTTTGTTATGAGCCAGTCACATAAAAAACACATACACTGCTCTAAACGGATGCTATCAAATATTCAGCCAAATTAAGCTGAGGTTACACGATCACATCATACCTTTTGGCCTCCTATTGCTGTTAGAGAAGAAGGGCTCAGTACTTCTGCCATTCCTTGTCAGAACACGCAAGCTTTCTGTTTCTTTAATTATGCTTTATCTGTTACATCTTCTAACCTGTGTTAGGATAAAAAAGATTTCAGAATACAAATCAAAGGAAGCAGTCATAGCTGAGAGCTCAAACACAACAGGAGCCACAGAGCTGAAGTCTGTGAATGCAAAATTTGACATGGTGCCAAGGACACAGAATCACAGAAAGGCTAAGGTTGGAAGAGACCTTAAATATCATCCAGCTCCAACACCCTGCCATAGGCAGGGTTGCTACCCACCAGCTCAGGCTGCCCAGGGCCCCATCCAGGCTGGCCTTGATTGCCTCCAGAGATGGGGCATCCACAGCTTCTCAGGGCAGCCTGTGCCAGTGCCTCACCACCCTCTCAGAAAACAATTTCTGCCTAATCTAACTTAAATCTCCTCTCTTTTAGTTTAAAGCCATTGTCTCTTGTCCTATTGCTATCAGATGTGAGGTACTCGGCTTTTCTGAGAGGTACTTGATTTTGGGGCGGATGCATTCTGTGTCAAAGCAAGGAATCCCCTCAGTGGGCGAGATGAGTCCCTGTTAGGGAGCAGCTGCCAGGCACCATTAGCCGTCCTCACAATGCCAGCACCCTGACCCAGTGGAGGCAGGGCCAAGAGCAGCAGGGCCACCCCTGGCATAAACAGGCAGCCCCTGAGGAGCGCAGTGACCTAGGAGCGTGGCGAGCAGGAAGGGCAAACAGGGTATGGCACATCTTAAGGGCTCAGTGTGGGCAATTAGCACTGGCAGTTTGTGCAGGGCACTCAAGCAGGGGGCAAGCAGTGCATGCTGCTCTTCTCATCTGAGTCTGTGAAGTCGCCAGGCTGAGAGGTGTTCAGCAGTCTGAGAGACTTACGCTTGGTATTGTCTGGAGGCACACGCAGACAGACAGCCCTGTCTTGGGGCCCCGCAAGGGGAGGAAGATAAGCAGACTTCCCATCTGACATGCAGGGTGAGGGAGGCTGAACCCTCATCTCTGCTTGGGGCAAAAGGAGAAGCCCCCACCTTGCTCCTGTAGTCCCACTAGCCAAGAGATTTCAAGCTGTGATGTGGGAGAGAGAAGAAGGTATTGATAGCAGCTTGGTACTGGAAAGGGGTGATCGCATTAAAAAGGTCCAACTGACGACCTGAATCATGACCCATGCCACTAAAAAAAAATGTGAAGGGTTTTATAATTGAAGACTCTTTGCTGAGAGGCACTGAGGTGCACACCTGCCACCTGGATAACTTCTCTAGAGAGGTTTGCTGCCTGCTGGGGGCATGCATTTGGGACATCAAGAAGAAGATATTGGGTACGATAAAGCTGGAGGTCTGCTATCCCCTCCTGGTCTTTCCTTGCAACCAGGAAATTAAAAAATATCTATTGTGTCCCTGGGGAAGATGTTGAAGGGATTGGGAGCGGAGGTCGTGTTCTCCTCAGTCCTCCCAGTTGGAGACTGGGATATGGGCAGAAGGAGAACAACAGATCAGTTGAATGGCTGCGTGGGTGGTGTCACACTGAAGGCTATGGGTTCTGTAATCTAGGACACACCTTCAACAAACCAGGAATGTTGATGAGGGATAGGAAACAAGTGACCAGTAGGGACAAGAATATACTAGGTAGCAAGCTGGCAGAGCTCATGACCAGGGCTTTAAACTGCTTGGGGAAGGGGGTATACTACTGAGTGACAGAGAGCCAGGGAAAGCTGTCTCTAGGAAGCAGCACGGGGAAGCCTCAGATTTGTCCCAGGTTTGTGGGAGAGCTCTTCTAGGAAGGTAATGTGGCCGAAAGCCCAGCTGAAATACCTCTATACCAATGCACTCAGCATGGGAAATAAGCAGGAGGAGTCGGAAACCATGGTGCACTTGGAAAACTATGATCTTACTGCTCTCACAGAAGCACGGTGGGATGATTTGCATAACTGGAATACCACCATTGGGGGCTATAAGCTTTTCAGAAGATATAGGTAAGGTAGGAGGGGTGAGGGAGTCACTTTCTATGTAAAAAAAGTGGATAGACTGCAAGGAATTCCCTCTTAGTAACAGTAAGGAATGGGTTGAGAGCCTGTGAGTTAAGATTAGAGATGGGACCAATAAAGGACAGCTGGTGGTTGGGATCTACTACAGGCTTCCTGATCTAGTGAAGCCTGTTGACGAGGCCTTCTTGCTTCAGCTGCAGGAAGTGTCATGCTCGCAGACTCTCATCCTGAAGGAGGAAAACAACACAGCAAGCTGCAAGTGATCCAGGAGATTCCTGGAGTCCATCAATGATAACTTTCTGGTTCCCCCATCAGGCCACAGCGAGGTCTCTCCAATACCTTCTGTTCTCCAGACTAAACAAGCCCAGCTCCCTCACTCAACCTCTCCTCATCGGAGAGGTATTCCAACCCTCTGATTATCTTCATGGCCCTCCTCTGGGCACTCCAACAGCTCTGCATGCTTCTTGTGCTGGGGTCCTCAGATCTGGATGCAGAACTCCAGATGGGGCCTCACAAGGGCAGTATAGGGAGACAATCCCATCCCTCATCCTGCTGGCCTCCCCTCTTTTGATGCAGCCCAGGATATAGTTGGCCTTCTGGGCTGCACGAGCACACTGCTGGCTCATGTCCAGCTTTTTGTTCACCAAGTCCTCAGTAGGACTGCTCTCAAGTTCTTCTCCCAGTCTGCACACATACCTGGGATTTCTCCAACCCAAGTACAACACCTTTTTGAACTTTATTAGGTTCACATGGGCCCCCTTTTCAAGCCTGTCCAGATCCCTCAGTAGACAAGTCACTGGAGAGTAAATCTACTGAGATTTACTAGGCAAAGCATGTCAGGATCAGGAAATCCCCTGAGATGAAAAATGCTGGCAGGTGGGACAACACTCAGGGAGTGCCACGTTTACTTGCAGAGATCTTGCCCTACTCTCTGCAGGTATATATGGCTGTTGTCATAGATGGGACAGGTCTAGCTGGATATTGCTCTGTGTTACCACTCACAGTGATTGTATTTTCCTTTGCTTTGTTTTCCCTTGACTTCCCTTTCTGCCCTAACTTAGACTAAGACAGCTAAATAGAGAAAGAGTAACTTGTGAAGTAACTTGTAGGCACTTAATGACTTAATGGAAGGATTTGGCAGCACTATGTCCACTCTGTCACTCTGCATCTAAACTTTCTTTGGATTAGAAACTGTCATTTTGTTCAGTACTGGCACAGCACCCAGTACACCAGAGCATTGCTCTGTGTCCAGAACAGCTGTGGACTGCTGAGAGAGCTGCATGTGGCTACTGCGAAGTATGGAAAGGAAGAGTGGCTGGCCTGTCTCTGCCTCTGGGAGAGGCCTGGGAGTGTGGAGAGTGTCTAACAGTAGCCATCAAGCTTGTGTAACCCCACTGGCACTCCTTGTGTCATTCACAGCACTTTGCAGCCATTTTGCTGGCTGGTGAGTGGGTTAAGATTACACATCCAGAAAATCTCTCTGGGAGAGAGTGAGGCTCAATCTGGGGAAATGGGTCTGGAAAAATGGAAATAAATACATTCAGCTGGAAGAGACACATCACCACCTGAAACAGGTTGCCCAGAGAGGTTGTTCAAGACCAGGCTGGTTGGGGTTTTAAGCAACCTGGTCCAGTGGGAGTTGTCCCTGCCTATAGGGGTTGGAACTAGATGATCCTTCCAATCTAAACCATTCTATGATTCTATGATTCTATGAAACGGTAAACATGAAGATACGTCTGCCTGTGAGTAATGAGGAAGCTCAGTATGCATCAGACTGGAAAGGCTTCGGACTTGGGCTGAGATGCACCTCCTCACACAGACTGGCCCTCCTGTGTGCAGTCTCTGCCTGCCCATACACAGCAGCTTAGTAGGTGAGATGTGTTTTCATTTCATAGGCAGAAATAAGCTTCTAATCAACAGCAACCTCACACTGAAAGTCTGGAATCCATGTCCATGTGGATATGTGTGGGTGCTTATTGGCACTGTACTTCATTTGCACTAACTGTTTTCATGCAATGAACTGCATATGTAATGCACCTTGCGTCACCTCTTTAAATCTGAACTTCATCATCCATACAGACTCTGTACTATTGCGTAGTCTATTTGGATGTATTTTTTCAGTTGTACATCTCACAGATGTTCAGTCAATAAACCAAAATGGTCAGTTTCATGTGTCTAATGTTTTAGGATTATAAGTCAAAGGACAGATGGAGGATCTGGGCCTCAACATGGCTGCAGATCCTGCTTGCCATACGTCACCTGGGAATAAGATGAACCTCTTCAGATTCCTGAGGTCTTTAATACATGGATTACTCTCCATTGCAGACAAATTTCAGGTCATTGGGCTTATTTCAGTAGCAGTTAAAACATGGATTTGAACACAGATTTAAAAGTAATCCGAGAGTAATCCACTGGGCTACTTGTTGAGCCGTCTCCACCTGTTTCTACTGTTTGAATGTTGCAATTTTTGGACTGTGACTGCATACGCACTTTCCTTAATACTTGTATTGTTTATTTATGCACTATGCTGCTATTTTAGCATTTTTTGAGGTGCAAATGCTTGCAGGCTTCCTCTGAAATTATTTGATCATATACATTTGCGGAATGCTTTACCGTCATCTGGTACTTACTTTTTTAACATGCACTTTAGACAACACTGTGATTTGTTTGAACATTAAGTTCACTCATGGATGGAAGCCAGCATACTGCTTTCACATCATAGATCTGCACTCAATTGTGTAACATTTGGATCAGAAACATTTAGGATTAAATACATTTTCTAAATGTTTTGAAAAAGCTTTTCTCAACAGAAGCTCTGCTGCAATAGTCACACTTTCAGGTAACTGATCTCTATGTTCCCTGCCTTTGAACAGCAGGACTTTGAAGACTTCAGACAGTAGGTGACTTGATTAGTTAATCTTGTTTCTTTCTTTGTTTCCTTTCACCTCCTATATTTTATTACATTTGAAAATGAAAACAAACTCTGCCAATAGCAAATTTGCTTCTGTTTCCTTTTGTTTGCACTGAGATTTATATATTTGCATAACATTGCCATTCCTTCTTACACAGAAATCAAGCCTGCTTTAGTATCACTGCAGACTAAGTAAGGGATAACCTACTGCAATTTCAAACAATAAAGGCTGATTGAAGTGTCAGTGATTTCAGCTGTGTTTTGTATTACAGAGTTGAACATACTTGTTTTCCATTTAAGCCAAACAATCGCAAGGAATAGAGATGACGGGATAAAGGGCAGTAGTCAAAGATGTGAGGCCTTTAGTGAAGCTAACTGCAATAGACAAGAACCTCACGGTTGTACTTATCTTTTATTTATTTATTTTTTAATTTTAAATTGAAATGAATGATATTCTGATACAAATAAACTTATTTACAATATTGCATTCTGTTCCCCAGTTATTCCTACAATTGATTTATGAGAACAGAGAGGAACACATGCAAGTGTACAAAGAAGGATGCTCTGGAAAATTAAAAGAACCCAGATTACAAGAAATCCATCACATTTCAGTTTTAGAATATATAAACAGCACACCCATTTATCTTATCTGAAGTAGTGAAAATGCAGCTTTCTCTGAGAGAAGCCTCTTTTCCTTGAGAAAATATGATGCTTCTACATACAAACAAACAACAACAAAAAACCTACAAAAATGTAATATGAAATACGCAGCAGAAATTCTGAAAATATGTCATAAAAATCAATCAAATTTCTTGACAAATGCATATTAAAAACGAAAACTTTTCATGGCACAGTTAATATTTATGCAAGTCAGTATGAAGTGATAACTCCACAATTATTTGAGGACCAACATCATTCATCAGTTTAGCTCATGAGTTATTCTGCAATGCAAGAAGTTTTCTTTAAAGAGAAAAATGCCTGTACCTGAAAGCACAGTGTTTTCAGAAATAGCTCATTTTCATTGAGCTCATGAGTGGTTTGAAAGGTAGTTGTCTAAGGGCTGTGTTTACACATTGACTCAGCCAAAGCTTTTGAGAGCTGTGATTTTTTCTTTTTGGACGGAATTCTGGAAGCTTAGAAAGCCTCAGTTTTACCTCAGATTTCAATGTCACCTAACCTCCTCCTTAGGTTATGCTGGGGCCTTTCCAGATCATTCTTCAGTCTTTCAGAATGGCCAAGATAACACAAGTAAAGAGCAACTAATCATTTCATTTCATAATTGATAATTCCAAACTGAGATACTTGGGGTTTCTTCCTCAATTAGAAATTGCATGTATTTTAATGTTTATTCCAAATGAAAAATGAACCTTTCAAATATTTCAGAATTTCCTAAAAAAATGGAAATTCAGAATTTTGAGACACTCTAATCACCATTCTTAGAGTTTTTCTTTTTTTCTTCTTTTTATTTTTACTTTTCCTAGAAATGCTTTTAAAACGTTTGAAATGTTCTTATTTGTGCTGATTAATCTGGAAATTCAGACCAAGCACATGATTTTATATGTTTTCAGATGTCCTTTATTAGGCTTCATTTTTATTTTTAATTATCCAATAAGGAGGATGTGATTTAGATGCCTGTACCATATCAAAAATATTAGCAAGTGATGACTAATCACAATCAGCAAAGCATGGACTGATATTTCCATAAATTATTTTAATTTATATATTATACTAGCGGAGTGTGAGACATAAGTTGCCAGAAATTGGATATCAACTTCCTGCTTGGGAAACTAATAGAAACTGATCAACTATGAGTATGGATCTTTGTGCAGAGCACTACAAATTTGGAACAATTAAAGACATAAGAAGACTGGGCTTCCAGCAGGTACTCTCCAAGTCCTAAGCACACAGCGCTGAAGACAGAGACATTATGGGTTCACTTCTCTTTCTCAAAAGCGCGAACAACTGCTAGGCATAGTGTATGTGACTAAATGGACAGTATTTCTCTCTGTTGCTGCTGTCAAGAGGTTGAAGATAAACTACACAAGACCCCATCAGCTGTACTCTGTCACAGAGGTTTCACTAACATGAGAGATCCAGTGGTGTTCCCGAATGTCCTTGCTGACAGCTAGGGCCAGTGGAGTATTCCTGTAACACCAGTCTTGTGCAATCAACACAAAGAATGAACTACAAAGGTCTTATGGTTGGTCTTTGAGTTTCTCGTGTCCAAAACTAAATGTATATGGTAAAATGAACAATTCTGTTGGCTAATCTCTCCCATCAGTCAAGAAGATTTCCCCATTCTACCTGTTAACCAGCTTACATTACCGCTTTTCCTTGCTCTTTGTCATTTTTCATTGATTTCTTCTCTAGAGTGCACTTAAAAACTGTGACTAAAACGTGAAGTCCTGATTCCTACTAATGTTAAAACTTTGGGGAAAAAAAGAAGAAAAAAGAGAGGTGCATGAAAGCAAGGAGATTCTTTTTGATCCTTTGAGATACACTTATAAACAATAATTCCTTTATTCAAGTGGTTTAATCAATTTAAAAACTGTTTCTAGACCCAGTAGAACTTTAATAAATCAATATCTAGGAAGTCTTTGAAGATAAATGTTGCTGCAGCATGTCCTGTCTGAAGTTGTCTCTCATCTGTTTCCATTAACTTCCCTAGCCACAAGGGGCAAAGCATCTTGGAATGATGCTGCAGGTTGTCCAGAGAGAGATTCTTTAAAATCCCTACTGCTGGAGCCCGCTTTGGAAAGTATTAAGAAGTTATGAGCACTCTGAAAATCAATTTACTAAAAAATCAATTTACTAAAAACTACGGTTAGACAGGCTGTCAAAACCTATGACCTCCAAAATCACTTATCTGAAATGTGCACTAATTGTTGTCTTCAGATTGTACTCATTAAAAGTCATTGTGCTGCAAAGAATGAACAAATAAAGTTTATACTGAGTTATAGCTTAATTTCTCATTGGTGCATTGAGATTTAGAGTGTGAAGAAGTTACCATCTATTCATTTAGCAATCTGTGACCATGAAAAGTTATCACTCCTTTCTAAAACTGTATCATCTCAATCCCAGAATAACTTAGCTTATTTTGCATAATAAAGAAAGTTTGATAATCAGAGTTCAAAATTTCACAGGTTTTGTAACAGACTTCATCTATGTACTTTATTTAAAGAATCTTGTAGTTTTACTGAATTTGGTGGGACTGCTGATATGTATAAAATTAAATATATCCTGAAAATGAGCTGGGACTGGATTTCTTTACCTTAACATATTTTGCCCCAAATAAATTCCCAGAGAGATCTGCAAATGTGCACAAACGGGGTTCAGTGATAACTTTTATAATCTGTCTCTTCTCACTGAATTGTGTGAGGAAAAGAAAACACAAGCAATGTACTCAAGATGAACATTTGTGTGACACTGAGAATTGTCATAACTATACTTGACATTTGTTTCCTTTGGAATAGGAATGGAGAAATGCAGGACCTCCAGCTGGGGCAAGCAGTCCTTACCAGTTTGGGCAATGGGGTGTTTTATTCTGTTACCTTTAACAGGGTCACATGAAACAGAGCCCATCTCCGACCACAGACAAAAGCTTTCTAATCTGCTACATCTGCTGCTGCACCTAATATTTCAGAGATTTATTTCTAACTTGTATGTCTAAGTCCTTAACGAAATAACAACTGATTGTCTAAAATGCCCTGAAAGTGTAAAAAGATGTAAGTCTTTAGCACGCGTTATCGGAGCTATTACTTCTCCTCTCCAGAAAGTTTTCACTCCAAATCAGTAACAGAGAAAGATAAACCCAGATCAAATTAATAAATCCAGTCGACTTCACCTGGATCCCAGACTGGAGCACTTACAGAAAAAAGGCAGCTAGATAGCTTCAAACATCAACAGCTGTGACCTTTCTTGTGACCTCTGAGGGAAACTGATATGTAGAAAAGCTTTAAAAGGCAATTACAGGAGGTCTATTAAGAACCACATACAATACGAGCAATTTTTTCCCGGTAAATGAGTAGGGCAGAGCCTCTTTAAGGACCATACCTTTCAATTTCAGCATCGCTGCTAACAAAGAAGATGATGGAGAACAAATTCTAAGCAAGACCTGCAGCCTCTCCTTTTTCAATACAGAAATTTTCTACAAAAGCTTTCTCTACACAATACATCCAAAGGCAGCCCTGAAAATCCTCCACTACAGGAGAATACAGATAAGAACCAAGCATGCCAGTTAAAATCCACCATCACAATGGGAAAACAGTACAAATACCTATGCTTTTATGCAATAATTGCAATACATTATTTCTAGTAATAAGGTTACATATGTGAAGCAAATACTGATCGAGGGTGCCAGCAGATCACGTTCATAACAAGGTAGAGAAGGCAAATGCTTTGTGAAAAAACTGTAATTGATTCAATACCCAGTTGGTTGTATGCCTATTGATATCTAGGTTGTCTGAGTAACCTTAACACTAAGTACAATACAGAAAGTAATTTGTTATCACAAGTCTCTCAAATATATTACCTCATTCATGTATATATTTTGAGACTCAAACCTAAATGGTGCTGTCCAAAATGCCTATCATGACTTGAAACAAGCAATAGACATTCCTGGAGGCTCTAGGAGAGTCTGAGAGCTTAGCAGAGTAGGAAGATGTGTAGCATATGTTTCCCTTCACTGCTCTCCCTTTGTTTCGGTTCCCTTGGGAGCTTGTGGCACCAGAGATTTCTGGCATCACCTGAGCAGATGCAAGGACCTGGGGGGAAGAAATTTCTATGCAGTTGTATTTACTGACTACACCATTTGGGTTGGAAGTGCTGACTGCTCTTCCAGTGGACTTCTTTTCACGAACAACCCATGGATTGACTGGGAGTGACTTGGCCAGCTGATGCAGTGATACCTCTAGTAATCAGGTGATTACCTTCTGGTAATCAGGTCAAGACCTGAACCTGCTGCTTATTTGGCAGACAGTAGTTTTGGCTGGGTTCTGCCCTCATCATATCAAACTCCCCTTAGAGACAAACTGAAATGCTTATGTGGTCTTGCAAGAAAAGTTCAGCTTGAGGGTGTGACCTTGGTAGAGCAAGATCACCACTAACATCTGAAGCCCTAGTCCTGAGAAGAAAATGCAGTTCCCAAGGCCCTCACTGTGAAAAGCAAAATGATACTCACTTAGGGCTTAGGTTACAAACAGATAAAGAATCCCTTAAAATCAAATGTTTGACCTGAAACAGCCAAACCTTCTTTACACTCTGTTCTAACCTAACACCTTTTACTGCAGCAATGCTGTTCAGAGCAATCAGTATTCTGAGGCACAGACTCTTTCCTTTCTTAATGCAAAGCCTTACTTGCACTTCTTTCAGTAGGCTGCATGCTAATGAGGACAGTTTGCAACCTTTGCTGTCAGTGAGGAGTCCCGGGGTAGCACTCCCTGATTCCTGGTTGGTGGGAAGCACTGCACACGACACCCTCTAATTGGGGAAAAAAAGCCAAATGATACCTTGTCGACATGCAGTTAAAACAAGTTACCTTAACAAAACGGATGTTTCGTATTTCATGTGAAGATGACGTTCCTCAGGGATCCTTTCTGCTGGCCTTTAACAAATACTCAGTTCAGTCATCAGCTTTGCTGTACTTCCAAATTTGGAGGTTAAGAAGCTGAAGCAGAACACATACGTACAGAGAGCACGCAGTTACAGACATTAAAGGTGAGATGTGCAATAGTGGCATACAGCCATATTTTTTAAGAGATGGGCCTACTGTTGTTCAGATTACTGCATCACTGAGATGTAGCAGGGGAGATGAGGTTCCCCTGAATACCAACATATCCAAGGACTTAACTTCTTCTGAGACTGAAATCTATATAAACAACCAGCCTGAGCAGAGGCAGAGAGGCACAGATATGTCCAGTACCCTCTGCAAGGTGACATACAATGTCAGGAAAGAGCTGGGGACACAAATCAATTCTTTTAAGAAACCTTTCTGATATAGCCAAAGGAGTACACTGTAGGTGTTCATGGTGCTGTGACCATTTATACTTAGCTGAGTGCACACTCTTTGCAAAAGTTTGCCAAGAAACTGTTAATATTTTCAAAGAGAAATACTGACAGAAGCTTATGCCCACCCAAGACGTAACCTATATTTTTTCCGGTTTTAGTGAACAATAAAATTAAACATGAGTTCTGTAGTTGTAAAAATAAATCATTTTCTAAGCTAGTTGAAAAGTTTTCATAAAACGTTTCTTTTTTTATGTTGTTGTTGTTGGAAAAAGGAAAATTTCAGACACCTTTTTGAACAGAAATAAATCATGAAGCATGTGTTTTGTCTGAAAGGGTATAGTCAGTTCTCCTCATCATGAATGGCAGCAAAGATCTATGCATGAGTGCTCACTGTTACTGAATACTCCCCTCCCAATTTCATCTTTCATTCTCAAAGTAGAGCATGGTCTGCTTGCAGCAGTCAAGACCTCATTCCCACATCAACTTGCTGTAATCTCAAATATTCATTCTTTCTTCATACATTTTTCTCCCTAGAAATGCTGAAGCTTCAGGCGATATTGATGTGAAACGTAACTTAATATGGACCAGGGAGAAGTATCCCTCATTCAGCTGCTTTCTCAAGTATGTCCGGTTGTGGCCTCCAGTTTAAAGCTTGTTACTTGTTTTGAAAGCCTGTTACATCTCATGAAACTTAGATATTTAGCTTCTGGATGCTTTCATAGTTTAAATGCTGTCATTTCACCTTATGCACATAGAAATTCTTTTCCTATCTATGCCAAAGCGATCCATCCACTTCTCTCACAGGTTCTTATAGCAGCTTCTGGGGTACAGCAGCACAGGATTTCTTCTGTGAGAGCAATTTGCTCTGCCATTATATTGTCTGCAATGTATGCAGCTGTACTGTTTTACCATGTTGGTCTTGGAAGGAGCTGGAAAGCAATTGGTTTCCAGCCTAAGCTTTACTCCTTCCTAGCCCACTGTGCTCTCCAAGGGAATCTCTGCAGGATTCTGTTAAAGAGGGAAAGGAAGATGAAGTTGCGTTCAGACCTTGCTCAGACACAATATTACACCAAATCAACGGTTACATCCTTTTCTGCTTTTTACTCGTTTCTTCTGTCAGCTCACATAGATGATGAACACACCTCATCCTGTGTCCACATCAGCTGCCCTCAACTCCCGCTGCCTGGGCCCACATTTCCCTCACTGCAGGGAGCTAGTGCATTTACCGTGGCCACAAAGATACTTCAAAGGAAAACACAGGCAATTCTTGAAACACGGATGATGAACACATGCTGGACTGAAAAAACACTTCCTGCAGAGGGGTGCAGCATCTCATAAGTGGTGCTAACTCAAGGCTCTGTCATCCCGGACACATTCTCTTAGATGCACCACCAGCAGCCATGCCCTCTTCAGGCTGAGCTTGAGGCTCCCTGGTAACAGTTGTAAATGGGAGAAGTCACAGGAGGCAAAGGCCACATAGCCTTGTTCCACGAAATGAGTGCAGAGCTGCTCTGTAAATGGAGTTGGCATGTATGTGAGATGCTCATTGCTTGTAAATACTGGTGGGAGTGAAATGTGCAGAGCTCATGGGGAATTTCTATGGAGCCCTACACAGTTACAGAGGCATTCCTCCTTAAATTTAAGGCAGCTAATTAGAATAATACATGTGCCACTTCAGCATGATGCCTGATGATCCTGCTGTGGAGAGAGGAAAAAAAAGCTTGCTTGAGAGAAAAAATGCTGTTATCTTCCCAAAGCAAATACAACTCTGAAACCTAGCATACACTTTTTCAGAGATGTTGTAGTCATCTGTCATGGATCTCATCTACACTACGGTGTGCGCATCCCGTTGTTCAGCATGTCACCCTGTTGCTAAGTACGAAGCCAGAAAAAAGTAGGCAGGCCACTTCCTGCCTCATTGACAATGTGAGAGAGGAGGGTCTGAAAAATAATGTTGTAGAGACTGAAAGCTAAAAAAGTAAGAAGGACCGAGCCATGATTCCCCTTCTTTACATTATTTCATTTTTTCTCTTTCAGTAACTCATTTTGAGTTGTTCCTAACTGCTGGTGATTTCTGCCTCTGCTAACCTTTTAAGAATCCTAAAGCAGAGAAACAATTTTCTCATTTATTCATGCTACTCCATCCTTTCTAGAAAAGAAGGTATTATCTCAGTGACCACTTTTTGCATCACTGTAAAAACATATCCTGTGCAAAAGTGAGTGAGGGCAGGAGGACATGCCTGGAGCCCTTCTAGCACTCAAACAATCCTATTTTGCTTTATCATACCACAAAGAGCATACTAGCCTTGAAACCACCACCTCCCTTGAGAGTAATGTCCCAGGAGACGTTCATCAAGGACTGTCAGAAAAACACCATCCTTCAGCCCCACTGGAGTGTGACTAAATGTGGTTGTGATAGTGTGTTTTTTCTTTTGTTTTCTTTGCCTCTCTCTAATGCATTAATTTTTAAAAGCTGTTCTAATGAAAGCTTTAAACAAAAGGCCTAACATGTGAAGGAAAAGTAGTCAAAATGTTCACGAAAAATAAAAAATGAAAGACATCTTTGTTTTGTTCAGAATTTTCACTGAATTCTTCATTCCTACACGTTCACCTCCATCTATATTTGTTTTGTAGTGTTAGGGGGCAGAAGCCTATATTTTGATTGTTTTTGATTAGAAAAAAAGACAGAAATAAGATTCTGGTCATCCCTTATACACACATGAGGATTTCTAAGTGAAAAGAAATGTATTAGAAAACAAAGGCTGAAAACAGCAGTGCACCCTGTTCATATCGCAAACCTTACATATGCAGCTATAGCATAGGGCAGCAAATTATACAGTGAAAAATTAGTCAGCAAGTATATGATTGCTTGCCTGGGGATGCATAAAGAAACCACAAAACATAAAGGTCTTGCACAAAGCCACTTGCAAAAGCCAGACTCAAACACAGAAGGCCTGGTTTAGAAGAAAGAGGCAGCCTAAAAAACAGTAAAAGAATACAGTAGGAGGTCTCTCAAACAGGCAGAGTCCTTTCACGCCTATGGACAACCTCCTCACTCTGAAGTGGTGCTCTCTGGTATGAAAGACCTGGTTTTATTATACTGTTTGAGAAAGTTTCTTCCCACTCTTCAGTTTCCAGATGAACCTTCTGCAATGACATACAATAATTTCTCAGTAATAATGAAGTTTGAAATGTTAACAGACAGGAAGCTTTCGTTGGACAAAAAACAACCCTCATTTTTTGAGGGTACATCAAGACAGTTTCATGCCCAATACCCACTCAGGCTAGGAAACAGAAAGGGCACAGCCTGCTCTGACTCGGGCCTCCTGTGTGCTGAGGATTCTGGGCCAGGATGCCCCAGCTGTGAACATGGTGGGCCAGGTGCTCTTGGCTGCAGCCCCACACCACAACCCCACTGCAGGCCATCAGGTGCCAGGCTGCGGATCCCCAGTTGCCTTGTGGCACTCCCCAGAAAAGCAAGGAGATGGTGAGGCCCACTGAGGGCCTGCAAGTCCAAGGGAGGCTTCTGGGTCCTCTGTGTCCATGAAGTGACAACCATCCTTAATGGCCTTCTCTCTACTCCACATTTTGCTCTGATTGCCAAAGGAATTAAACGCCAATATAGGCAACCCTGAAATCTTTGCAGGCCTGGTTATCAGAGGATTGTGAACAAGTCTGCAAACTTCTCCATAATGACCTGGAGGGGGTCACAGAAATCACCCTGAAGCTGAAGGAGTAGCTGTATCTTCCCTGGACATGCCTCGGGGTTGCAGCTTCGCAGCAAGGACAGCTGGTCAGTGTTGATTACTGCTTTGTGTGCACAAAGCAGGGGCACCACACCACCACCCTACTGACTGAAATTTGCATGGTCCTGCTTAGCTCCAGGAACTGCCCCCCCCCCACACACACACACCTCCTCCCATCCCGACCAGCTCCTTGCTCTGGGGTAGTGTTGGCAGCAGGATTCATTGCCCACCCGTCTTTGAGACCTTTACATCTCCCACACAACTTCACCTCACCATGAAGCTTACAGCATGCAGTGGGTTAAAAATAGAACATTAGGAGGTAAACACAGGAATTCCTCCATCGTCCTGTGCTACACACTGTTTTGGTTCCTTGTTTTCTTCTCCCGTATTGTTATAACAGCCTGTCACATGCCTTCTGTTTTGGTTTGGTTTGGTAGGGAGAGGAGTTTCGCTGGAGTTTAGGTTGAGAAAATTGTCATTATTTCTCAATACCGTATCCTTTCCTTATTCATACAGAGCAGGATGATTCTGTAGCAACTTGAAATCAAACTTTGATTAAACAGTGATAAAAAGGTACATTTTTAATTTTTTTTTTTATTATTTATAAAAGACAGAAGTGTTTCTAATCAAGTAAAATAGAACCAAAACATCCTAAGAAGCTATGCTCCCTTCCTACGAACAAACAGCAGTCATACCCAGTAGCATAGCTCACTTCAGACAAGTGCTGTGCTTCAGCAGATGGCACTTTGAGAGGCTGGTGCAGGACCCAGCACGACGAGTTACTGCTCTCCAATTAGGGACTTCGGACGCTTCCTGAATAATGTAGCTATTAACAAAAGCAGTGATTCTAAAGTTGGTAATATTCAGTCGCCACCCAGCTTGCCCCACGATGTTCCACAAGGTATGGCGAATCATGTAGTCTTATGACCTTTATCCCAAGTAATTAGAGCTCATGTTTATGTCACTGGGGCCTGTCCAAGGGGTCTGAAGGTCTATTTCCTCACAGCGATGGAAATCTCTAGGTAAATCAGTGCTGTCTGGGGGAATAAAAAACTGTTAACTCACCTGTTTGCTGTGTATGAGACATTGTTAAGCTCTGTAAATTAACAGGGGTAAATTCTCTTTACCTGAATTAATTCTCAGCTCTACTAATAGGTTAAATAATTTAACAAGGTCCTAAGTCTGCATGACAGCCTTAATTTAGTGCTTAGCTCTCTTTGTGTGCTGAAGTAGTTTCGAGGTCAGTTGAATTAAATCAACGCTAGCCTAAAGACAGAGTTAAGCTGTGCAAATAGTTCCCTGAATCAGGAAGCACGTAACCAGCAGATAACTCAGTTAGGTTTCAACTTTTGTAGGTGTAATTTCTTTTGTCTTCTGGGGTTTGGAGCAAGCTTTGGAAAGAAAATTCCACATTCTAGCAATGCTAATGATGTATGTGCAGCCTCAATTAGAAAAATAACTATTTGCGGAGTTGGGCTCTGGGATTGAGCTTGCCTAAATCAAGGCTTGGGCATTTTGTCAGCCTGCTAGTACACGTGCTAGCACACTGCTCTTTCTATTTCCACCCCCTTCTTCAGAATACATTATTTTTAAGGGACAGTTAAAGTTTCTCATCTTTGCTTTTTCTCTTTTACATTCAGCTTTATATTATCATATGTTGTCAGCTAATCCCACTTTCCTTGTGAGCAGCCTACCCCACCATTTAAGTTAAAATGGTTTTCAGAAGAAGTCAGTCCTATAAGATGTTATGACATTTTGTGAAACAACATAATGCAGTGTGACTGATGCAGATGGATATACCCCCATAAAGCTTAGAGATTTAGACATGTAGTTTTACCCCCAAAATCACTCCATAAAGCAGTTTTGTTTAAAATATCGCTTTGAAACCCTATTTAAACTCCTTGGAATAGATAACAAATTTATTTAAACTTTTATATAAAAAGCTTTTTACCTGAATGCTTAGAGTTTTTCTATGTGCAAAGCTTTTTCAGCTCAGAGCATAGGGAAAAATATAAAATATATTAAAAAGTATCTAGCTAATGTTTCTTTCTTTACTCTCACTCCTGAAGTAAGAAAAAATGCTTTAGTGGGATCAATAGCTATAAATCATTACAAATGATTTGAGGTTTTATTTCATCTACTTTTATTATAATGTCCATGCCATCTGCTGTACATATTGAGCTTATTACACTAATTCACTTTGCAAGCTGCAACCTCTGAGTGAGAGATGTCAGAGGGCAATTGATTAGGGGATATTTGTTCTGTTACACCTTTTCCTTTAATTTCTCTCCATAAGGATTTCAGGTTGAGCAAGTGAGCTGACATGATAATGGGGCCTCAGGTCTGGAGATAAATGAGATGTGTGACTTTGTGCATTCATAAACATCAGAACATCTTTTAACCTGGCAGTGATGGGAGGGACAGTCAGTGTCAGCTGTGTGTTAAAACAAAGCTGAAGGCACAAAGTTGTTTCTTTGCTTAAAAGCTGAAAGAGAATGAACGTGCAACGTATAAATGATAGCTTAATCCAGGAATCTACTTCCCATACACCTTTTATTATCTGCATTCAAAATAATGTTGTGTGATACCAGTAGGACAGAGAAAAAAGAAAAAAAGTAGAACAAGGAGAAACTCAAAAGGTCCTCTGTAAGTGACATCACTTATATATCAAGTATTGGCACTGTATTCAGTATGTGAAACTCAACCACAAAGGAAGAACTGTTTTGCTTCTACAGTTTTCAGCCCTATGGCCTGAAATTTCTGTCTCCCACATTTGCACTAAGCACACATTAAGGGTTATAGGTGCTTGAAAAAATATTCATCACCTTGTCTCCATCAGTTCGAGACAGTGTCAAGAAGAAGAAGTGAACAAGACATGTCATAAATATTAGAGACTGGCATGGTAACCTTAGAGCAATCAGTCCAAGTATGACAGTAGCCTGAATATTTAATAACTAAGGCAAACTTTACAATAGCAAGCTGAGTTTCATCCCACTTTGACCTGTTTATAATTAACTTGTACATCATGTCTGAGGTCCTGACACTATATATACAGCTGAGTAACATTTACACACCTGAGAAGTTCCAATGAGTTCAGACAAAAACCATGAAAAATTTCATCTACTGGATACTACTGTTGGACCCTAAATTTAGACAGCCATGCATGAAGACACCAGTCTAAGAACCTCTCAAAAGGTCAGGACAGTATTTTAGCAAAGGTTTCTCACTGGGACTCCAGGACCACCCAGCCAGAACTCTTTCCTGGTATGGTGCCCGCTGTTCCTTGAAGAAAACAGCCTGGGCTAAAAAAAAAAGAGACCTCACTAAGCACTGTCACAGGCTTCCCAGAGAAGCTGTGGAGCCTCCTCTTTGGAGGTCATCAAATAAGCTGCCTGGACATGGTCCCAGGCAACCAGCTCCTGGTGGCCCTGCTTCAGTAGGGGTTAAACCAGATGGCCTCCAGACATCCCATTTCAGCCTCAACTGTTCTGTGATTCAGTGATGTTTGAAGGTTTGGAACTATACAACATGCTATTAGTTGCACTCGTACAACTCAAGGCTGGCTTGTGACCCCTCTTAAATTCCAGCTATTACAGACTTCAAAAGCAAGTCTAGTCACTGGTAAATTATGTGCTCTCTCACACCGTTTCCATTGTGCCAGCAGTGTGCCCAAGATTGCCATTTTTAGCTCAAAGGTAGACTGAACAACTTCCATTTATTTGGGTAAACAGGTTCTCAGATGATCTTCGTTTTGCTTAAGATTTTATATTAGTCAGTGATTACTTTAAACACAGTTCAGATGATTCTCAAGCACATAATTTATATTGAAGGTAAATGGCACACCACAAAAGTCTGTCTCAAACTTATTATCAGTGATAACCTCTGAGAGAGAGACAGACTCTGCTGTCTGAGAATGTTACTCCAATAATACCTCAAAATACTTAGAAATTGCAATGAGTATATTCTTCTTCAGTTCATGAATTTTTAAATAGTAAAATGTCAGATCTTACATGACCTGGCCCCCAGCTATCCGGTTGTGTCATATTGTGCATCTAGTTTCCTCAGTGGGCAGGCTCCTCTTTGCCCTATTATTAGGTACTTTACAGCTTCACTACTAATTGCACAAACTGAATCATTTATGACAGAAATCAGGGCAACAATGGAGACAAAAAGATTGCAGTAAAGCATTGCAACTGGCGTACTGAGGGATGCTGAATAGAAGTGCCAGCTGTGTCTTATCAAAAGAGACAACTGAAAAAGAAAATCCCAACAAGGACTTTATGCATTCAGTGGTTCTTTGGTGTCTGTAGGAAGAAAACAGCAGAAAGGATTACTGAGAGCCTCTCTACGCAGTAGGTCACACCACCACCCTGTGATGAGGTGTGGATTGCCATTTCACTGTTACTGCTGCAGTGTTTTTTACAATACAGGATTTGCTACTGCATTAAGAACATAAAGTGACTTTCTCTCTCTTTGACAGAGCTTCAGCTAGTTGTGCTGTACCCATGTCTCTCCAGCACATTTTCTCTGCAACTTACTGAACTTCCAGCACTGAATAGGCAGTGTTAAAAGCACAGCAACAGAGCCAGGAGCCTGACTGCTGGGTAACTCTTTCGGTAGAGAGTAAATAAGCTCCTTTGTATGAGGCATTCCCAGGAGAGCTCTTCTCCAATTGGCACAGACTGTGAAAACACACCCCTTCCTTGCAGTGCTGGGGGAAGAAGTAATATCCTTCTCCTTTAATCTCTCCTGCAGCAATCTAATATATTCTCACTGGCATAGCCAAAGCCACTGGCTAACAGCATCTGGTGGTGCAGCTGAAGCCACAAGGAAAGCTCAGGCAGTACGTGCAGGACCTGTGCAGAGATGATGATGAATGCAGGGCACGTAGGAGGCAAGCCATTTACATTTTGGCAGCCTCTACAAAGTAGGTCCCAAAAAGTCATCTTCTTCTGTTGGGAAATAGGGAATTGTGCATCATTACCACTATAATGTTTCCTGCTACCTGTCCAGCATCCCCGTGCAGAGCAGTCACCTTTTGGTTAGCCTCATGGACTGATGTATGGTACTGCAGTTATGTTCACCTTGACTAACACAGCTAAATCCTTCTCAGGATCTAAAACCCTGATCTAAAGCTTCATTCCACAGGTAAACTCCCATAGCTAAAGGGGACTGCATAGGGCAGAAGCAAATATTAAAAGGCCCTACCCCAGAGGTTTCAATAATTTAATAAGGATAAATAAAGCATAGAGAAAATGATCATCAGGAGCATCTCAGCAGATTAGCACCTCACATATTGAAAACATTACAGGGTCTAAATATTGCAGCATGAACATCTTGCTTGTCTATGAGCACAAGTAATACTGCAAACCACGTAGGAGTTGCATTTTAGATGGCTGAGATGCACAGTTAGCTTAAAGAGCCACAGTCATTATTTTTAGACACGGATGATTAATTTGCTTTACCAAGACTCAAATGTAACATAATGTATATAATACAATTAGAAGGCTATGTCTCTATTAATACTGTAGGCAAAATGAAGAGATAGGTTTACGAGAAACAGTGGGAGTCTGATAGTTATTTATACCTTCATCCTGTCTCTGAGCGTGTAGACTTCAACCTGAAAGCTTGAGCACTTGAGAGGCATGTGCAACAATCAGTGTATTAGTGATTTGCCTTCAAATTCCACACTTGAACATGTTTTGCCATGTTTACATTGCTAGTCTAAGAGTCAAACAGGACATGACCATATGCTGAGGAGGTCAAAAAAGAGGACAAGCATGCAAAAATTTGGTACCATGTCTGGAAAGATAATGAAAAGGAGACTTTCTTCTATATGAATTTACTTTTTCTCAGATGTGTGGCATGCCAGGAACCCAAGAAGTGTGATGCAAAGGAAGGTGCCCTGCTTCATTTTCATCCAAGGAAAAATAAGAGTGCCATACCTTGGAGAGGTCATCCTAACACCTTCTAGCAGTCCTCTGTTAGGACCACAAGGCTAAATTCTCAACTTGGCTAGACGATTAGCATCACACAGAACAAATATACATTTCTTTCTCTGCAGACTAATTGCTAAATGTTATCAGATCCATATTACCAGTACAAATTTTGGCCCGTCTCTGCACATGTACACTGGGTAGAAATAGTCATATTAAAAAATAAAAATAAAAATAAATCCACCACCAATAAAAATCCAGTACCCAAGAAACTAAAAACCCACTGGAAAATAGCCAAGGAATCAATGTAGTGGTGCACACTTAATAGAGAGCCTGTTCATAGTTCTCATTAATAAATTGCATTATTCTTGTTTTATTCCTTAAAGAGTTCAATGTTCTTACTTTGTTTCTCATTCACCAAAGGGCAAGCAGGAAGCAATCATACACTAAGGGGTCAAAGCATGTCAGCCTGCCTATGGACATGTTAAATAGGAACTAAAAGTACAAGGATGGAAGATGCCAGATCTGGAAAACATCCTATGAACAGATGAAGCCAGTCAGCTAGAAAGACTTAACCACTGTCTAATTGAAGTAACCATTTAATGTATTGAATACAGCTGAGGTTTTCTTTGCTAGCCATGCAAATGACAACTAATGCATCCCTACTTAAAGCCTAAGCTTTATTTTATTTTTTTCTGAAACACTGCTGGTGAACTGATTAGTTAGTGAATGCTTATAAAGAAATACATAAAGTAATCTAATTATAGTAATACATGTGCTGTGGCTGAGGGGTGATTTATGTCAAGACTAATTCTTAATGTTGTGTGTTTCACTGTAACTGATCATTTAACAAATAAACAGGAAATAGTACAAACAAGCAAAAATGGTGGAGATATTCACTCAGTTAGCAATAAACTTGGGAGTATGTGAACATCCTTATTCTGGAGGGATTTCCCAAAGTAGAAATAGGGTACCTCAATCTCCATGATACATTGAATCCTCAAGACCTTTCTGTACCCAAATCTAGAAATATTGGGTATCATGATAAAGTTTTGAATAATTAGCACAGATGTGTATACATCCTCTACCATTTCAGTTACAGTGAAGCTCCAGGGAGCCAAGATTTTGCTTGTTGCGTATTCATTTATCATTCATTTAAAAAACGTGGCTGTTTGCCAATAGGAACTGAAATGAAATCACCACCTTCTCACAGGCAATCCAACAATCCTCCAGTTGCAATGACATTCACTTACTAATGGGTTAGTTCAGTTTTAATCCGCTGTCTAGAGATGAATAGCATTAATTATTGTAATTGGTAGTGACAGTAATGGGTGCAACATTTCCAGGGCTAATTTACTCTACTTTTGTGAGGTATCATGCTAATGTGGCTATTCTGCTTCAGTACTCAAGATAACTAAAGCTAGCTCAAATGTCTTTCTACTGTACAACAATTTGCAGCGCCTCTAAATCTTAAGATTTGCAGCGTGTGCAATGGTATGGTGTTGCTGCACTTAGGCTATTGACTGGACCTGAATGTACTGAAGCATCCTGAAAGAAATTATGTGAACCCATCCAACACTGGCATAACGTATACAAAATGTTTTGTTCAGTTTGGCAGCTGAGTTGGGAAAAAATATTGGCTTAATTAAATAATAATAAAGAACCCACTTACAACAGGTGAAGATAGGAACCAGATTAAAGTAGGTCATTTTGAAAAATTATTTTGTACTTTATAGATTCAGAGCAGCTATTTGACCCAAGTTTTTTTACCTCTCAAGTGAGTCTCTCAACTGCTAAGTTATTAGTGCATGCTGAAGTAGGCCTCCCTCAGGCTCATCTGCTCAAACTGTTCCACTTTGAACAGCATACTTAAATATTTGGTGAGCAAATAAAAATGATTCTGTAGTTGGTAGTCAGGATGCTCTCCTAGAATATAAGAGACTTAATTATTTATCCAAAATGGAATAACAACAACAAGAGAGACTTACAACAGTGATCCATCCCAAGCCTTCTGAATAGACAATAGAACTGAATGTTGGGACACATTACCAGGAAAAGGATTAAAATGACCTCAGACAGAGAGGAACTGAATCCATGTCCACATCCTGCCAGGTAAATATCCTGAACAGCGGTCTACTGAATAAAACTGTGACTTGACAAGTTTAAAGAAATGCTGAAATCTGAAGTGGTAGAAGTTTTTTTTCGAAGTATCACTGGTAGTTGAAAAATTAGTAGAGCACAAATGAGACCAAATTGGTTTCTAGTTGAAAGAATTCAATAAAAGCACATTAAGAAATTGTATCTATATATATGTTTGTCTGTATATAGACATACATATATATGCATACATACACGATATACACATATAGGCAATTAGAAACTTGTAGGCACCAAGAACAAAGACTGTCAAAGAAGCAAAAGGGAGATAAAAGAATCCCAGCTATTTTTTCATGGTAGTATATGTTATCTCAAATATTAGAATGAAGAAAGGTTGAGGGAAATGGGCTTGTTTAGCTTGGAGAAGAGAAGGCTCCGGGGAGACCTCATTGTGGCCTTCCAATATTTGAAAGGAGCATATAAACAGGAGGGAGAACGACAGTTTACGAGGGTGGATAGTGATAGGACAAAGGGCAATGGTTTTAAACTGAGACAGGGGAGGTTTAGGTTGGATATTTGCAGGAAGTTTTTCACACAGAGGGTAGTGACACACTGGAACAGGTTGCCCAAGGAGGCTGTGGATGCCCCAGCCCTGGAGGCATTCGAGGCAAGGCTGGATGTGGCTCTGGGCAGCCTGGTCTAGGGGTTGACGACCCTACCCGTAGCAGGGGGTTGAAACTAGATGAACATTACGGTCCTTTTCAACCCAGGCCATTCTATGATTCTACGATTCTATGATTAGAAGGAGATCCCATTTACTAAAATAGAATTTAAGTCTGTTCTTACAAGTTACATTAAATAGGGTTATGTTTTTATATACAGACTGGAAAGAAAAAATACAAGATCATGAAACAAAAGATCAAAAATAATAAAAAGAAAAAATTACAGTCAATCTGAGTGGTTCCAAAAAGGCTTTTATGAAAATTAATCAGTATCCAAATTACATTAAATTCTTCTTTATCTGTTTTTCAAACCTCTGGCTTTTTACTGCTTTTTTTTTTTTTTTCCCCTAAACCTCAATTTAATAAAATTTGATACCATTTAAAATGGAATCCTATTTAAAGTTATATATATTCATACAGAGAGTAAGTTAAATTTCAGACTTGTGCAGAATATATGAAAGGCGGCACAGATTTTAGCAGAGCCATATATGCCTAAAACCTGAAGAATAATGCAATTCATAATGAAGAAAAACATACACTACCTAAAGAAGTGCACAAGATAAGATTCTGAGTAGACAGAGTGGTTAAACCTAAGAGCAGCTCCATTGATTGTGATTAAACCTAGGAGCAGCTCCATTGACCTACTAGTTGACTCAGAAGAGAAAGAATGGAAAGTGACAGTTTGGGCTACCGAGTCCAAGCTCCCAGCTAGCAAAGGCCCTGATACCACATTAATACGCTTGCTAGGAGGAATTAAGCTCACGCTAGTCCCTTCCGCCTGTTCCAGAGCCTCCTCCCTATGATGCTCAGAAATCTTCCTCTCACATGCAGCCGAAATTTATTCATGGCCTGCTTAGACTCATTTGTTCCTGTGCCAACATTGTCCTTTGGCTTAAATTGCTCTCCTCCCTCCCTGGTGTTTATCCTCCCGATGTATTTATAGATAGCAATCAGATCCCCTCTCAGCTTTCATTTTGCTAGGCTAAACAAGCCAAACTTTTCCCAGTCTCCTCTCATAAGACAGCCACTCTATTCCCCTGTTATCCTCACAGTCCTCCTCCACACCTGCTCCTGCTTATGTTGCCAGTTGTTAGTTTTTGCCAGGAAACTGAGACATCCATTTGAAGGCATCCGTAAGTCTATGGGTCCCAAAGAGATGCATCCCAGAGTCCTGAGGGAAATGGCTGATGCAGTTGCCAAGCCATTCTTGATGATATCTGAAAAGTCATGGTGGTCAGGTGAAGTCTCTGCTGGCTGGAAAAAAGGCAGCACCACACTTATTTTTAAGAAGGGTGTAAAGGATGACCCAGGGAACTACCGACCTGACAGCCTCATCCCTGTGCAGGGCAATATCATGGAGCAGATCCTTCTGGCAAATATGGTAAGGCACATGGAAGAGAGGGAGGTGATATGGGATAACCAGCATGGCTTCACCAAGGGCAGGTCCTGCCTGACCAACCTTGTGGCTTTTTATGATGGCAGTGGACAAAGGAAGAGCCACTAAAGTCATCTATCTGGACTTCAGTAAGGCCTTTGACATGGTCCCCCATAACATCCTTCTCTCCAATTCAGAAAGATATGTATGTATTTTCTGGGTGAACTGTTCAGTGGATGAGGAACTGGTTACAAGATTGTAACCCCAGAGAGTGGTGATCAATGGCTCAATGTTCAGATGGAGATCAGTGACAAGTGGTGTCCTTCAGGAGTCAGTACTGGGACTGGTCCTCTTTAACATCTTTATCAGCAATATCAACATTGGGATCGAAAGCATCCTCAGCAATTTTACAGATGACACCAATCTGTGTGGTGCAGTTGACACACTCAAGGGACAGGAGAGACAGGCTCAAACAGTGGGCCCAGGTGAACCTCATGAGATTCAACCCATTCAAGTGGGATGTCTTTCACCTAGGTAGTGGCAACCCCCACTACCAATATAAGCTGGGGTATGTAAGGATGGAGCACATCCTTGCTGGAAAGGACTTAGGGGTACTGGTGGATGGCAAGCTGGATATGAGCCAGCAGTGTGCCCTCACAGTCCAGAAAGCCAGCCGTATCCTGGGCTGCATCAAAAGATGTGTGGTCAGCAGGTTGAGAGAGGTGATCCTGCCCCTCTGCTCTTGCGCTGGTGAGACTTAATCTGGAGCTACTGCATCCAGACGTGGAGTCCTCAGTACAGGAGGGACATGGACCTGTTGGAGCAAGTCCAGAGGAGGGCCACAAAAATGATCCAAGGGATGGAACACCTCTCCTATGAGGACAGGCTGAGAAAGCTGGGGCTGTTCAGCCTGGAGAAGAGAAGACTTTGAGGTGACCTGATAGCGGCCTTTCAGTATCCAGAGGGGGTCTGTAAGAAAGAAGGGGACAGACTCTTTCGCAGAATCTGCTGTGATCGGACAAGGGGAAATTGTTTCAAATTAAAAGAGGGGAGATTTAGATTAGACAGAAGGAAGAATTTTTTACAGTGAGGGTAGAGAGGCACTGGAACAGGTTGCCCAGAGAGGTGGTAGAAACCCTGTCCTCTGAGATATTCAAGGTTGGGCTGGACAGAACTCTGGGCAACCTGATCTAGCTGTGGATGTCCCTGATCACTGCAGGGGAGAAGGACTAGATAACTTTTAACGGTCCCTTCCAACTCAAATGACTCAATGATTCTTGGAAATAGCTGGGTCCCTGTTGACTGGGAGAAGGGTGCAATCCAGAATGAAATTAATGCGACTGAGCAGAGGCCACATATCTGTGCTTAACTGCACTATTCCCTGAACGTCATAGCAAAGCTGTGTTTTAGATTTGGAGCTCAATGATGAGCCCAAAGACTGATCACATACACCAAGTAAAGTTTATAATGACATTAAACATTAAGGAACACTAAACACTAAACACTGTCTTATAGGGGGAATGTAGATTTCACTTCACTAGTCATATAGATGAATATTTATCACACTGAGATGTCAAACAGAGCTACAGCTCTTCACGAGCATTTGTAAACATGCAAGATCTCAGATGCCCCCATATATGTACCTCCATCACCTACCTGAAGAGGATGTTTCAGGCTCAGGTGGCGGAAGCTGGCTCAGCACAGCACTCCACAGTCCCATCTGGAAGGGAAGATTTATAGAAAAACCTATTTTAGAGGGCATTTGACATTGAATATCCAAAGAACAGTGCAAAAAAGTTCAGATGCTTCTATTATTTGAGCTAAAGCTGCCTCAGCCCCACTCACCACTTACACAGTCATGTATAGATGGGCTAGCCTGTGACTATACTCAATAGGGCACTTGTTATGGGATACACCTGGGAGATGCACGATGGGATAAAATAACCTGCACTATTTCAGGCCCGTTGCAATGAGATGTATGCTCTTTGGGAACAACTAAATTAAAAGTATGTATTAATAGGGCTACTGTTCATATTTCATGTCAATGTATTTCTTCTGGACTATTTATAAATGTTACAAGAAAAATTATTGGTCAGATTCTCAGCTGGCATACATTGATGGAGCTTCATTAGCTACAATGAAACCTATCATTGCACCAGCCAATCCGTTGACTATTTATTAATTAAGTTGTAGAACATGCCTTTGAAGGAGATTTTTCATCCCTCTACGTAATCCATCTAACCATATTTCTTTTTTCACTTTCCCATGGACAAAATATACTCTTCAGATTGTTGCCAAAACCTGCATGATTCACTATATCGGAATAAATCTGCCCTTCTGGAATTTATGGGCAGGGGCACTATGCTGAGTCTGATTAATCTGAGATTTGAAGGGCTTCAGTCCAGCTATAAGTTTCAGTAAAGAGCTGTAATTACAGGTTAAGTATAGCAATTCTAGATTGCTGAACATTGCTGTATTGATCTCTTTAAACCATTAAATATAGAAGTTCAAATTCATGCACAAAGGCAACACTTTTGAAATCCCAGTAATTTAGGGGGATTATGTTTCCAAACGTGGTACAGATGGCATAACACTTATCTAAGTAATGGCTTCTCTGTGCTGGAAAAATTGAAGAATGGGCTGCACAACTAGGACTTCCATTTTATTTTAAAGGTCATGTTTCATTGTACCACTTCCACATTTTTTTTCAGTGAGGTACTGGCAAAGGCAGAGAGGTTATGGGGGAATGACAGGTTGACAAAACTCATATCTCAGCCATTAGCCCAGTGATTTTCCTGGTTGCCACTGTCCTGAACTGTATGAATGCACTGTTAAAACAGCAAGAACTATTTCTTCAGTAATCCAGTAATCCTCTTCTCCATGCTGCTTCAAGTGCAGGCAACCTCACTCTTTTTCCAGGGGAGATAAGTAGCAGATAACATAAGGACTAAGATGTGTTCCTGGTCAGCTGGGAGACATTATGGAGCATGTATACAAAATCATGTCAGTGACGAGGCCTTGAGGTCTTGTCTTCTTAGGGTAAGTTACAGCACTCAAAATGTTCTCATCTCATCTGGCAGCTCCTGCTGAGGTCTCCTGCCCCAACTCATATTGGCAGGACCTCTTCTTATATCAGCTCTGCATGCCTGCCCACCTATTTTGAGTCTTCTGACTTAAGGTATAAGGAGAGGTATATTGGGAGAGGTGGGATTGTTGCCCATGCCAATCTGAGCAAAAATAACAGAAACAAGCGAACAAATAAACAGAGAACTGGGTGCAAGGAACTGTTTTTCTTTCTTTCCTTTCTTTCCTTTCTTTTTTTTCAATTCAGTGACAGTTTTGATATTTACTTAAATGCATTCTCTAAGTTCAGCGTTGTCTCTTTGTGCCCGTGATTGTATTAAAAGTGCCATGCGGTCTCTCCTCTAAGCTAGAATATTGGTATTGTGTGTCATCTGTGCAAAAAACTTATGAGATCTGGTCCATAATTACAGCTTTCTAACATCATACAAGAACATTTCTCTGACCTACTAATTGTGCTGCCCTTTATGCTCCATCTTATTGATTAAACATCTGTTAGTGTTTTGGCGAAATGAGAATTCACTAGCAATGCAATGTGTCTGCTATATTAAATTCTGTTTAAGTCAGCTCTAACTACAAGTTTGAGATACATGTATTGTATCTCCTTAATTGTATCCTAGTATTTTTGCCTCTGTTATTTGTGCTGCTTGCTGGAGGGCAGCAGAGTGTTCTAATGTTTTCTTTACAGAAAAGTCGAGTTATATTTCCTTATTATTTTTTTTTCCCCAAACTTGAAACATTTCAGGTGGACAAATACTTTGGAACATTGCAAATAATGCAGTAGTACAGACCTTTACCTTTTTCATATATCACAATCCAACCACGCTGTAAATGTTATCCTTTGTGGGAGTTAGTTTAAGAAAAAAAAATCAATCTCTGCCTCTCCCCAAAAAAAGAACGTAAAGACTTTTTAATTAGACATTCGTAATTGTGAAGAATTTCCTTTTCAAGGAGGACAAAAAAAAAAAAGAAAAGATCTTTGAACAAGATCCCTCTGCTTCTACTCTTCATAATTCAAATTAAAATAGAAAAGATGTTGGTATGCTGGTAACCTCTGGGAAATTAAATGAGTAACTCTAGCAGAGGGATTGCGGAGAGCAATGCGGAGATTTTCTTTCCGTTCCTTGTGCTTTCTAAAAAATCAGAAGTTCTGCACAAAAGAAATCCAAAAGCTGACACAAATAGAGAGGAGCAGAGTTTGTTTCACTGCTGTCCAATGTTATTTCAAATTGACTTATCCTTTCTTTATCTCATTTGCTGACTGATAAAATCTTGACAGTATTAAAAAATAATCTGAGTCCTATTGCATGACTTGCTTTCCTTCTGCATGTTTTATGTATATTGATTGGTGAAATGAAAAAAATGCTAATATCCATATGTTGTCACATCAAGAAAATGTGGACTACTTATTTTCTCAAATTATATTATGTCTGGATGATTTTGCAAAGATCTGGGAGCTGAGCTTGCATTCAGTACTGAGACAAAATGAACCAACTCAACAAAGGAGCAAAATTAAATTACTTCTACCCATATTTTATCCTTTTGACATGTACTTTCAGTGTCCCTTCCTCCATCATCTCCTTCGATTTGAGAGTCACAGTATCACTACTGAATCCCCGCCTAGCAATAAAAATACCGTCTGCAGCTGTCTCCGATCCAAACCCTGATGAAGTCAAAGAGAGTCTTTCCATTGAGTTAGGGAGGTTTGATCAGGCCCTTTCCCTCCTATGGAAGAGAATGGAAATCCCACTGCAGCGTTTTGAGGGCTTTATTCTCCTGCTTCAATATTTTAGAGCCCAATTTGGAACATAATAACAGTCTCTTAAGCTTCAGATGAAAAACTCACTGGCTTAAATGAACACACATGGATGAATGTTATGCTGGACAAGAGCCTTCAAGCTTTATCTATACTCCACATTCAAGAAAACTGTGGCACCTTCGGGAGATACGTACTGCCAAAAAGCAAAATGAACATACCTAGTAACAAGAAGAACTGCAAGAACAAAAAGCTGCTTTTGGACTCCCACACCTGTCCCAATTAAAAAATAAATAATAGAAATTTAAGCTAGCAGAACTTAAGGCTATCTGAAAACTAAAGCCTCCTCAGGACTGTTCAAGACATTTTTCATTCCCCAAATTAAACAAACAATTCATCAATTAACCCCTATATTTTTATAGTTCAGTAAGGATCTGAACAAATCAGTTCCTGTACTAAATTTAGTACGTAAAATCCAGTTATAGAAACTGTTCTTTTGACTCAATAAAGAATAGTTAGCACCTTAGAAGCAACACTGAAATTCTCCTCTTCTGCAGAGGCTTGATCCTGTGGTCACTGAAGTCTTTGATTAATTATTGATGATTTCAAGACTGCACGGTCAAAAGCCAGTTGAGTTGTTTTTACATCTCAAAATGCAATCGGATATCTAAACATCTTTAAAATTTAGTTACACAAATGTCTAAAGTCTACTCTACACTGGCATTCTACTTACTTATTTGAGTGGATGTCCTTTATTTCACCTAGTGAAGTCTGAGCACATGCAGATGTCACCGGGGGCAGATATCATCTCCATGTGCAAGGAACAGTTGGGGTCAGTTCCCTGTAGCTCCTGTGATGTTTTATTAAATGCCTTGATCATGAGGTATCCTACTGCTTTATGCTCCCAGGCAGTGGCCTGGGGAATTATATGGCCTTTGTAGAAATCTAAGGGGGGTGTTTCCAAAGAGTTGGGATCAAAGATTTTATGTATATATGTGCATGTGTATGCATATGTGCATATATGTGCACATACGTATACACATTTATACATATACACACATATACACACGCACATTCATGCACACATATAGTCGTATGATCAGTAGCAGGACATAAAGAAGACATTAAAACATTCAACGTGAGCCATTTTGAGTCAATGAGGCAATTTATAAGAATACTAAATTACTGTTCTAAAACCTGGGATTGTGTTTTGCTTTGTAAATCTCTGTCCTTAATTATAGACAGTGTGAAAATTAGGAAGAACCTGCATTTTAGTACTGAGTCAGCTGTGACTCCAAATATCTGGAATAGCAAAAAGGATGTGTGTGAGTTTCACATGCTTTGCGAAGTGCTCTCGCACACAGATATGCTCAGACATAATATTTATTTACAGTAACCAGCTGACTGGTGGCTGGTTTGATTCTCCCCACTGAAAAATTTGTCAAATTCTCCTTTTCAACACGTCTCTGATGCATGAAGTGCCCAGGGTTATGGTTAAAATGCAACCCTACCAAACAATTTACAAGAGCTTTTAGGATTAAAAGCAGAGCTCCAGTTTTAAATATAGATAGTCCCGACTTCAGAAGGCATTTAAAAACATGCTTCAGTGTTAGCAGCTCAGGGATATCCTCACTCTTGTTCTCGGACAGCAAATAAATAAATAAATAAATAAATCCTCACAGTTCCTGCACTAGCTGATGGAAAGATTTCTGGATCAAGCTTTGTGGAAGGCAATCTTTTAACTTCCTCATGGTAGTAGTGTGACCCACTGGGTTACACTATACAGGTTCTTGGCCAGTTTTGTCTGGGCAAAGTCAGTTGTCTTTGCATCTCTGGGAAAGGGGTGAAACTCTTTCATGGTGAAAGATAACAACATGCCAGAAAGCTCTTAAAATTTTGCTGCAAAAAATTACATGATTGTTTTGTGGCTTTAGAGATAAATTTAACAGACTGGGAAAAGCAGCTAAAAAAATGCATTTCGTAATCCTTTTGTTTGAGAATTCTTTTCCTTGCCTGGTCTTGTTTTGGACAGCTTGTGATGGATTTGTGATGCACAATACTTAGCCTAATTCATACACAAATATCACAGAATCACAGAATTGCAGAGGTTGGAAGGGACCTCAAGAGATCATCAAGTCCAACCCCAATGCTAAAGCAGTTCCCTACAATAGGTCACACAGGTAGATGTCCAGACAGGTCTTGAATATCTCCATAGAAGGAGACCTCTCTGGACAATCTGTTCTAGTGCTCCATCACCCTTACCATAAAATATGTAGAAACTGCTTCTATTATCTAAAAGTGCAACTGCGAAACGGAATTGTCATTGAACGAGTGAGATCACATCTGTCATAACAGGCAGATCCTGTTGGAGCTCTCCTCCAAATGCTTCCCTCCACTTCTGAAATAAAATTAATTGTAGTGGGCAGCCACCACCTTTATATCAATACGGGTCTCAGAGCAAGACCCAGACTTCACTTTGTTAGGCTGAAGCCATGTATGCTGTCTCTCTGCAGGAAGACATGTCTAAATTCACTTTATACCAAGCAGACCAAAAATCTCTTTTGAAAGGTGACAGGTCAGTGCATTAAGCAATTGCTCCACTGGTGGGGTTAAGATGGATAAATTACAGAGAAGTAAAGCCCAATACTAAAAACACCAGGTGGATCAAGGACACTTCTATCTATTCTGGCTCATTAGACTTAGGGCAACGAGGTCAGCAGTGTTAAATTTAATCACAAGGCTTCCTAGAGGGTATGGTAAATGTGTTGGCAAATTTTCATACCATATTCAAGATAATATATCACCCACAGCTTGAGAGGTAGCTTGCCTGTGTTTTAAGTATCCACACTATTTATGGTCAGTTAAGACAAACCTTTATTGTTTTTCAACCATGATGAGTGAAATTCATCTCAGGCATTTAACTCTACCCCGCCTCCCCCTTCACCCCCCCATTAAAAACAGAGGAGCTTTAGTTCATGTATGTTAGCACTCAGTTTGGCATCATCTTTTTAACGGAAAAATAAACCAAGCTGTCTGTTCTAAATTGAATCAGGCAAAATAAATAAGCAAACCAGATTTTTCTTTGCTGTAGGCACAGAGACTATGTCCTGAATGGAGAAGTCTAATTAGTTTTAAACTCTTTGGAGAAAACAGTGTCTTTTTGTACTCTGTTTGTAAGGTCCCTAACACAGTGGGTGTCTGTTCTATTACTACAACTTTCATGCACTACAGTAATAAAAATAATCGACAGTAATAATACTGTGAAAGTTATTTAACATTGAGCCTTCTTGGGTGAACTCCATCTCGCCTCTGGAAGGTCCATTGGCCCTCACAGAGTAGTACAATACACGAAGAAAAGAGTGGCACAAGCAACTTCTGTGCTACTGATACCACTCTCACAAAGCACAGCATATTATACATATTAAAAGCTATTGAGATAAAGCAGGAGTAGGTCATTCCTTCCCTCTCTTCTGCTGTCACATATCATCCTGGAGAAAACTTTACCATGCTCTACTGGAGTACCATTTTGCTTTGCTACTGCCAGAACAGCATAGCAGTCCAGGACCTCCATTACTGGAAAAAGTGCTGGTTGCCTTGCTGGTAATCTTTCTGCTCATTTGCAGATAGCCCTCACATGTGGTGGTGTTGTTCCTAGTCACAGAAAAAAGTATCTATCTATCTGCCATGTAACAGAGGTCCTACCAATGGAAGCATGCTTTGCAGCTGTTGCTACACGTACTGCCATGATGGGATATCTAGAGTGGGCCAATCCATCATCCTGAAAAATGTTTGAATGATATTACACACGATTAGCTTAACTGTAAATTGTTAGCTAAAATCCAAAGTGGGAGAGAGTAAACATAGGCCCTGGCTAGCTTTATCTCACTCCATAAATTCTTCATGCAAAGAAATTGCAAAAAAAAAAAAAAAAGATTTACATGTCTGTGCCTGATTGCACTTCCTCAAAACTAGCTCCAGATGGTTCCAACAATGAGAGGCCAAGGAAACGGCTGGAGGAATGAGATATGCTGTGGTGATGGGCCAAACAGAAAAGGGACAACAGGCTGTGCTAAATAGGAGTGTCACTGGACTGGGAAGTAGTTGGAAGGGACAAAGTTAGAGGTGAGCTCCGTGTAAGAGAGGTAACCAGCAAGCATTGTGAACTGCATGGCATCAAAAATTGGAGGACCCTCCACTGGCAAAGAGAGGTTATAGTAACTCAAGGGAAAACAACCCCAAAAGTAAACAAAGACAAGTGGGGTTTCTGTTTCCTGATCATAACACTGTGTGTGGTAGGTGAGTTTCAAAAATAACTTGTTTCTCCCTCCTGATCCTTAGTGACTTCCTTAGTTGATCTTTTATCATCATCAGCTTCAGCTTCCTCCTCTTTTTTTTAAGACAAAAAAAAAGTAAAACTAAGGGCAAATGAAAGATTGCTTATCATCTACTTTAGGCATATCCAGTCTAGCTAATGGTCTATGTAATGAAGCACTCATCATGACAAAGGTATTGCTTTGCCAGTTCCATATAACAAATAGCTTGATCTAGGGATGACATGGCTCTTAACTTCCCTCCCCACCAGGCTACTGATCCTATTAATCTTATCTAAGGTATACACACTTAAAAATAAAATAAAATAATGATGAACATGTGTTAAAACAACTAACTGATTACACTGAAATTTTTGACTTAAGATCTCTTAGGGAAATGTCAAGACAAAGGCTTAGTGTTATTTCACTAATTTAACAAGAAAAAAGAACAAAATACATCACAAACCCAAGGGCAGAGAAGAAAAAGTGGTAGTGGAATAAACCTACATGGTATCTGTAACTGATATGTACTAGTGAAGGGGACAGTTTTTAACAATGCAGCGAAGCAGATCCAATTTAGACTGTAGAAATGTCCCTACTGATTCTCTAGGGAAGTGTTGGAAAGACTCTCTACAGTCTTCTGAGGTGGCAGAAAATGCCAGATGACACCACATTGTGCCGCAGAAGGCCACAACTTTTATGGTAAGAGGTGGTTTAGCACTAAATTGCATGCATGTTGCCTTACCTTCTCAGGGTTCTCAGTGGTCTAGTTGGGTATCACAATGTCAGATAAGTAACAGCTACTGAAATGTCAAGCTCGGTTATCACAGTAGTATGTGAGATACTGTAATTATTACCCTGTAATTAATTGCATATCTTTGATACTTGGCACACGATGGAGAAGTTAGCTAGTTTCTAATGAGTTACAATTTTTAGTGGCAGTAGGCGAGATCTGAAGTCTGACTATGCGCTGATCAGTAACTTGCTCAATTACATATGCCAGGATGAGCAAGTACTAAAAGGCTAACAATGTGATTGAGTAGAATTTCTTATTCACTTCAGCCCTCTATTTCCCTACCAATACATGAAGAAAAACGGATTGCTTAAAGGTCAGCTGATTATATTACCTTTGTATTTGTATCACCTTTTCCTTTGGAAATTCCTACAACATGCAGAAAATGAGAGAGAGAACTCGACCACAGGTAATAAGGCGACTTTCAGAGGATACACTCAATTCCCCTCAGCTTTAAATACAGACACTGCAAGCTGCTCTGTTTTCAGTACAGGAGTAGCATAACCAATTAAAAGAACAGGGGACCATTTAGGCAGGCAAAGCAAGGGAGCTTCTTTATGCAAATCTCTGTTGTACCACCAAAGCCAAGGCAGCAGTGCTGATTTACACAGGCAGATGAGTATCGGACACGAGATAGGATTTTGCCCAGACCATCTGTCACAAGATCTCTATGCTTAAAGTTCCCTGGGGTTCTTTAATGACTAATAGTCAGCTTTTTCACAGTTTTTATGCCTACTCCAAAAGACAACACACTGAGAATATGGATACTCCTAACCTCATGCTGGGGTGTTGATTCATTGCAGATTTGGCAGAGTATTGATTCATTTCACTGAAAACCCAACATTTTTTCTTTAAACACTCTAACTTTTCCTTGGACGTGTACTGTCCAAATACTTATCTACTTCATTAAAACACTCTGATCGATTTCTGTGTTCTGCAGATGAAGGTATGTCAAGTTTAATTCATGAACAAAAAAAACTGCATAAATAACTCCACTACAAACACTGAAAAATAGATAAAAAACTTGTTTTTAGACCTACTGGGAGTTTGTTGAATACACACCATAATTTTATACTATTAAAGACATTTTACTGTTCAGTGTGTTTTCCATGTCAGGCTCTAGGACAGACTTGAGCTGATGCCCAAATTAGTTTGAAATAAACTTCATTTCATATAAATAGAGTCATTATGGTTCTGTGGTATGTCTTGCACATAACACAATCTTAGTATCGTGGTTTAGATTCTTAGAAATAACTGCAAAGAAGAGGACAGATAATCGTCTTTTTGCCTGCATTAATTTGTGAATCTGAGGAATCTGTGTTTCTAGAAGACTATTTTACAATTATTGTCCCTCACCTCCTATTTGTTTTACACTGAGGGCAATAAGTTCATAACCACACGGGGGTTCCTGTTACATTACAAACTCTCGTGATCCAGATGAATCACTGGATGGTTGCAAAATGAATTCTGACATTGTGAATGGTCTATCAATTGATGCAATTCAATTGATAACCAAACATCCCTGAAAAGTGAAGCCTTGTTCACAATTCTTATGAAATGGGTCAGTAGTATCAGGTCATTGGTTGGTAGGCATGTGTCCACATCCACTGTCATCTCCCTTATTGTGCATCTGGTGACCAATTTCATGTTGCTGACAAGAATCTGCCTGTCTGCAGACACGACACCCACTTGTACCTAGTTATTAGCAGCAAACAACATAGCTCTCTCATGGACCATTTTGTTTTCTCACAATTAGAAGTCAAACTATATAGCACAGATATCTTCAATGGGATGGATCTACTGTAGTCTGACAGCTTTGTTTGTTTGTTTGTTTGTTTGTTTGTTTATTAATAAGGGATGCATCAGATCATGTTATGAGAAGAACGCCTTTTCTCTCTTTTAGCCTCCTAACTGGGGCACCTGACACAGGAGCTGGGATAGAGATTTATTTAAATGTCTTCCATTATTTTGTGCAACCCTCTGAAAATGTTTAAATGGTCTCCATAGCAGCTTGGGAGAGAAAAGTAAGGAAAAGTCTCTGCCCAGAACAAAAACCCAAAACTAAACTATGTTCAAAGACTTCCTTCAGGACATCAGAACAAGCTGCATTACCTGGGGCCTGCCATGGTTAATCCAGATGTGCGGTCACTCTGGCACACCATCTGAATTAGCATAATCTGGTAAACTCATCAGCATCTCAGCAAGGAGGCTTATGACTGAGAGGACACAAAGCTGGTTCGTTTTCTCACACAGATAGGGCTTGGAGCATGCAGCAAGGTAGTAAGTCAGGACAACTCCTGTTAATGCTGTGTCTATTCTTAGAACTGGAAAAACTTCCCAGGTCTGTCATTCCAAGGCTTTATGTTTAGGTCATGCTGATCCTCTGGCCCGTAAAGGAAAGAGCCATGTACTTTGTATTGTACTGATGAATCCTCACTGAATTTAATGGGGCAGAGCCTCACTGGTGTTTAAATCTACATGGCAAGAAAAACCTTTACTAAACGCAGTTCTCTGCCATGTAGAAACTGTGAATCATCTGGCATGAGGAGGAGGTGAGGGGCTCCTCAAAAGCAAAGGAAAATAAAAGGTAGTGTCATTTTGCAGAATATCCAGCACCTATTCTTCTCCCCAATGTTTTATTTATTTATTTAGCTCTAAGGAGAAAGAAAGGGAGAAAGAAAGCACCAAGCTTCCTTTTTTGTATGCAGAGAGCACTCTTCTGGAAGGCCATTAGGATGCTGCATGGGGGTGTGAGCACCCCGTGTTAATTTAAAAACTCAGTTGGTGATCTTGAGGCAAGCTCAAGGCCACTCTGCATAAAGTGTGTGCATGTATATTTGTACAGTGAAAAAGTCAGGCTTTGTATTAACTGCATTCTACTTGACAGACCCTTCACAACTTAAGTACTGTGGCCAGTCCCTACTGTGCTTTTAATTTCCTTGCTTTATGTTTTCTTAGTGGATTTTTCCTTTTTATAGAATATTATTTTTCAGCTCTGATTTTCAAAGGCCTTCACTGTGTGGAGCTTTTCTCTGCTGACATGCTTGTGGGGGGGCTTTGGCTTTCATTTAACGTTCCAGCTGGGTTTCTGGGGCATCAGCTTAAGCGCAGAATTCCCCCAGGAATAACAACGAATCCATTTTATTCCCTTTAATATTTGCTGTATGCTTCCTTACTTTCAACCAAGCAGACACATTTAGTAACCACCACTGGTTACCTCTCTCAGCAGCTCCTCCACTCCCCCACTTCCAAACACTGAAAGTACAAAAAACAGACTTTGCTTCAGAGGTGACACTGGTGGGGGAGAACAAACGGAGGAACGGTCAAGCCTGTTATTGCCAAAATACAGGAATACAAGCCAGAGCTCAATGAAAATAAACAGACTGTTAAAAAAGAAGGTGAAAAGTGAATGGAAGTTCTGCTGCCTCAGGGAAAATAACCTCACTGTTTGCTCCATCATCGAAGCCTCTCCCTAGAAAAGCACTTAAGCAGGTAAGCCCATCCTTACCGAGGAGAGCATTTTAACATATGCTGAGATTTCAGCAAACGTGCCACTTAATTGAAAGCATTTCTATGAATTATAGCCTACACATTGCGTACTAAAATAAATCTTTTAAAATTATTATTTTTACTGGCTAAACATCTTCACCAGCCAGTTTAGGACACACTGTGTTGCTTGACATTTAATCTCTGCTATTAGTTTTTTATTCTAGATACATATGGACAATCTATCTGCCCATCCTTTTCCTTCTCCCCTAGCAATGCAAACATGCCTCACACATCCAACCTGCCAACACAACTCTTCTGCCTGACTTTGAGCTTCCCTCCACACGTTGGAAGAGTCACCGAAGTACAGTTGTTAAAGGGTAAAATAAAACAACTGCAGAAAACAGTATAAACAAGAGTAAATAAAGGCCCAAGCCTCTCTTCAGCACTTGCACCTTGTATAATCTTTCACACCACCACAGCATTAAATATGCATCCTTAACACTGTTTCTGATGGCTCTACTCTGAATTAATTTGTAGAGATGCAAGTGACAAAACAGGGTACAAGACTGAGAAAACAACAATCACAATCATGAAGTTTTGGTCTGTTCCTGTTACCTACACATATTAATCATTTTTGGAGGAACTGCTCTGACTGACGGTGGGATGAGCAAGAAGCCAGCAGGAAAGGAACAGCTATGGCTGGCAGAGGGCTGCTCCTCTGTGGCTGGCCCTGAACCACTGCAGATGAAGCAATCCATACACACTAGAGAGAAATCATAGTATCATAGAATCTTTAAGGTTGGAAAAGACCGTGAAGGTCACCAGTCCAACCATCAACCCACGTCCCTCAGTGCCACATCTGCATGGTTCCTGAACACCTCCAGGGACGGTGACTCCACCACCTCCCTGGGCAGCCTGTGCCACTGCCTCACCACTGTTTCTGAGAATGTTTCCTAATATCCAACCTGAACCTCCCCTGATGCAACTGAAAGCCATTACCTCTTATCCTGTTTCTGTTACCTGGGAGAAGAGGCTGACTCCCACTTCGCCACAGCCTCCTTTCAAGTAGTTAGTTAGTTAGGTAGTTAGTTCAGGAGAACACCTTTTAACTACCTGGAGCTGAAGGATTAATTTGAGGTGAGAAGGTTAGTGTTCAGCTGAAGCCCTACATGTGACATAAAGGATGCCATTTTTTCTGCAGAGGGATGAGTACAGTTTGGGCAGGATCACATGTGTCTCTTCATCTGTGTTTGTGTCTCTAGGCACATGGTCACACTCTGGTTACAAGGGATGTAACTCTGGCAAGTCTGAGGGTTTGCATGGCACAAATGGCATAAGGGTGAAGCAGGACAAGGCACAAAGACTCCATGTTTGCCAAAATACCTCTATCTTTTTCCAGCCAGAAATTCTGAGCTAAAGGAAATGAAGGTCTTAAACCATTTGTCTGGACCCAGGTTTGGTTTCTGGACCCACGTTTCTGAACATCTGGGAATCTCTTGGTTTTTGCAAGCATGGAATAAATCAGCTCTAAAGCCAGGCACAGGTTAATACACCTGAAATTCACTAGAGCCGTGATTGGTGAAATGTGTCTACTCTGGCTCACCACTGGTATGGAAGGGTATTGTATTCCCCTGCAGGATACCCAGAATTTAAAAAAAAAATGAAAACAAGTGAGAACTTCAGCCACAGTACACAAAGGTCCCCAGTGGTTTCAAAGCCTGCAGTGAAGCACACAACTGTGTGGCCTTTGCAAGCAGGCAGTGTTGCCCTGTGCTTCAGAGAGAAGGGTCACATTGCTGTGCCAGGCCACCGCAGTGACCGAGAGACAAGAACAAGCCATGTCTGACATGCTAATGGTGCTGAAGACTCATTCCACTGTCCCCTGAGCTGCCCAAGGGAGCAGCTTTGCTTCCTGACACAGTCTTTTCTGCAGTATCTCTTAAAAGCAAAACAGATTTCTGCTGCATTCACACAGTGTGCTACACATGGATATGTGGTTTATTTGAGATCACTTGTGCTTAAGTTTACACTGGTTGTACCAAAATCAGATGCAAGCTCATCCATATGTTGGCGTCTGACCTGAGAGCAATGAGAAAAAAATCCACCCACCTGCAACGTCACATTGGCTTGCAAAAATAAAACCAGTAAGCAGGGAACTCTTCTCATGAGGAATGATCACAGAATGTGCCAGCATCAGCTGCTGCCTTGTGCTGAAGCTCCTGCAAAAAACGCGCTGTCCATGGACACTACTTAAGAACTGTAATTGTTGCACTTTCCTCAACCTTTGGCCTCTACTGCTGTCAAAAGTAAAACCTTTGTTGAGTGCAGAGTGTAATGTGGGTCTGAAAAGCCTGTCATGTAGAAGAGCCTCCAGCCACAGGAAAGGTATAAATTCTCTCTCCATTTCACTTCACAGAGCCTAAATGCCTTTGAGGAACCATTCGGTATTTGTGGCATTTAGCAGAAAAGTGTTGTAAACAAACACTTACATGATCATTAGGCACTTTTAAACAAAATGCATTCCTAATCACCACCTCCCATGACAAGGCCTTCATAACTGCAGCTCATTTCTTTAAAACCTTACAGAAAACTATTGGAAAGACTCAGGCACCCATATGAGGACAGCTACCCAGAGCTGTGAGCAGGGAACACAGTAGGACTTTCACATTCTCCTCTCATAGCCTCTGTGAAGTGTAAATAATTAGAATAAAGTGTGAATAATTAGAATAAAGACACTGTTCTTAGTTGGTGTAAGATAGCTGGTGGGCTAGTTTTCTTTGGGGGCTTTCTTGTGCTTAATTTTTTAATCAGGTTATTTTTATTTATAGCATAGTATAGTATATTTTATTTATAGCATCCCAGGTATTTATACAAACTGAGGGAAGACCTCCTTGAGAGCAGCCCTGCGGAGAAGGACTTGGGGGTCCTGGTGGATGGGAAGCTGGACATGAGCCAGCAGTGTGCGCTTGCAGCCCAGAAGGCCAACTGTGTTCTGGGCTGCATTAAAAAAGGTGGCCAGCAGGGAGAGGGAGGTGATTGTCCCCTTCTACTCAGCTCTTGTGAGGCCCCATCTGGAGTCCAGGCCTGGGGGCCCCAGTACAAGAAAGATGCAGAGCTTGTGGAACGAGACCAGAGGAGGGCCACTAAAATGATCAGAGGGCTGGAGCACCTCTCCTATGAAGAAAGGTTGAAGGAACTGGGCTTGTTTAGCTTGGAGAAGAGAAGGCTCTGGGGAGACATCATTGCAGCCTTCCAGTACTTGAAGGAAGCATATAAACAGGAGGGGGTATGTCTGTTTACGAGGGTGGATAGTGACAGGAAAAGAGGGAATGGTTTTAAACTGAGACAGGGGAGGTTTAGGTTAGATATTAGGAGGAAGTTTTTCACTCAGAGGTGGTGACACACTGGAACAGGTTGCCCAAGGATGCTGTGGATGCCCCAGCCCTGGAGGCATTCAAGGCCAGGCTGGATGTGGCTCTGGGCAGCCTGGTCTAGTGGTTGGCGACCCTGCGCGCAGCAGGGGGGTTGAAACTAGATGATCATTGTAGTCCTTTTCAATCCAGGCCACTCTATGATTCTATGATTCTTTGATTCTATTTCCCTGCCTTCCACTTAAAGCCTTGTTGTGTTGCTATCCGAGCTGGAAATCCATGAAGTTGTCTCATCATTCTGTATGTCAGAAAGCTGCTCTTTCTTCTTCTGTGATGTACAGCTTGTAGTTATTGCCTGGGAATCACACTTCTAGCAGATACCTTGGCAACAGTCAGTGTGTTGGTCTGATCCTTATAAGGCTTTAATGAGAATGATTTTTGAAAACATAGATTAAGCTCCAACTATGCTATAAAGAAACCATTTTTCATTAAGCCATTTTCAACCAAACTGCATTCACTCAGGACACTAAATCATGCAAACAGAATATAAATAACTTAGAGGCTCTATAAATCATGTTGGTCACTGATAAAAAAAAAAAAAAAAAAAGAAAGAAAGATTAAATTAAAGTATTCATTTAAAAACGAGCAGGGGAAAAAAAAGCACTTCCTGCAGCTCTGTTGCCCAGTGTAGCCTAATTTATCTGGACAGAAACCCATGTAAGGCAACATATGTTCAGAACTGAGGTAGCAATTGTTAGAAGCGGTGTGGAATTTTGGGACTAAAATTTTCTTCTGTCTCTGCCCACAATGGAACAAAGCGGTGATCTGTCAAAGCTGAAATTGATTGATGGTAAACGTTTGTTTTCGAAAAGTCTCTCAGCTTAAAAAAAATCCAAAAGAACCTTTCAGTGATCAAGAACTGCTGCTTTGACATTTTTTAAGTGAAAAGTTTTATTTCTAATTGAAAGAAACAAGCAAGAACCCCACGTTCCTTTTGTACTAAAGAGAGGCAACTGCTTAGGAAGGTCACAATCAAAATACACTCTTTGAACATTATTAAAGTAAAATATTTAGTTTGGCCCCATTGTGATTGTATTTTGGAGGTTTTCATCCAAGTTTTAAAGGGACCTTTCATCCCTGGTGGGAGATAGCAAAAATACTGGAATTCTTGAAAGCTCTGACAGGGTGAGGAAACTGATTCCCACCTAGGTTCAGTAGCTCTCTCTCCTGCTCCAATTCCACTGGAAGGGCGCTCAAGGCCATCTGTTCCTTGCTTCGCTTTAAGATGTCTGAAAAGCAGCAGTGAAGTTGCCTGTAGGCTTTAATTCTCAAGAGCCCAGAGATGTACAGGATCCAAACCCCAGGAAGTCATGCCCTCGGCTCAGGTCAGTCAGAGCAATGGCTGGTCAGCTGGGCTTGGGGCCAGCCTGTCTTAGACCTATTGCATATTGGCATGGGCATCTGCGAAGGTAACAAATCAGACCCTATGTCTAAATGCAAATGTGAACTACATTGGCTCCAGCACTACCTGTATTGGCCACTGCTCTGCTAAGCTGTTTTTTTCCTCCATTAATGTACCTTCCGAGTCCATTTTAAAGAGAAAATAACTAACAAGTCAGCCATTGATTTACCATGGGACCCATTAGCAGCAGGCATTTAAAACTGCAGACCATTTACTTTAGCTGTATTATGGCCCTGCTGGTATCAATCACCATAACATCACAAGCATCAGCAGGGCTGCACCAATTTATATGATCTGAGGATCTGCCTTCTTACCTTTACCAAAGTATTTGCAGTAATTCAGCCTTGATTCTGAGAGTTGTTATTTGCGGCTGGACCCCTTCTAGAGCCCAAATGAAATAAAATTAGGTGAAGCGATTTCTAAGGCAATTTAAGGCCATTTAACATGACCAAAAAGTGATTAACATTGTTTGTGTGATTTACTGACCTGGCAGAGCTGTGTTTAATGGAAAATGACTTAGTCAAAAATGCTTTTACTTGCAGCAGGGAGAGGGCTTAATCCAAGCTTTCGGAAACATTGATTTTAGCCAAATATAGAGGGGCAGATGTAGGCACGAATCATTACCAAAGTACTGTCCCAATGTATTCCTCTAAGGAAGAAGCAAGGGTCTAATTTCACATCAAGCCCTGAAATAAGCAGGTCTCCACCCATAAACTGATATTCAGTGTCAGAGAATTCCTAAGAAAATTGCTCAGCTGCTGCGGTGACATTTCATTCTTGTGGCGGCAGTTGGTAATAGAGAAGTGGTCTCACAGCCAGGAATCTGCGCAGTCACTACTATGTATCGTGAACTTCCTCCCTGCTCTGCTCTAGCAATCTCCTCCTCTGTTTTTCCAAGATGAGGAATCTCCCTTTGGAACATAACTACCTGCACAGTCCCTATCAAATACAAAGAAAAAGTCTAAGTGTCAGAGACAGTATTTGCAAAAATCTCTAGTCCAGACCCTGCTTTCTATCAGTGTTCCTCTGTCACCATTGTTTAAATAGGTAAGAGAGGAGTACGCAGAAGAACATTTGGAGAGCTGCTGCTAATTGCCCAGGTTGTGCACCAAATTAGAAATCACCTCATTCAACAATTCTCCAGCCTAGATTTGTTTGCTCCCAGTGCCAGATGCAACTTACTGGCACCTGCTCACCTTTGGATTTGGAAGTGAGCTGGCAACACCTGTTCTGATTTAATTCGATGAAGGTAAATCACTGCACGTCCCCTAGCAGCAAGGATCCATTATCGGTAACTACATTATCTGCGGCGTACTAAACATTTGCTCTAAACACACTTACAGGAAGATAAGCAAAATAATAGGAAGCATCTCAGTAAGCGGTTGCCAATCTAAATTTTTTCCTCTCTAGGAGCGCCTAGTCACATGGGCAAGAGGGAAGAAAAGTGAGTTTACCATCAGGCTTTTGGAACCCGTAGATGAATGCAGATAACAAATCTGCATAAATGGATGAGGAATTGTAGTTCTCCTCAAGAGGACATCAACAGAAGGTGAAGGACTTATTTTGGATGGCAGGAAAGCAATATTTAAAGATTGCACTTGCAAGAGAGATCTGGTTTAGTTCGTGAAGTTGAAATAGAATCATAGAATCACATAATTGCTCAGGTTGGAAAAGACCTTAAGGATCATCAAGTCCAACCACAACCTAACCATAGTACCCTAACTCTAACAACCCTCCGCTAAATCATGTCCCTGAGCACCACAGCCAAACAGTTTTTAGACACATTCAGGGGTGGTGACGGAACCACCTCCCTGGGGAGCCTATTCCAGTACTTAACTACCCTTTCTGTAAAGAAGTTCTTCCTGATATCCAACCTAAACTTACCCTGGAGCAACTTGAGGCCATTTCCCCTCATCCTGTCATCTGTCACCAGTGAGAAGAGACCAACCCCGCTCTCGCTGTAAGCACCTTTCAGATATTGGAAGAGAGCAATAAGGTCTCAGCCTCCTTTTCCCCAGACTAAACAGCCCCAGTTTCTTCAGTCGCTCCTCATAGGGCATATTCTCCAAGCCCTTCACAAGCCTTGTTGCCCTTCTTTGGACCTGCTCTAGCACCTCAATGTCCCTTCTGTATTGAGGTGCTCAAAACTGAACACAGTACTCGAGGTGAGGCCTCACCAGTGCCAAGCACAGGGGCAGGATTACTTCCCTAGTCCTGCACACCACACCATTCCTGATACAAGCCAGGATGCCACTGTCGTTCTTGGCCACCTGGGCACACTGCTGGCTCATATTCAGCCGACTGTCCATCAGAAATGTCACATTTCTCCAGTGGAAGCCTGCCAGACCTAAACAGGAGAGGAGGTGGCCCTTTGTGCTGTGGCCCTGTGGGCCAGGCGTACAGGCCACAGCGTACAGCAGCTCACTACTTCTGTAGTTCGCAGGACCATCAGATCTCATGGTGCTGCTGAGCTTCTTGTAGAGGTCTAAGGAATCTGTAAAACATCATGAGGGAAAGAAGAAGCCTTTCTGACAGTCTAGGAAAATATACCCAAATAAGGGAAAAGTTGTGAACGTAATCTATCTAGACTAAAGACTTCAACTTTCTCTCCCACAGTATCTTCCTGGAGAAGCTGGCAGCCTGCGGCTTGGACAGGTACACTCTTTGCTGGGTAAAAAACCAATTGGACGACCAAGCCCACAAAGTGGTGGTGAATAGATTTACAACCAGCTGGTAACTAGTCATGAGTGACGTTCCTCAGGGGTTAGTATTGGGGCCCATCCTGTTTAATATCTTTATTAATGATCTGGACGAGAGGACTGAGTGTACACTCAGTAAGTTTGTGGATGACACCTAATTGGGAGGAAGCACAGATTTGTCTGAAGGTCGGAAGGCCCTACAAAGGGATCTGGCTGAGGCCAATTGTGTGAGCTTCAACAAGACCAAGTGCCAAGTTTGGCATTTCAGTCCGAACAACTCCATGCATCACTATAGGCTTGGGGCAGAGAGGCTGGAAAGCTGCATAGATAAGGATCTGGAGTGTTAGCTGATGGCCAGCTGAACATGAGCCAGAAGTGTGTCCAGGTAGCCAAGAAGGCCAATGGCATGCTGGCTTGTATCAGAAATAGCGTTGTCAGCAGGAGCAGGGAAGTGATCTTCCCTCTGTACTCAACCCTGATGAGGCCTCACCTTGAGTACTGTGTTCAGTTCTGGGCCCCTTGTTACAGGAAAGACACAGAGTCCCTGGAGCGTGTCCAGAGAAGGGCAACAAAGCTGTGAGGGGTCTGGAGCACAGGTCTTATGAGGAGTAGCTGAGGGAGCTGGGATTGTTCAGTCTGGAGAAGAGGAGGCTCAGGGGTGGCCTTATCACTCTCTACAACTACCTGAAAGGAGGTTGTAGCAAGGTGGGGGTTGGCATCCTCTCCTTCGTAACAGTGATAGCATGAGAGTTAATGGCCTTTAGTTGTTCCAGGGGAGGTACAGGTTGGATATTAGGAAACATTTATTCTCAGAATGAATGGTGATGCATTGGCACAGGCTGCCCAGGGAGGTGGTGGAGTCACTGTCCCTGGGGGTGCTCAAGAACCATGTGGATGTGGCACTGAGGGACATGGTCAGTGGGCATGGTGGGGATGGGTTGATGGTGGACTAGAAAATCTTAGAGGCCTTTACAGCCTTAATGATTCTATGATTCTGAAGGGAAATAAAGGTTGCATGCGAAGAGCACAGACGCAGCATTAGAACAGATTTCATTTTCAAGTCCATTGTAATTTGCAGCAGTGCACAGCTGATGCATCAGCAAGCAGAGTGAGATCTGCCTTTTCCTAAATAAGCCCTTTTCCCAAGCAGTAACTGCTCAGTGCAGTGCAGTATTTCCGTTTCTTCACATCTTGTGGCTCTGGGAGCACTCATGACCTTTCCAGATCTCAGTGCCAAGCACATTACCATGCCTATTCCTCACCTGCTCGTCAGCAAACCCAGCCTCATATTCTGACTCAGACTCTCCCCAAATCAATCCACAGACTTAAAAGTGCAGAGTGTTTGCTAAGTGAGGTGTGTCTCCTGGAGGACCACAGTGCAGCATCCACAGGCATGCTGCATCAGTGTCCCTTAGCACAACTCTTGCACTTACACTCCTGTGTCTACAGCAGGCTCAAAGTAGAAGACAGTGGAGTTTCACTTGCTGTGCACCACTTCCCTTTTGACTCAGCTATCACCTGATTTTTTTTTTTTGTGTGTAGGGCTGTTGTTCTTTACAGCTCAGTTATGCAAAGCTCAACAGTGAAACTGCAACCAAACATGGTTCACATAAGGGGAGAATTACCTCAGAGGCACTGAGAGCAAAAGCTTGCATCAGGTTTTGTGCAGGCGCAGCAGCTAACATATGGCTCAATGTAACATGCAACCAAACCCAAAGCTATTTGGCACTGACCTACACATCTGCTGAAAGAAGACCTGGGGCCTGAGGGCACAGCTCAAATCTAGCTTGTCTCAATGGGAAAAGGCACTTCCCCTTTCTCTTTTACAGGACGTATCCACCCATGTAGCAATTAATGTTGGGGTTAGGCTATACCTACTATAACACCCTATGTTTTAAGACAGAACTCTAAAATTAAATTATGGGTTGTGCACATAATGCTGGATAAAATTGACTTTGTGTGCAAGTGAAAAAGGTTCTGTTATTTTTTCTTTTCTTTTATACATTTTCTCCTGACTACTAGACTGAAGATTCATCCTGGGATCCCATGAAAGTCAAACCCAAATACTTCTGTTCCACGATTCTAGCAAGTAACATTCCTTAAACAAAACCTTCCCCCTGAGCAATGCCAGACTGACACAGTGGATTTGGGGGAGAGGAAAGATAAATTTTATGTGTAAATAAATGAGGATTAGGATTTAGCAGTGGCCTGAAGGTACAAGGTTAAAGAGAGGGGAAAATCACAGCAGTGCATCTGGGGAACACGGAAATAAGAGTTTGTGATGAAGTGAATAAGGAATATGTTTTTTGCCACAATGAATTTAAGTGACTGGCAACGATAACTGGAAAGGCAGACGCTAGGGAGGCAGACAGAGGTGGGAAAGTAATTTGAAATGCATTGCCATAGTGATCTGAGATGCACTGATGCAGGCATAACATGAAGTGGATGAGAGAGAAAGGCTGCTGTGATGCCAATGGAAAGCAAGAGTTAAGGGCTGCCACAGGAGGAGAAGAGGAGGAGAGGGGAGGATAGGCACATATTGGGGACAGACTAAAGGATGACAGGTATTTGAGCAGGAGAAGGGATCGGCCAGTATTGAAAGCAGTATGGAATTTTGAGGATGACCTCTGAGCACACTGAGGGAGCTGCATGGTGCCTGACTTGTGTCATCAGGAGACATGATTCAGTCACAAGCTTTCAGTCACAAAAGGACTGAAACTGTAATGTATATTTTCCAATTATCGCTTCTGATTGAACTGCAAGCAACACTCCCTCCCATTCTGAAAGAAGCTGTAAGCAGCCCTCAGGGTGTTACTCCATTCTCCAATGACATTTTAGACTTTGTTTTTACACAGTTCAGAGTGTTGTCTGACTTGTTTCTTCAGATTTTTTCTAATTATTTTTATTTTTCCTTTATTTAGTAAAAAGTCTGCTGACTTTGGCAGCGTAACTTAGCTTATTCCCCTTTTCTATAAAGGTCTTGCGCTATTTCCCTGAGACACCAATTTGCACTGGGAACTTCATACTAATGCAAAGCAAGATGAGACAGTGGCTGAGATCTCCCCTGTGACAGGGCTGCAATGACACACGCACAGGAAGCAGCCGGGAACTTTGCAGGGTAAGTCCTAGAAGCAAAGCAGGATAAGGAAAGTTGCTGCTTCTACCAGAGTGAAGTCACTTGAAAGACGCAGATGTTTTCAGAATCGGGAACAATGGGTTCCTGGAGGTGAACGATTCATAGCAGACAGAACGAATTCAGAAAGAAGAGAATAATTTCCTTTGGGAGGTATTTTCAGTGAAATTGGCCCAACTTCATAAAACCCAAGAAGCTCTGCTTTTTCCGGCAACAAATCTCCTTCACAGCAAATCAGTTACACCTAAGATTGAGTAAGGAGATACACTGCTAGGAGAAACATTCTGCGCCAGGAAGCCAGCCTACTGCTAGGTCCCAAAGGACAGCAGAAATATAACTTAGTGGTGCGCTCAGCCAGTACATTAGTGTTTGGGGCTAGTTCAGGAAGATCCAAGTCAGCTTTTATGAATTTCTGGGTATAAGTGCTGCTATTTAGAAGTCAGTGGGAAGGTTAAAAAAAAAAAGAAAAAAAGGAAGAAGAAAGAGAAAGAGCCAGCCAGCCATCTGGCAAAAAGAGGAAGGAAAGCCCAGAGGACTGACAATGAAAGCCCACTGGTCACCATGTAAATCCTGACTCTGTGATGTGAAAGTTCACAGTCACTAAGCAGGGTCATGCAGAAAATCCCTGGAGTAATCCAAGGAAGAAGGTTGTGCTCAACATCATACACACAGACGCACACATGCGCACTAGTATAGGTTTTATATACATACACTTCTGCTTCTTGGGATCAGAACAGCTACAAACAGCAGCAAAGCCTCTATTCCTCAGTGCAGAAGTACGTCCATGTGTATGGCTGAGGTACAGCACCCTTCAGAGAAATGCTGGTGGGACAGCAGGGTGCTACAAGTAACATCTACCACAGAGGCCATTAGCAAGTAAACCACTGTGGAACAGTGCAGAACCACTGCTTTTGTCACATGAAACGGAGTGGGCAGAGCATTGCCCTATCATTCTCAGAGAAGTGCAGCCATCACTGCAATTTTACAGAACTAGATGTGCTCACAGACGTTTCCATACAAGCAGTCGTTGGTATATCTGGACATAAGAGGCAAGTCACACATACACACAGAGTTGCAGGGGCTGGAAGGGACCTCAAGAGATGTGTTATACCTCTACTGGGATTTTCTTCATGAGTCTATGCAAAAGCAAACAACGTGCACAGTCACCAACACACCCCAGCATTCTCAGCAATTATGAAAAGGGAGTACACATTTTCATTCGGTTGCTTCCTCCAGTGATGTTGGAACATTGGGAATGAGAGTGATGTGCCAACCCCCTTCTCCAAAACATTTGGGAGACTCTGGAAAAGCAGCAGTGCCAAGTGTTTCATTGAAGGGAGTTGAACTAGATGACCTTTAGAGGTCCCTTCCAACTCAAATGCTTCTATGATTCTGTGATTCTGTAATATAATTCACTTCCGCATCAGGTAAAGAAAGCTCTTCTCGTTACCAAGCATGGAAGTCTGATCCCATTCTTTACAATACAATGCTGTCCAGAGTGAGCAAATTCAGTTTGGCTTTCTACAGGATGCATTTATAGGCTTCAAGAAAAAGGGTTTGGTGAAGGACTTAACAGTACCTGTCTGAATTATACTCCTGAGTCTGCATTTTCTACCTATTTGACTAGGCTGGGAGGGCAGTGAGGCAATTACATAGAAAGAGACTTTAAGAAAACATTTCAATAAAAAAAATGAAATTCAAAGAAAAGTTCCATACAGTTTAGAGAGCAGGTATGTGCATAGTCCATCAGTGGCAGGCAAAAAATGAGGTAGAATTAGGGAACTGGAAGCGAATGAGGAAATGATCTATTTTTGGAAGGTTCCAGTTAATACCATATAATGCTCTCTGGAGATGGAAGTGCACGTCTGTTTCCTAATGACTACATTTGATTCTGCAGCTGATAGAAAAGAAACAGATGCAGCCACTAAGAGGCTGGGCCATCGCACTGACTGTTACAATTTACAATATTAATATATCTGTTTAGAGAAGTCTGCTCATTCAGCATAATCCTGCTTTTCTTGATTAGTTCAGTCACTATCCAGGTTTTTCTTACCAATTTTTGTTCCATTCAGTTATGCTAACCTTTCTCTGCCCAAATCCAATCCGGATATATTTGAGGAACAAACACCTCTAAATCTTTTATGTATTTATATTGTGAAGCCTAACAAGCAATCTTCATTAAAAATCTAAGACATCATTAAAGTATTGTTTCTCTTATTGTCAATTGTGATGGGGAGCAGAGAATATACACTGTATTATTTAGTTTTTCATTTGATTTCCCTATAGCAAAGCAGGAAAGGATAGAGAAGCAAGCAAATCAGTAAACAGGAGATTTTTTTTCCCCCCTCTCATAGCTGAATGGTCTTCATGCATTTCCTTCATGTATCAAGCGATGCGTGTTTCCTCCAGCCTCCTAAAACCTACTAGCCTAGAAATGATACCCACATCATCCAAATGTTCTATTTTATTCTCTAACTATAAATTATCATTTCATCAGATGTGACCCTCGGTTAGATATGTCTCAACCTTTACATTGCACATCTCCAGCCTTTATCAGTGCTATTCTAAAGGGCAGGCATATTCAATTTAATAGTCTTTCTACTTTTCCCTTCATTTTTCTGTCTTTTGTGACTTAAACAATCAATCTCTCTTTTCTCTCATTTTTACTTGAGAACTTCTATTTTTACTCTTGCTCCTGCCTGCATCTTCTTTGTCTCTAACAACCTGTCAGCAAATTGCACTTGCTGTGTTGACACAGCTCTTTCCCTTCTGATGGCAGTTTGGAGGCATCGGTGTAACTAACTTTTGCCTTCAAGTCAGGAGAAGGAGGTTGTCACCTGGAAACAGGTAAACTGTTCACATGCTGGTGCTTCAAGTTACTCCCCAAATCCTGGTCACTTCATCCTTAAAACTGTCACCATGTTTGGATGTCCATCGTCTGGCTAGGAGGGTGCTACAGCACTTCCCTGGCATGGCACTAACACCTCTCTCCCTGATGCATGCTTACACAAACACAAATTTGATTTCTTTCACAAATGCCCTTATGAGCAGGGAGCTGTCACAGCTGATCACGAGAAGTGGGACATAGATCCATTCCTCTATTTAAAACCCATCATGATACAGCAGGTAGAGGCCAGCTGAGGTCCTTGTAGCTTGCTGGAAATGTGACTTAACTCACTTTTAATCACACTTCCTCTCTGGCCTTATGCACAAAATGACACACAGAGAAATCCCCACAGGCTCTGAAATGCTGAGTGGCTCTTCCTGTTCTGCATCACTCTGGAAAAAGCTCTCCGTCACTCAGTGATGCAGAATGATAGAAAGCTTTTTACTTTGTAAGCATGTACTGAAGACATTCCTCAGATAAGGAGTTCAGAAATCTGATTTCTCCTCCTCCTTTTTTGTTTGTATTTGCTTCCCCTAACAAAAGGGTAATTTCTGCAGTCTCTGCAGTCAGTATGAATTTTACTGTAGTGCCTCTGCATTTAATTACAAACTGCCAGAGCAGCCCTGCCAAGTCTCACCCTTGCTGTATGACACCTACTTGTTTTCTCCTTCCCAACCAGCCTCTCCTTTTTCCTCTCTTCCAAATCTCCAGGCCAGCAAGTCAGCCACTGTAAGTGCGGTACCAAAGCGCTTCTCCAGGTGTGACCTCTCCCTGTAACAGCTCTGCCCAATCACATGACCCAGCACGTGCTGGTGGAGGCAGGGGTGGGGAGCACATCATCCCAGAGCACCCAACAGCCTAGCCAGCACCTCAACCTCTGGGGAACAAGGGACATGTCAGGCTTCCTGTGATGTAAATCTATGGAGTTCCCCACAGGGACTTATTGATAACCTAGGGCAAGCACTGATGTTGTTCATTTGGCTTCCTCCTAGTCCCAGGGGTTGGTCCATAGGGCAAAAGAAGGGAGCTGTATTACTCCCACACAGATAAGGCTGCTCCATGCATTCCACTCCAAGGAGTCGTGAGACATCAAAGTGAAGCCTGTTGAGTATCAGGGCTTCAACAGCACTATCTGATAGCTTGTGTGGTCCTTCAGAGGAGCGTGTTTCTGCAGAAGCTTTTGTGTAGCTCCATGATATTCTATGGAACTTCAATTCCATTTGGACAATGATTTTTTTGCAGGAGTGGAAGCAATTTGGATGCACCAGTCTGTGCTCTGTTGAGTCATGTCACTGATCATGTGATGGGAATAGAAAGAGGCCTGGGAAGCAGGGCTGTGAGGATGGAGAACAAGGTCTTGCTGCCTGCCCAATCCTGGCAGACAGCAGCAGGGAGAAGCCTCTCTCCACACGTGCATGAGTGCTGCTGAAGGAGAGAATGGGAAGATGAACCTGGAGAGCTCACAGTTCATACCTTTCTACCCCTTCCTCTTCTCTCCCCCAAGTAAAGCTACGCCTGGTTTTTGCCAAACTAGGAAAGCATGGAAGTCAAAATGGAAAAGAACAAACAGGTTTTACTCAAGGAGGATACTCCAGGTTCTTTAGGAACCCATAGTTTTATGTCAAAATCCCCACTCTCACTGTCCATCTTCTTAGATTAGATTTCACCAAGTTTCAGTTTCTCTCCAAACTCTGCTTTTTCCTCTGTGAGCCTGTCTCACTGATGTTTGCACAGCAAACACTTTTAAACACCTGATCATGGCCACACAGAGCCAATGTGGGATCTTCTATCAAATCAATGTACTGGAAATCTGGAAAGAGTCAACAGTTACTGTGCACGGTCCCATCTAACCCTCTCCATTTGAGATAGAAAAGGAAACGTGCGTCAAGGAAAGAGGATGTCAGATAATATAGAAATGGTTACATGGCAGGTAAAAAAAAGGAAATGTTCTCCTGCTGATGGGGATACAAACAACACAGAGAAGCCATTAATTTCTGAAGGACACAAGTGAAAATGACTGCGCAATCTGGGTATATCTCAAGGAACTTCTCAAAAATTCCAAGTTTCATTCATCTCTTAGAAGCTCAGACCCTTAGCAAGCCCAGCTAAAAGATGTTAAATACCTTTAATACTAGAACAAAGCCACCTCTAGAAATACCTTTCAGCCACATTCTCCCAAAGGCAGGACATTACTGAAGGCAGGTTTCATGTGGAAAAGATTATGCCCCACTTTTGTGTCCCACACTTGTTCATTTCAGACTCTTCCGCCTCTCTGGGGACACAAGCAGCTGCTGATCCTCTGGGACTGTCTGAACTCAGAAAGCCCAGCTGACTCACCACAGGTTTTGGGAAAGTATTCCACTCCTACCAGCTTCAAAATTTTCTGCTTATGACTTCCAGCATGAGAAGCGGATTTTCATTTTTTAGGTCTAACAAACCTATATTGTTCTGTAAAATAAATGCAACCCTCGGTAAGGCCGTGACTCTGCAAACAAAGTCATGTAGCTAAATCCGTATGGATTCCCAAACCATCCATAAAATGATGGCCTATAAGCTGAATGCAAAAGTTGCCAAGATCAGAGAAAGCACATTTCTCTTATTCTTTTTTGGACCCTCTTGTATATATCAGTAGAAGATTAGCTTTTACATTGTACATCATGTCTCAGTTCTTCAAAAAAAGAATCTGTTTAAATATTTTCTTAACTGTTAAAGGGAATTTCTTTTTATAGTGCAGATAATTAAGTATTGAAGATGTGATCTAGCTGATACAGAGAGAATAAAAGATTTGAAGAATTTGAGAAAAATATAACCCCAAACCTATCTGAACTGACTCCTGTACTCTTTGAAACTTAAGGCTGATATTTCATCTGATTCCTGCAAAGTCTGCTACAGTTAATGGCTGTGCAGATATGTAGCATTCAAATTAGTTACTTATATTCTCCTATATTGTTCTACAAACATTATAGAAACTCATGAAGGAAGGGGGATTAATTTTTTTGAAAATAGGACTCAGAATTGAAGTTTATTCCCCATCCATATCAAGAGCTGAGGCACGCAACATCTCGTCAGATTATAGTGCTCTGTATTTGCTTCTGCTTCAACAACAATAAAAGAGTGATTCGATGAAAAAACAGAATTTTCCTAACAGGTTCATTCTAAATTTCTGTGAAGCCTAATCACTTTTCCTTGTATGTAATATAAAAGGGATTTGGACTGTACAGAAACCTAGTGAGAAAAAAAATACCAGTTTGATATCTCCAGAGCCATCAGTCCAACAAATCACTTAAATGTGCATATTCTTAGCACTGGCTAAAACCCTGTGGGGCTTAGGCACAATGCTTAATGTTTTGATGCATTTAAACTTGGATAAATGGCAATGATTGTGTTTTAATTTGGTTAATTGCTGCTAACATTAACATACATACTTGTCACTGCCTTTGGTAAGAGTGTGTTACACCACAGCCTTAACAGTAACTCCACAGGCAGAAATGCCACTCAAGTGCACTAGTATGTGCTTGTTAAGCAGAGTTAAACAAATATCCTAGTTCTTACAAACTTCTTCGAAGACATTACTTGTTTGTATTTTGAGCTGCAGTTTTTTCAGCTTCTTCCTGCACCACCCCATACCTCTTGGTAGCAAATGCATCCCAGACTGTGGAGATCCCAAGAGCAGACCGAGACGTTACAAGATGGAGACTGTTCTACTCACATGGATGGAACCCAGTGGTGGCCACCAAAGGAGTGGTGGAAAAGTGATACTGAGGCCAAGTGGTGCAGATCAGTGGGAAAGAGAGGGATGGTCTAGGAAGCAGTTGAGTAAAGTACTCGTAGAACCAGTAATACAAGCTTAACTTCTCAAGCCACAAAGCTCAAGTGGGTTTGGCAGGTAAAATGCATAAAACCATCCTTGAAGGCAGGCCAACCTAAGTAACAACACTGAAGCTTTTCAGAGAGACTTTATTTCCTAGGAACTTTCTCTCTCATCCACACATGTACCCCCACGCCCCAGGTTTCTGTGACATAAAGACTTTTTAGTTAGTGATGGTTTCAGGTCTTTCTGTTAGTATTTTGCAAGCTGTGGGGGACAAGCGTGCATCTTCTCCACTCCCCCCCTCCTTCTTCTCCCTGTTCCCCATTTAGGCTGGAGTGCATCTGCTTCCGAAGGAAGGAGGCATATTTCAAATCTCCAGGAAACAGGAGACTATCATTGCCATGGCTCTCTCCAAAATTCAGATAATTGATTAATGAACTTTTCCCCTCTGCTCATTTGCAGCAGCAGGAGGAGATGGAGGTAATTATGACACTTGTAACTGCAGGTTCAGTGTTCTGTGGTTACATCAACCAAAATTTAGGAAGGGAAATGCAGACAACAGAAGGTTATTAAGAATTTATCAAACCTCAGGAATGAAGCAGGTATAAGCAACAAGTCCCTGCAAGCTGTAATGCTTGCCATTTTCCCATGTCTACACAATGCCTGACAGTACAGCAGCCACAGCAATAAGTGCCTCAGATCACGAGAGCTGAGCCTAACTGTAAGCTCGAGTTCAGCGACATCAGTCTTCAATATGTACCTGATCAGGTCCATTGAAGCACAAGCTTCATCTGTTTGTTACCCATCTTGTAGTGACAGCTAGGAGCAGCCAATGTACTTTCAAGCACACTGCTTACAACCTGAAGTTCACAGTGAACTGATTTGCATAAAAACAAGTCCAGTTTTCTCCAGGGGAAGGGACTTCAGAAAACAATTGGGCTACAACAGGAACTGCATTTTTGCCAACTAACCCCAAGTCACTGTTCTACATATATGCGAGTGACTCTTATTAAACATCTCTCCCCACAAGAGTCACGTTCCCTGAAGAGTCTGCACCACATAGATCTCACACCTTCAATGGGCTGCAAAGAAGTAGCTCTCCTCTCCAACAGCCAAAGAAACTCGCTGACAATTGCCATGACAGGAACTGACCTCAGTGCCTCAGCAAGAAGGGGCACCCAAGTGTGAGGGGATATCCAGTAGCACAGCCCTGAAAACAAATATTCAGGCAAAAAGTCCACAGTCCATGTTTCCAGAGGGTGCTGTAACTTCAGTTTTCTTGTTCTGAAATGTCTGCTCACTTAGGGGATTAAATCAAGCCTTAGCTCATGGGTGCACTCTATTCATTCTGTAATCAATCTCTTGAAAACATTCCAAGCAAAAGGCAAGGTGTAATTTGTAACTAAGGCCAGAAGAAAAGGAAACAAAATCAATATTTGAATGTAACCAAGTATGGGCAAGAGTTTCCAATGCAAGATTACCAACAGAATAAGCACAAACACTTAGAAAACAATTACACAGAAAGCTAAATCATACTGAGAAGACATATGCACAGGGACTGCTCTACAAGGAGACAAAAGCCAGACATGAGAAACAAGAAATGAACAGGAGAGTCCATCTCTCTTTCTTTTTAAAAGAAACCATCTTTGTTTTCTTTTAAAAAAGAAATCACCTTCCTTCAATTTTAAAATGTCTTTAGAACTATATAAAATGTATACAAAGCCATTGGGTATTTCTTCAAAGTATTTTAATAGCATGAAAAAAAAAAAAAAAAAACAGCTTTAGAAATCTGGAGCCATCCAAAGGAAGCAGTGGCCAAACGTTGCTTCAGACAAAGAAACATGTTGTTCAGAAGACTACTTTCTTTCCTTTCAAGTGAATTAATCTTCGTAACTTTATGTGATGAGAACAGTTGAAAATCTCTGATTTCTTCTTTTTTATGTGTGTTATTTTCCTCATTTCAATTAATTATCCAGAAGCACAATCAACTTAGCAGGGTGCCTCCAAAAATTCCATCTCTGCAGTGCCGTACCACCGAGCAGAGAGTTTAACTAGATGATTTTATTAGGGAGCCAATTAAAACTCAGATTTCCAAAAAAGCAACTAATCCATCTTTTTATTTAGCCGCTCCAAGCAAATTCCACATTGCAAGTATGTAGTCACCTCCAGGTATATATTGTGGAACCCTGACAAGAAAAGGCTTTTCAAGACAAGTAATCCTGGTTTTAAAGAAATATTATTTGCCCATTCATGAGAAAGTATCCATCCCATGATCTACTCCTTACCAATAGGTATGGAACAAATTAGAGAGGATGAATTAGAGTGCAGCTTCAAGTAAGCAACTGTGAACAATGACACTTGAAGTGAGAATAGGGCTGAGTTTGCTGCTTATTACAGGAGATACAGCCTGAGCTAGTCTCATCAAAAAGAAAGAGCAAAGATGAAGGAGAGTGTTTAAAATGAAAATACTGTCTTTCTTTTGTTAAAAAAAAAAAAAAAAAAAAAAAAAAAAAGGCAATCAAAATCTCTGTACAAAATCACAAAATTTTGTGGGGTGTGTTTTTAGTAATAATTCACCATTTATTGCCATGAGTTGGTGCTGGATTTCTTTTCTATTTCCTTAAATCCACATTTTCTCCCCAAAACTAGTTTGAATGGAAAATTTTCAATAGGAGTTTTGTGTCTTGCATTTCTATAATTCCTCTCTGACCTAATATGTCTGTACAGGGATTGAACTAAGAGGGTATTAGGTAGCAGAGAATTAAGTTTCCAAGGAGCAGAAATAGAAAAAAAAAAATCAATTTAGTGGAAACTGAAATAGAGAAATAGAAAAGTAAGGCGTAGTGTGAAAGCACGGATTTCCTGAGCAGGCATGGTGTGGGGGCTGTTCTACCCTTATTAGCTGGACCTGACATATTGAAGAACCTTGTGGTCCAGCCTCCTCACCAATTTGCAGAGGGTCTGGCTCTACTCCACGCTCCTGTCTTCCCCTTCTTTCTAGCCATGCAGTATCACCTATGCTCAAAGCCGGAGGATGTTCCTATGCTGGTACTTCAATCCTATCTACAGTGATCTTCAACTTTCTCCTCATGTGGACTTCTGTGCAGCACTGACGTTTGCCCAGGCACCTGTGGTGCTGCAAAACCTCAAGGTCTGAAAGGAGCCAACTGGGATAGGAAGGAAGCAAAAAATGAAATTAGTGTATTTAGGCACAAAAGTGCATGAAAAAGTGGAGAAAAATAAGATGGGTTTTTACAACATAGCATATAGGAAAGTAATTACATTAATAAATTAAAAGAAATGATGGACTCAGTAATAGTTCTGAAAGATTTTCAGTTTCAGTTTTGCATAGATGCAAAGGGGGGCTGAAAAAACTTTAAAAACTTTCTGAGATGATACATGGTTTCCAGCTCTAAAATGGCACACTCCAACTTTGGAGTCTCAAAGACATTAGTGGAGGAGAAAGGGGATTTCAGAGTCTAAATTCAGATTTCATGTAATCTGATTAGCTTTATAACAAAAATTACATGAAGCCTGGCTTTGACTTCAAAGAATAACTCTATCAGAAACCATAACCAACCCAGGAGGTTAGCTGGGGCCCTGTGAAGCCAGTTATCCAGGGCTGATTTTAAACAGAAAGAAATGGGCACTGCTAGAAGACACACTGTCCTACTCTGGTGAAAAAGAACATGCAGGAAGGAATTTATCCCATGATAGTTACCTATCACCAGAAGCCCCAGTGGCCAAGGTAAGACACTTAGACAGTTACTTTCTTCACTCTCCAAAAGCTGGCTGCTCCGTTTTTGGGATTTGGTCTTCACTTTCTGAAGTTTTAAATTTTGACTTCATTATGAAAGAAAAAGCAGCTAAGCTTTGGTTTTCATGGAAAATATTTGAGCAGCTTAAATCAGACACGAAGTAGCTTGCAGTATCCATGCCTGGAAAGATTGGTGAGGAGCAATGTTTTTAGCCCTAGCTCTCTGTACAGAACTGATGCAGAGCTGAGAAAAACAACTAACATGAGATGGAGGAGCAGGGGAGTGGGAAGACTAAGGCACAGCAGCTTTGGGCAGCAACTTCCCAGGCTCTTGCTGCAAGGGGGAACATAGGAGATGGGCAAATACCACAATTTTGTGGCAATTCTCCATTGCTGGAGAACTGCTCCATTGCTCCATCCTGAGAACCCAGCTTTTGGTAATCCCCTCTCCTCTCCCCTTCTCTTACCTCATGATTGTCTTTCTGATAATGTCATGAGTACGACTGCTATGTCTTTGTCTATCTTAGGTTAGCTGTATTTAAATTTCACATGTTATTTACCAATGACCTTTACTTTGGAAGGCATCTGCTTTTGGTAGCCCAGCTGTGTAAAGACTGACAGCAACCTTCATCAGCAGATAATTTCCAAATGAGGAAAATATCCACGTGGGACTGTTAGAACCACTGAATTGATTTGTGCTTGCACCACAGGTCAGATTTCAAACCATTTTTCTTGAAGACAAACTAGACTGATTTATCCTCAGGGGCCTTGCCCTCCACTCCTTACAAGCCTCAAAACCCAGAAATAGATGATATATGTTCATTTAGTACACCCACATCATGTGAGGGCAATTGATTCAATTACATTATAGCTACTGGAAACAAAGCAGCCATATGCTGAGCTCTCTGCCCCCATTAAAGGAAGCTCCACAGCTACAGCTCAGTGCTGGTATCTTGTAGTTCCTTGCATGGATGCTGCCTTCTAAACATGCTGAATGGAGAATGTTTTCTGAGTGATAGGAGAAATCGCAGTTCAAAGTTGATTAAAAGAAGCATCTGAACTTCAAGATACCTCTCTGGATCTTTGTCTATACTATCTAGAACTCTTAAGGCTGCAAAATAGCAAGGAAAATTTTGTAAGAACAGGGTTTGTATGTGCCATTGTGTACCTCTTAATGCTGGAGGAACAAGAAGGAAATGAAGAAGTAAAGCAGACACCATACTGTGTTATCTCCAGTGATACAAAATTCTATTGGGAGGCAAATTTAGCCTTAAATCAATAAAGTTCTGCTGGCTGCAGAGAAGCAACTGCAGTGTATGCTCCACTCACCACTCCAAGGCCACCTGTTTTCATGGCCTATCTGCTTTCCAGTGGTCTGTTCTGCCTGGCAGATGGAGATGGAAAATGCAAATAGATGGCTAAAAAATAAGCAGGCTGAGATAATTCAGCATAGTTTCAGTAAACTCAGGAAAAAAAAAAATCAAGCCCACTTTATTCTATAAAGGGAACACTTAGTCAAAGTTTTCATTTGATTGCTTTAGCATTTAGTCAAAATCACCATATGAAGCTCCAATTTTCTACTTCTGAGCAAAAACCATGAGGTCCAGAAAAGGCCCACTATTAAAAGTAGCCCTGGGAATAGGTGTTAGTAGCTTCTAATGAATTAAAAAGGTGACAGTGGCTTTGGGATTTTTGTGGCTTGTCTGCAAATCAGTTCTGACCATGAAACACCTTTTAGCTTTACCTCAAGACAGAGTAGTTCACCTCAGAACAGGCAATATTTACTTGTACTTCCCAACACTGAAGACAGGAAATGCCTTAAATGCTGCAAATACTGAGGTTATAAAGCAGTAAATGTTTGCCTGTTGAAGGCACCTGACAAGTTTTACAATCCTCAGATGAGTTCAGTCATATCAGCACTTGGGCTTTCCTTGTCCTCTCTTTTTCACTGGTTTTACAAGGTGCAGCATGGAAAACAGATCATTTCCGTTTCAAATCGACTCTCCTAAAATGCACTTGTAGAAAGGTGATTCAGGGTCCACCTAATTCTTTAGCGATCTATTTTTTAGTGTTGGAAAGGCTAATCTTTCCATTTATGTTTTGTTCTGTCAGCTTTCTGAAGTGTGGCTCAAAGCATCAAAGCCACAGCTTTGGCATTCCTCAAATACTTTAAAAAGAGAAGATCATATGGTCGCTTTTCACAGATTGATATAAATCCATGGTGTACAGGATACTCCAGGACACAGTGCCACAGCAACTTTTTAATACTGTATTTCTCCATGATACCCTTAAAATTTCTGTAGAAACCTTCCTGCCTTGTGTTTCATCGTGAGCTCATTGGCTTGGGTATTTCAATGCTTATTCTTCTACAGAGTTGGGAGAACGGAAATTAAACTCTGCAGTCTGGCTGTTTCACTTGGCTAACCCAGCTTTATGACAACTATGACACCTACTGCCATCAGGGGAGTTACAACTTCATTAAAAGTGGGCTGCTGCCTGCCACTGTAGCCAGTGGGCATGCAGGACAGGCAAACTTTAGCTCAACACAGCAAGGTAAAGAGCAGGGGAGAAGAGAGAAACCTGAGATGGGAGAGCAGGGGACACTGATGTGGATTCCACAGCCAGTGGCCTGGGTGGTGCCCCAAGGATGAAGTTGCTCAACACCATGGAAAAGAGCTCACCATCAGCCAAACTGTCCTCAGAAGTGACTCAAGTAGCAGCCAAAAAAATAACATCGCTTAGGTGTGCTAATGACCCTGCTCCTGCTGGTCCTGTTGTGAACGTTTAGCCAGCAACCTTTCAGAAAAGGTGCAATAACTCGAGCATCAGGAGCCTTATTAAATATCCGCAGTCCAGCTGAGCATGCTTCAGCTGAGTTATTATTACAAACCACTGTACATCTTTGTCATTAAAGAGGGCTCCTAATTCATTATTTTGGACATTAACAGAATGCAGAAAGTATCTTAAAATAACATCTTAATTTATATTTTTAAGATCTTGGCACTTCTAATTTTTATTTTATAAGCTCTGTTAATGCTTAACGTCTGCTGCCACATGGCAGTACAGCTACACTGACAGCTATCGTTGCAAGTCTTCCATCTTTGATCCTTCTAATTGGTCAAACAATTAATTTAGTACAATTTCTTTGAGTCAGAAGTATTCCAGTTTTTACTGTTCCTTCTTTAGGGTAGTTTTCTTAATAGTGGTAGTTTTCTTAATAGGGGTAGTTTTCTTAATAATGCTCCATCTGGAACAGAAACCAAAATACCTCTTTCAATACATATATCAAACTAAGTTTTCTCTCCATGGCAAAATTTTAGAGGACAATCAGTCTTTCCCCCCAGGATCTCAGTATTTCACATATGGGAACACAAGGGTAGCAAAATAATAATTTGTAACATTACCAGATTATTTCTCAGTTGATAATACATTTGGCGTTTGGACCAAAACCAAAGAAATCCACAACCCTCCAAAGAAATAAAAATAAACCGGTTAGAGGGAAAAGGAAGAATAATCTATTCTGACTCTTCATCATTTACCTCACTCTGCTGCTCAAAACCATGTTACTTATGATTGATACACACATCATGTTTTCCTGTGTTGCAGGAGTTTTGAAAAATGGACATCCTCTGTAAGGCGTCAAATATACAGTCACCATATAGCAGGCTTGCAATGGAACGCAGTGATTCATGGAATATTGTAAGTAACTACATATATACATATATATACATAGGTTTATTTGTTTTAAGCTTTAAAATCTATTAAGATGTTCTAGAGCCAGTTTTAATTGTAAACTAGACTGTAAACATTTTTAGTGAGTCAAGCTGAGCTGAGCTTGAGCACTCTGTCAGAATCCGAATTTGCTCTTTCTTCCACAAGCCTCTTGTTCTGTGACACAACAGGAGCTGCCAGCCTCAGGTATTTTCTGTCTTACATGTGGCCTTCGTTAGGATTCGCTCACAGGCCTCCAGAAAGGCAAAAAGGAAGGCACTTGAGGAAATGCCATGTGTTACACTACTGAAGCTGGAAACGCATACTCCGTAACAACTACCCTCTGCGCTCAGGCAGCTCGGCTTCCCACTGGTGAACTTTCATTAAACACTGTACTCCTCCTGACTGCAAGGCAGCAAGACAGTTGCCTTAGCAGCCAAGGAATTTGCTACCAAAACAAACCAATGATCCATATATTGTATTATCCTCCTTTTATACCAGTTAATGCTAAATCTAAATGCTTTCATAAGAAAGCATAAACAATGATCTTGATTTAGCAAAATAACATGTGCTTTGCCTTAAATGTGCTTATGACCCCTTGGCATCAGCCTTCATTACAAGAAAATCACAGCTTCAGTAGCACCTAAAACTGCTGTTTAACACTGCAATTCTATGTTACATTTCAGATTATTTCTACTCTGCATGCAAAATGTTTCAGGAGACCTGAAACCTATGCTAAAACTAAGTAGGAATTCAAGTGCTGGTCAGGGTTAAATAGATCACATAATTAAGTGCATTGGTCAATCAGGTTATGTTGATATAGCCAAATAAAAGAAGGCCAAGAACAAATCATAGGCCCCAAGGCCAGAGATTGCCCCTTCCATGGCAGGTTTGTCTTGGAAACGAACAGTTGAAATAGTTCAAAACAGAGCCAGGGAGTGAACTATCTCACAATACTGCAGGGACAAGGGGAACCCAGGCTCTTCAGTCTATGAGCTTCTGTGCAACAGTACAGCCATAGCTTTGGGATTACATATCTTAGTTCTCTGTGCAATATTTTCTACTCAGGTAACTCCCCAGATTCACTTTAGTTATTTCTGCCTATACCACTGCACATCCCCAGTAAGGGGATGCACCTATGCAAGGCATCAGTAATGTTCTTACACTGTCCTAAATCACAGGAAGATCTTGTTGGGGAGGGGGTCAAAATAATGCTGTTTGTATATCCTGGGAATGTAAGGCTTCTTGACTCTACTGCTGATGTATCCATATCTGTTGATATGGATATCTACCTCTTCCATCAGCATCTAGGACCACTGAGTTCCATTTTACTTATATTATGGAAATGCCAGTCATATAATTTGATTTGTTGTGAAACAGTAAAAATAGACTTACGCAAAACTTTCCTTGGGAACAAGAGTGATTTGGAATGCTTTTAACTGGACCTTCATAAAAGTATGAAACCTAGAAACTTGCATTTATCGCACTAATTTGACCAACCAAAGTCAAGGGACAATCATCATCTCAAAGGTCACAAACTTTGTATGTTAGTTTGAATCTCCAGAAATACTTCCTTCATTAATGATTTTTATTTTGTCACAGTCAGGATGCTTCTGCAAAAGGCTTCATTATGAAATGCTGGATATTCAAGCAATCATCAGCATTCTTGAAGCCAGGCTCCAACTGTTTGAGCTTGACAGGTTTGTCTTTAAATTTTCTGTATTTACTTTAAAATTTCTGACTGCTGCAATCAGTGGATGAAACAACAGCTAGACAGCCACACAGAAAGAAGCAGTGGCAGAAGGTAGCACTTTTTGTATCTCTAAGTGCCGTGTTTATTTTCTCTATGTACATTTCTAGTTTATAAGCTGAGGAATTGTTTGTCAGCCGCAGACTGATTTCTTTTCATAACGTGATATGACTGCTTCGTATAATGCAGATTCATCAAGATCCTTTTACTTGTTATTTCATGAAGAGATCAGGTATCAAATGCAAATGAAGAAAAGTAAAATTGAAAGCAGATAATTCAAAACTATATCAGGAACACTGCAAAAAAGTTTTTGTTCTATTAGTAACTAAAAATCTGAAAGGGATCCCTTTCCTCAAATCAGTGAACTCGCAGATCATTTTTCCACAGCAGCAGGCTAACCAGCATTTTCTTATCAATATTTTTGCTGCTTCTGCTGAATGAGAGAAACACAAGGCTGAGCTACGGAGTGAAGCATCATTTACTATTTGTCATTTAAACACGCAGATGTCTACGGGAAAAAGACTGGAACGTAGGAGAAAGAAGATTTAATTAAATATTACATTTCAGAGGCTCTTTCAGCCCATACCTCAACAATTCCTTGCTACTCAGTCACTTATTTTTAGATCTAAATTTCTCTCCATCATGCATGAACCTACTATCTAATTTATAAGGCTCTCCATCAAAACCTCCAATTCTTAACCAAGAGGTAACAGAAAGCATCAAACATCTTCACTGAAGTCCTGCCAGTCAATCTTAAGTTCCATCATGTCTAGTATTCTGCCTCCTTATTCTATTCCATTCTCTTCTTCACATCCTTACTGTAGTTTTGCATCTATCATGGGGCAGAGCCTGAGCAATGTATCTAACTAAACTGTATTGAAAAAAAAGGAAAAATAAATATTCATGACTTCATATTTGAGAGCACAGAATGCAGAAATCCCCTGGCAGAAATGGTCCCCTTGACCCAGAGCTGCTCAGCAGCAACCACCTTGGACACTTCAGTATATATGGGAAAAGAGCAAGAACCCTACACAGCAGCACTGCACAGCCTGCATTTGGCCAGGAACAGGCCCAAAAGCAATGCTTCTATGGGAGACAGCTCTGCATTCAGCACCTCCTCCATCCCAGCCAGCTGTCAGACCCATAGTTCTCTTCCCCAGGGGCAGCTCCCAATTTCTGCTGCTGTTTTGGGGTATGCTTTAGGAAGGGCAAAGGACTCTCAATCCCTTCCCATCAATACAGCTGCTTTGCAGCTAGTGCAGAAAAAGGCAAACATGCAGCTCCATGGGGGCATGGTGTAGCAATTCCTCTTGCTAAATTAGCTAGAGATTTTTTGCACCAAGATGTCACCAGACTGGAAACTGCTGTAGTAAAACATGCCTCTCTGGTGCACCCCCTGGAGAAGTTTTAAAGCCCTTGGAGTCGTGCCAGTGCTCTGACAGAAGATGACAATCGTGCCTGTGCTACACATGAACCGGGAGCTATATACTAGGTGGTGTGATCCAGAGTTGATAATTATGGTCTTAAATCTAATGCTATGGCCAGCATGCAAGTAGAATATTTAATGCCAGTAACAAAAATAGAAAGGCAAGCACTTCTCACGAAAGTCAAGGCATGTGCATCCTATTTGGCAATTCTAATACCTTTCCCCAGTAGATCTGTTTTCATCCCTCAAAGCTCTTTAAAATAACACAGGAATACCCATTATAATATTGTAAATAGCATTGCTCAGCCTGCTTTTCAACACAGGGAATAAAAGCCCACCTTGTAAAAACGGCTTCTTATCATTGTATTTCCTTTGTGACTTTCTACTCATTACAGTTATCTTTAGATAGGGAAAAGGTATTCACTCCTGTAAAATCAATGAAGCTCTTAAGCAATGGCATCATCTTCTACATCCTTTACACGCTCTGCAAAAAATACGTGAGCTCTCCTTGCTTGCTTTGGCTGGCAGACCCTGACCCAGCCCTTCATGCTGAATGTCAGCAACATAGCTGCAAGCAAAAGGGATTTACAAAACAGCCATTTCTGAAGGAATTCTCTTCCTTATGCAACAAAATTACTTGCAGGCTGGTCAGTGGCTCTAGCAGGTGTAGTGTAGGCACCCACTTTTATTCATTCATCTGCTGGGCAAGCTGAAAAGTCACCAGAAACTTCAGTTTCCTCACTAATGTGATGAGGAGAAACCATTTACACTTGATTAGAAACAAACAAAAATATTTCACTTCGTATTTTCTGATTTTTTTTTCTAAGTAAGTGCTTTTTACTGGACAATTTTATCTGCTAAAAACAAAATTCAAACTTAAAGGGTGAGCTGAAAACACAACCTATTTGAGTCCTTTATTTTTCTCCCGCCCCAAGAACTGTTTGCCCAGCTGCACCAGCATCTCCCCACGATCTCTGAAATCTGAACCTGCAGAACAACAAAATCTTCCCTTTGGCGTTTTATGGGAATGCACATCACATCTCCATGCTGAAGAGACAACTGGTAAAACTAGAGCAAAGCTCTGTGGGCTCAGCCCTTTCAGCGGGTTCCACCTCCAGTCTAGGCAGTGTCACCTTGGGCTCGGAAATGCAGGGCCGGGACAGCAGTGGCCCTGTGTATTTAGGGAAATGAAAGGGATAGTGGCTGCCTCTCTTTTCTCACCCCAGGTGCACGCTGCCTCTGACTTCAGTGCTAAATGGGATGTGGAGGTGGAAGAAAGGGCAGACCAGGGAGGGGGAGGGAGAAGAATTTCTATGATTTTTATTACTGTAATTAACTGTGGGGCCTTTTTACTACCCAAAATTTCAGAGATTGTGTCATGCTTCTAGCAGAGCTGTCAGTTCCTCTTAGTTTTGTTTAAGAGGAAACTCAGTATCAGCAGATGTGCTCTGTATCAGCATCAGCTGATGTACTTTCTGTTTGAGCCCACATTCTGCCCTAAACAGTGGAAATGAGCTCAGTGCTTCCCCTCTCCCCAGCTTTTACTATAAGACAAGGGGAATAAAATTGTAATGTTCTCCTGTACTGCTTCCCATGGTTGCAAGGCTGAATAGGTAGCACCCTTAGATACAGCTGAGAGAAGAAATGCAAATAGAGGCCTTTCTGCCCTCACTGTGGCCTTCCAGTACTTGAGGGGAGCTTACAAGCAGGAGGGAGGCTGACTTTTTACATGGTCTGATAGTGATAGGACAGGGAGGAATGGCTTTAAAGTAAAAGTGGAGAAATTTAGGTTAGATGTTAGGCAGAAATTCTTTACTTCAGAGGGCAGTGAGGCACTGGCACAGGCTATCCAGAGAAGCTGTGGATGTCCCATCCCTGGAGGTATTCAAGGCCAGGTTGCATGGGCCCTGGGCAGCCTGAGCTGGTGGAGTGGAACTAGGTTACCTTTAAGAGCCTTCCAGCCCAAGCCGTTCTATGATTCTATGATAAACAAGGGCAGAAAGCTCCAGCAGGCAGCAGGGCATTGGCAGGCTTCTCTGCTTATCTGAGAAGTACCTCCATCCCTAACTTCTCAGTGACAGTATAGTGGGAGATCTGGGAGTTGGAAGCTGAAGGCAGTGCTTGCTGCGTTAGTATTTGAATAAAGCCCAAACTTTGATTATCACATCAAACAGTTGATTAAATGCAGTCACTTGAAACTTGGAATTATGAGCTGTGCTGGACATGAGAAGATACTGTTTAAGCCAAGAAGCATAAAAGGTTATTGCACCTCAAATCTTCATCCTGTGTTTATGCTGTGGTGATGCCATTTATAAAGATAACAGGAATGACATATTTGAACAGAGCAAGTGTTATGTACGACTGCAAATGTTGTTGACTTTCTCTGGGTCATTGGAGATTAACAGTTTGGAAACTGCAGACATGTGGAAGATATGCTGTATGTTATAAGGAGTCAGAGAACAAGCCTGTTCTTGTAAGATTTCAAACTCTATTATGCAGACACAAGAAGTTTAGATAAACTTTCCAGATTATATCAAATGAACTTTTGGTTGCTTATCTGAACTGACCCTCTGAAGACATTTGGGATTATTCTGAATGCTGTTGTTGTTGCTGGAAATAACAGCAAGTTAAGAATTTAGTTTTAACTTTTGCATTTCTGAAGCCTGGTATGTACAGGACCGGAGAGCTTCTCTACGCCTATTTTCACAAACATTTCAGTATATCTCACTGTCTGCAGTGAATGGCTGCTCTCAGTGCAAACAAGTCACAATCTGAGCCTTAGAAGTTTTGTGAATTTAACTATGAAAGATTTTCTTGCTCTTTCAGGAGAATATATAAAGAGAAAATCCTGAAGATTTAAACAGGGGGACCATAGGACTCTGTGTTTTTGTTGATTTTTGTCCCATGTAGCTCAGGAACTTCACATAGCTATGTGCTACAAGTGAATAGCATCTGGTCACTTGTGGAAAGCATCAAGAAAGAAAAACAACAGACTTTCCATTCACAGACTCCACTCCCTAACCGGATCTGCCACCACAGCGTTATACCACAGCTGTTGAACCATGCTTCGAGGTGGGGATTTTCATGGCAGCGGGGGTTGAGGGTGACTGCTGGATTTCCTCTTTGAAGCATGGGGTCTCAACATGGCATAATCCTGCAGCTCCTGTGGAGCTCTGCATTCTGGGTGCAAACTTCCTGAAGAGCTCAGGCTACATTTTACAGCTACTTGCTAGTTGGGAAGTAGAAGACCCTACTACCCTACTATCAGAAGCTTTTTAATACTTAGTCAGGGATTTATAGCCTTACATCATACAAGATATTGCTCAGCTTTACCCCTCAGCAAGATTCACTACAGCCATGTCTTAGCTGGATGGCCAGGCTGCTAGCTCTCCTGCTAAATGGTAAAAACAGCTGCTCAACAGTACTGAGGTTTTCTGTTATAGGGCAGCAAAAAGTAAATAACTGAATTACATATATAGATACCATGCAACACAGTAAGCTATGTAAAGAACATATGGCTGAATTTACCACACCAGTGCTAATATCCATTAAAAAAAAAACACCAAATTTCACAGGGAAGGCCGTATATGTTAACACAAGCTAACACTCATTTATACAGCGACTCTCTATGAGGTGGTCACTATCAGCATGACTGCTGCTCTTGTGGCTGTCTACAATAGCAAATTAACATGACTTAGTTATCGCGCTTGAAATATAGACTGGAAGTGCAAATAAGCAATGGGAAGGTCATGACTTATTTAAAACCTCCTACTTAACCACAAGAACAATCTTATGGTTTCCAGAAAGCAATGTCCTGTAGACGTTTACTTGCCCTTGATGTCAGAAAAAGTCTTGGGAAATAAATATTTGCTTTTCAGCACCTAAAAAGTTGAGTAGAGTCATGTTCCATTTCAGGCATGTCCCTCAACACTCTGCAGTGTGCTAAAGTCACCATACTCAGTGTTCACAGTTCACAGATCTAAATGTCAACAACTAAACCTAAAGCTTATATATAATGCTGCATTATTTACAGCAACCAAGGGTACACAGAAAATCCCATCTGACAACTGTAATTACACCTGTCACTAATTTGAATAAAAATTACACCTTACCACTGGTGTACCATTGGCTACTTGACAGAATTAAAACAAAATAAAATAAAACACAATAAAATACAACTTTTTTTTTTTTTTTTCCTCAAGAGGAAGGGAAAAAAAAAAAGCAATCTCAGAGCAGAATACAGTTTATTTCTGTGGGCTCAGTTACTGAAGTTTAACAAGTCCTCACACATCAGCAACATGTGTCCATGCAGCTTGTGCCAGGCAGCCTTCCCTCCTGGAGAGAAGCTTCCCAGCACAGCAAGGCAAAACTGTGCTTACAGAGCTGCGGACAACGCTGCACATGGGGGAAGGAGGCTGCTGGTGAAAGAGGATCTCCCCAGGCAGCTACCACTTGTACTTCCCTAATAGCCATACAGGTAGGGTGTGGGGTTGGGTAATATCGGTATGCTTAAGAACGTAAATTCCCTCCTTGACTTGTGACTGCAATGAGAAATTCCCACCAGCACCTCAAGCTGAGAATCATTCGTTTGTGAACAGCCAGTAAGTCACTGCCCAGGCAACTAAAATAATCAGAACAGTTCCCAGAAATTTGCAGAGACTGTATTTGTTTTGATGGTAAAATATACAAAATGGAATTAATTCCCACTAACAGATTTGACCTTCTCTGTCAAAATCCTGATATTGGAGAAGGATCAGAAATTGAAACAGATCAAGACTGTCACTGCTTCTCAAGGAAAAAAGCAGGTGCTGTCACAGGGTGGATGAGAGTGGTTGGCCACGAGGAGGAGAAATGACTGTGTGGGTCTCACACCCTCAACTGTTGGGATATCCTGAAGGCAGTGAGAACCTTCCCCCTCATTTACCCAAACAGGAGGTCTCTGGAGGTTTCAAAATCTGTGTCATGGGGATACAGCAGAGATGTAATGGTCAGCTGAAGGATATTTTGCTATTTTAATCCCCTTGCATTGTGGTTGCCTCTCTGGGGTGACCTCAGCCAGAATAGCCGTATAAACAGCCCTCCTTCCATCCCCTCCTTTTTCTTCCTGATTACCAAAGAGAAAATGTATCCTTAAGAGACTACCCCTTTCTCCCTCTCGCCCTCCCTTGGCCTGCAATAAGCACGCCTCAGCTAAAACACAGGCTGTCACCAGGGAGCACCCTGCTGGAGGCCACAAAGGGACAAAGCCCTTCTGCCTGCAAATTATCTTTCACCTTCAACTCTTCGTGTTTTTCCCAGCTGCCCTGCTCCACACACCATCTTCTTCCTTAGGCTCTTAATTCAGTTTTGCTCATGCTAATGGACTGGCTCAGCTGGCAATGTGCAGGCACAAGGTGAGAATCTCTGTGGGAAACAAAGGATGGGAGTGCATCTCTGCTTTCCTTCCCCACGCGAGCACTGGATAGGTGGTGGATCCTATTGATTTCAAGCCCTGGAAAGGAGCAGAGAAATTTTCCTCTCCTTTCCTTTGGGAAGCCTTATAACCAAAGACTTTGCAGAAAAGAAGCTTCTTTCACTGGCTTTAAGGGCATCTGCTTGCAGCCCTTGAATGATGGCATTTCTCAGCAAGAAGTTTTACATTTAGAAAATCCTACTGAAGCTCAGTGGATCTACCAGGAGCAATGAGAAGGCCATATGGTACGGGACACTCACAACAATGGCTACCTGATACCAAAGTTGGGTCTTCAGGGGCAGCAAACACAGGATGACATAAAGCATCCAGCCTGTTCTCAGGTAGTAACCAGCAACTGGTAACTTCTAGGCTCAAGAAGCCAGATGGATGAGGGCTAGCTTACCCTGAGGATAGCTAGACAGTTATCTGAGCGGCCTAAGCCACAGGCTCATCAGGTTTGTCTTTACTATGCTGTAGCCATTGCTCCATGAAATTTCAAGCTGTGCACTGCCTCTAAGAGCCTTACTGGAGCAGAAATGGCATGGAAATCTGAAAGCCAAAGGCACCTGCTGACTTAGGAGACCAGCCAAAAAAAGAACGCCAGGAAGTACCTTATTTTCTGACAATAGCGGGTTCTGAGGCACTTAGTGTTTTTAAGAGCTTCCAATTAACTCAGGGGTGGCTGACAGTGAAACTATAATGCAGGAATCTGAGCCACTTTGCATGAACGTGAACACACTATGGTTGAAAACAAGCAAGCACTTGGAGAAAAGGGAAAGACCAAAGAGCTCAAAACTGTCCTAAGGCTGAAGAGCTCACAGTTTATAGCTTGACTGTCAACCTCGCTGAGTGCTACTTGCTCTGTTGGACCCAAGTGCCCAAAACCATCCTTCCCAAGTTGCACTTGGGAATGTTGGCTTGGATGGGAAGGACTCCAGCTCAGACACCTCAGCATGCAGAAGCTGAGCATCCATTTGCATCTGGATGGGCTCAGGGGCCCGCGAGCTCCTGCTTTGTGGGGAGCCGACATAAAGCAGACACCTCAGCCCCTTGGATTGGTGACAATGCCTACTCCAAGCTTTGTTGGGACTGCTGAGTATCTCATACTAAAGGCAGAGGAAAATATGCCAAATCAAAGGCAGATTCCACATGAAACAGAACATGAATTTGCAGACACTGCAGAGAACATCAACAACCAAATCTGTGCCCAGCACTGGGAAGGAGAAGATAAAGATATAAAGCAAATCAAGTGAGAAAGGTCTATCTGGTGGCAAAACAAGACCATCCTTTGATTCAAACCAGGCAGAGATTTACTTGTTTTGGAGGAGGCACTTACCTCTTGCTGTTTTTTTCACTGTGAAGAAAAAGCATTACTCAAAGACTCTGACACAAAAAAAGGGGACTGAATATACCTATTTTCTCCAGCTATCATACTGCAATGTATTTAATGGCCAGCGATATGCCTACATTTAGTAGATACATATTTTTAGCAGTAAAGATTAAACTCTCATTATCAGCCATCTAAGTGGTTGGTAGAAAACAATGTCAAGCAATGCAGAAAACTGAGCTGGATTCATATACATGTTTAACACTGCTGTGAACAACACTGATAAAGACCACTTGTCACCTCTTTTGCTCAGCAAAAAGTGGAAAGCAAAACCGCCATCAGTGTTGGAACCGGTGTCAGAGTTACTAGGCACACACACAGACAAATAGAGACAGGCAGAACAAAACCAATTAACATGAGAGTGAGCACTGACCACGCCAAATGTGGCAATGTTTCCCTCTGGTTGGAAATAAACAGATATGAAAGGCAATAATATTAGCAGGAGATTAGAGGAGGCTCTCCCTCCCCAGCAGACACTAGGAACAGCTGTATCCCCGCAAGATGTTATTTCACCTCAAATATCTCGGACAGGTTAAACCATAGCAAATTTAGATAGCTGAGCCCCACAACACGATGATAGGCTCAAATTTGGTAGGTATGAATTCGAGCAGTGAAGTATAAGTTCAGATGCCCGTATCCAGAACTAATCCACTTATCTATACCTGACCACAGTGATGCTGCTACTCGGCAGGACTCAATAAATTACAGGCACTTCAGGGATTATTTCAGCATAGCCATACATATTTGAAGTACAGTTTTATGATATGTTCAGGCTGACGAGCTGTTCTTGTTTCTGACTGTACCTTCAAAAAGTCCTCTCTTTGATCAAACCGAGCCTGTTTACTGTATTACACAGAAATTCATATTGCACTGACACAACTGGTTATAATCCAGGCACAGAAAGAAACCAGCCTGTGCTGGGCTCCCAAACCCATGCCACTTGCTGATGTGGCAGGGTAGTGAGGCTACCCTGGACTTTGCTCCCCATATCAACACAGTCCTTTTGAGCCGTGAGGGTCTGCTGCACCCTCAGCCCACAGCAGCCCTGTACCTGAGGCTGTGCCTGCCCCTGCCAACACAGCTGCTGCTGCTGCAGCTGCATCTCGTTCTGGTGGGGAGGAGAAGGAAGAGATAGCGAGAAATAATCTCAGTGATTATATGAGACAGAGAATACATTCCCTTAAATAACCTCCTCCGCCTGCTGAAGTTATCAGAGCATGCCTTTCTAATGCTGGCTAATGCCAGGTTAAGTTCAGTAGTTCACAGCTGTGTATTTTGTTAGAGATTTGTCCCTAATTGAACAGCAAGCTGGGGGACTGCAGCTACATGTAATATCTGCTAGGAAAACACATCCATCTCAAATGGCATTTTTCAAAGAGACACATACAATCTTGTTAAAAGTATGAGCCCTAATGGCCATTTGCTCCACCATCCACCAGCAGCAGGTATGGCAGGAAAGGGAACAGCTGCTTAGTTGCTTCTGTGATCTATTTTGTCTAGATGTTTGCATGTTTGGGAGAGTGGTTTGGCCCTTTGCTGTTCTCAGATGAATCACTCTGCTAATGGACTAGCAAGTGCATGGATAACATTATCAGTGATGCAGACCATGGTTCCTATATTGCCTTAATACGCCTCTAAACCAATCTGGTAAATTACTTCCATTATAGGATTTAGATAGTATCCCATTACAGACCAAGCTTTTGGTTAAACGTCATTTCTTTGAAAGACATATTTGGTGTCAGGGTCCACTTGGTAGTTTCAGAAGAGAATGAGCAGAATCAGATATCTCCTTTATTATGACTCCAAGGAGCACTACAGGGGTGGAGCCGGGAGAGCTGGGAGAGTGGGTAAGAAGAGCTCCTATCATCAACAGAGCAGGGCCAGCAGATCGCTTTGCTCTTAGCTCTATCCCATGTGTACAGCAAGCATGCATGTCTCCTGGTCACACACTGAAAATTCTTCTAAGCTGTGTTGGGTAGCTCTAAAGTTAAAGGGACCATATACTGTTAAATTATGATTCCAGGAAAATACATCCCATATATGAGCTGCTGTTAAAGAAACTGGCTTTTCTATCCATTTCCAGTGGTTTAGTCTTGGCACTTCAGTGAAACTACAGAGCCCATCCCAGCTGTCAAAGTGCAGCCAGTCTCTGATGCATATATTATTGCATAGTTCTGTTCTTTGCTCTGAAAGCAGATCTAAATAAAATAATTTTCCACTTGCATTTGAGGAAAAAACCACCCTTGAAAGAACAAGTCATGAAAATGATTCTGTTTGTTTCAGAAAATATAAATGTTCCTTCTCTTTTTTTCCTTAAACAAAATGAAAACATTTGTGTCCAGTCTGTGCTTCATTCCAGCACTTCTATTAAACATTTTTACTCTGCACTTAATAAAAACAGACATTTCATTTTAGCAAAGTCCTGGCTTATTAAAATTAAAGTCATGTGGAATATTAGTGGGACTTGCCAGTATTAAATATCTTTATATGATAATTTATTCCATATTTAGTGCTCAGTGCTTGCAGTGTTTAATGCAGCTAAAGCATATGGCGCTGTTTTATTCAAATGTTAAACTGTGTGATCATTAAAAATATATGGAAATGTAAACATTGTGTCAGAGATCAGTGTCTCAGAAAGGAGCTGTTAATCCTTGCAAACAGTTTCATTATAACAAGAAGCTCAATCAATTAATGATTTTGTTTCCTTATGTATTTACTTGTCACGATGTATCAATTTAGGGTAATTAATTTAATTATATTTCAATTTTCTATATATTTACATTTCTACATTCTTATAAAGGAACATTTCACTTTTATTTTGATTTGATAAGAAACAAAGACTGGCAAAATCTGTTTAACTGCTAAGCTGGGAGCTCAGATCAATCTCCATTTCACTTGAGGATTGAAAGCAAAAAGCTTCTGGCTCTACAGCAGCTTTGTCAGTCTTGGCAATTTGCATTATGTTACCCATGATAGTATGCAGAAGGATCCATTGCCACAAATGCAATTTAAGAAAACACTTTCAGTTCTTTTTCTCCTTCTCAGTACTTTCAGGCAACTGGAATGACTTCATTGCTGTAGGAAGATTACTTATTACCTGTATTTAACTGAATAATAATTTTTTTAAAAAATCCTGAGGGGTAATAAGTAAGTTGAATTTCTAAGAGAAACTTTTCAGGACTTTTCATGCAAAGGCAGAAAGTAAGAGGGATTCTGATGGATGGTGTTGGACACACTGCTTTGGAGAGAGCTTTTGCTGAGCAGAGGAGCAGGGAGAGCCAGGATGGGTGTTCTCAGAGCACTCTGCACAGTGCCCTGTGTGCTCCTTACTGCCTGCACCACTGCTAGGCACAGCCTGGCCACTGAGCCTCTGCAAGCTTAGTGATGGTGTTAGAAAAATGTCATAATTTTTCAGTTATGATTTTGCAGACAGCTGTAGGCATTTGGGGCTGGTTGCTGTATCGCTTAGTTAGTATACAGGGCTGGGTATTTTTCACTGTTAGGCAAAACAGTCTCCATCTCTCCTGAGGTCGGGGTTTCATCGCCAGAGCCTGATGATTCAGAACATGACAGACACAAGTCCTACCTGATGCTCAGTATGTCTGTCTCCCCACTTTTAACACTCCACACCCTTTAACTATTTCATTTTGATGTCTCAAACTTTAATGCTTGCAGGTATCTCCCTCTAAATCTGACTTCCATTTTCATACTGCCTGCTTGTCCACGCAGTTCCTGCAGCTCAGCCTGACTGCTGGCAGCAAAGGCAGAATGCTCCAAATACCACTGCTCCTCAGACAGCGTGATTGCGGAAAATGGACAAGCCTTATCCATTGTCTTTGGGCAGAAGGACACCAATGGTGGTACAATTAGGGTTTTTCTTCAAGGCACAGGGAGAACCATGTACTAACTTGCAACTAAGCCAGTGCTTGCAAAGCTAGCTGGCATTTCAGTGTAACCATAGAAGCTCTCCACCAGCAGACAAGAGTCATGTTCCTTAAAAGAAAAGCCCATGCATAGATAGATGGTGAAATCTGAATGGCTTTTTTAGTGAGTCACAGAGATTTGGCTTTGATACAAACAGAAAACTTGATATTGGGGTGACTGAGTGAAAGTCTAAAACTGAACATGAGATACAAACAACTTACAACTCAGTATTAACTTACCCGTGTGGGAGAGGTGCAGATATCCAACTAACCTTCTAACTTTAAAGTCTCTGATGCTTGGGATATGATGCCCTGTTTTGTTGTCAGTTGTTTCTCCTCAAGCCTACGCAAATTCAGCATGAAAATATCTTTCTTATAGCCATTTAATATCCCCCATCCATTACTCCTGCCTCCATGATTGATGTTTATTGCATATCTGGTTAGTAGTGCTGGCAGCTGGGAGATCTGGTATCTATAGCTGATGTTCCTATCTTTGGTGAGTTACTTCATCTCTTCTATTGCATTCACTTAATCATGGTCATCATCTTCAATTGAGCTGCACGTAGTGACACTTATTACACTTGTTACGCCCCGTCCAACAAAGCTTGAATTATTTTCAGAGGACACTGAAATATGTGAATTAATAGGTACCATGTCAAACCTAAAGTATGTGGCAAATACAGTCACTAGAGTTGAATGTCACAGTCCAAGTTTTTTTTCCACCCAGTCAGCAGTGAAGATAAACATTTGCTGCCCATACTGAAAAAAAATGTGCCTCACCCACCTTGCTAGAGAAACGGAGGTGATTCATTTTCCACGGCGCTACATTCTCATGGGCCTGATCCAAGGTCTGGTACTGCTGGCTGGGAGCTCTCCTAGGGTTCTCCAAGCTCAGTTATTGTTGAAGCTGTTGGAAAACAAGTAACAAAGTTGGAGACTTGGAGAAAGCCACAAATTCTGTGTTATTCCACAAATGTACACTAGGTAAGTACACCAGACCATCATTTTCCTTCTTGATACCTTCACAAGGTATCCAGTGGTGCTCCTGAGAAAAATCAGGATGCTGATTTAATACAGGTAAAGGAACTAATTCAAGAAACATGAAAAGCCTCCTATGAAGTTTCTTTTGTGTAGAATTAAACTTCAGCCAGAACTCTATTACAAGGTTGATAATGGTTAAATAGAATTTTGGCCATTAGCACAAAAATTCCTAAGAAGAACTGCAAGAAATCTTACAAGTTTTAGAGATGTTATGGATACTGGCATCCTAACATTTGAAACAGAAATCAAACGCTAGGAATTCATGCATCTCTTGGCATCACTGTATTTATTTGAGATAAGCTGCAAGGAAAAAGTAGTAATAGAAAGACTCCAGGTCCTCTAAATCCTCGTGTCTTTTGGTTGCTGATCCTTTTCTATCCCTGGTCACATGTAACAAAATGATCAGATGCACAGACTTCACAACTGATCTTAATATTACAAAGACCATTTATTATTTGTGTTGAGCTCCAACCAGGTGCTGACAGCTGGCGATTCATAACTCCCTACCAAAAGGAAGTCTCTGCGATGGGCTGTGCTGGCGAGGAGATGCTCCTACCTCTCCCAGGCATTTAGCAGTCCTGAAGCAAATGTACTCTGCAGTCCTTCATTTGCCTTATAGTCCTCAGTCCTTCCAGTACAGTATGTTTTCAGAGGACTTGGTGTGCAGAAGGTGAATATACATCAGTGAAAGGAACGTCATTTCACAGTTACTTTTCTGCCTTCATAACGCTAAATTCTGAGGCAATTTTGGCCTGTTGTAATACTGTAGCAAGCATAACTTAATTATTTGGCCAATTATAGTATCAGGGAATGTAACAACCATTACATGAATGGGTGTTGAATCAGCACATTTTCCACTCTGCAGTAACCAACAGGAAAGAGAGAGGAAAATGTATTAACTGAGCAAAATCTAATAAACATAATGCCACCTACAGATATGTGCTACTTAATCCCATGAAATGATTTTATGCTTCTGTTCACATGGTAATACCAGATACCATCTTACTGAAGGAAACTATGACTTCAATATATGAGTCCAACATCGGGAAAACATTTCCTTTTAGTGTCTGTATACAAACATCTTGGTGATTCTCAAATGCTGGGGGAAATAATATTTGGGTGCTGACACATTTTAGGCTAGATCCAAGAGGAAAATGCTGCCATTGACTTCAGTCTGAGCTGCCCAGACAACTTTGGGAGTTTCTATAGAACACAGCACATCATCTGTCTGTGGAGACCTCCATCAGCAGGGCTTAGAGCTGGAGTGGGATGTTAGCAGCCACTACCACACAGAGAATGAGGATCTCGTTTCATGAGTTTAATTAAAATGTATCTGCCACACTAGTTCTGCTGCTGTGGACAAGTCCAAGGGTTGATAACATGCCAAAAAAAATTCAGATGTTTCAATCCAGAGAAGCAAGAATAATGAATTAGACAGAAACTGTGCTGGAAAACAAGAAGAGCGTAAAATAACAGACAAGGATTAATTTTCCTCCATACTCCTCATTTCTTTTTCTGTGTAGGGCAGGCAGGGAGATAGTTAAGCTTGTAGAAAATAAGCTAATTTTAAAATAAATAATAAATAAATTAATCAGAATCACTGGGGCTTCAGCTCAAGTGGCAAATATTTGTACTGACTCTGAAGTTACGCAGCGCTCCACACATGTGAAAAGCCCTTACAATATTATTAGTTGTTACAGCTACATGTGATATCGATTATGTTAATAACCAGGATAACATTTTGAAGAGGAACTGTTAGATTTTCTTACAGTGATTAGTACATTGATTGTGATTGGCTATACAATTACAGAGTTATTAAGGTGGCATTTGATTGTTTAACATGGCATTTCATAAGTCAATGACAATTTAGGACATCATTTGGCCCAAGTTTGAACATTCACACTTGTAAAGTAAACATTTTCTAAATCTAAAATTGTGTTATTAAAGTTCATTTACAAAACAGAATTCTCCATAGAAGGTTTCTTCATGGCTGTTATTCAAACTAAAGGCCACAGCATTTGAGTCTAAACGCTCTTGAAAACAATAGACACATTTATTTTAACCTCCTCTAACACATGAATACATATTTAAACTGAATTTGTTATTATTGTTCCTTCATTACAGGAAAAGATAGCCTAAGAGTCATGTATTATGTAGTCCTTATCCAGAGCCTATTGAAAGAAATGAAAAGGGTCCTTTTATTCAGGGACTTAATACAAATCATAAATTGGACATTTTGAAAAGTTGTATTTCACAACATTTTAGGTTAGCTTTTCATTTTAACTTCAGTGATTCAAAGTAAGAGCTGACTAGAGCGTTAATCAGATTTTTACTGCAGCTAGAAGTATCTACCTGTACAAGATAACATTAGACATATCAGGCCATAAATTCTGATCTTTTTGTGAACTATACCTGGAATACACATTTGTTTTTCTCATGAAAAAAATGGCTGATGCAAGTAAGATTTCAAGATATATCAAAATCAAGAATTTATTTATATTTAGCACTGATAAACCAGTGGAGCCCTGTTTTTAGTGTTTATAAAAGCCAAGAAAAATAAGGACCAGCTGTCACATTGCAAACACCACCTATTTCACATACCTACAGTTAGCTCTGTGGGGGCAGGTAAAACCACATTTTTGTGGGTTTTACACATAGCCACATCAGGCCTCCCAAGAAGTACAAGGAATCTTGATGAAACAACCTCATCTAAATATATTTTCCAAAAGAATAACTGTACGGCACTGTAACACATTGTGTCTCTTAGTTAAAAAACTAAAAAATAGCTATGTTGAATGTGTCTCACACATTTTTCAGGATGTACTGTTACATTCTACTTCCAGTTGCTCATTCCTCTCGGCCTCATTTAGTATAAAGACAACTGCTTTCATAGCCCAGATTCACTCCTTAGAGTTTTAACAACTGGTGTATGGGCCCCAACAGACAAATTTGAGAGAATAGGAAAATTTCTCTTTTCAACCTGATTACATCTCTTTCCTTGAACAGCACAAGGTCTCAGGAAGCACATGGTTATCAAATCCAACACTGCTCATACGCAGCAATCTGTGCCAGGAGCCCTCTAGAAAGTCATGTACAATATTCATGACCATGCTGGTGATAAAACTAAACAGGATTCTGAGTCCAGTGACTCAGACTGCAGACACCCACACACTGATCTTTTGGAAATGCCTCTGGTGGCCACTTGTCCACAGAAAATGAGAGCACCTCTCCACCTCTATGCTCTGGAACAAATGTAACGTCTGCTCTGCCTATGGGGAAAAGAGGTTGCTCCAGCTCCCCACCAAGGCCAGCCAAAGGAGAAGGACATCAGCCGCAAGGAGTACAAGCACTAGGGACTGTGAGTGAGGGAAAGGTGGCCAGCATCGGGCCCTGAAGCTTGTTCAGAGAAGGGCAATGAGGGTGGTGAGGGGTCTGGAGCACAAGTCCGATGGGGAGCGGCTGAGGGAGCTGGGATTGTTTAGTATGCAGAAGAGGAGGCTCAGGGGTGACCTTATCATCTCTACAGCTACCTGAAAGGAGGCTGTCGAGAGGTGGGCCTCTCCTCTCATGTAACTAGTGATAAGACAAGAGGGAATGGCCTCAAGTTGTGCCAGGGGATCTTCTCTATAATCCTCCCAGGCACAGATGTGAGGTTTACCAGCCTGTAGTTCCCTAGGTCTTCCTTTCTCCCTTTCTTAAAAACGGGAGTGATATTTCCCTTTCTCCAGACACTAAGGACTTTGCCTGACAGTCACAATTTTTCAAATATGTTGGAGAGCGACTTGGCAACCACATCAGCGAGTTCCTTCAGGACCTTGAGATGCATGTTGTTCAGCCCCACATTTTGTTTTACAAAACAGGCACCAGGGATATTAAGTAGCAAAGGAAACAAATATGGGATTATTTTCCCGCTGACTCATGATGTCCTCAGGTATCCTCTGGTCTCAGTAAAACCACAGAAAAGCATGCCCTGCAGGAATGCCAGGGAGCACTTCGGGGAACACTTCTGCTCTATGACCACTGCACCAACCAGCCAGGAGACGGCACAAAGTAAGAGACCACATCAGCTCAAGCAGCAAAATTTGTGTTTTCTGAGCACATGGCAGATCAACTGTTGCACACTGATAAAATGTGCAGCAGTGAGCTTTCTAGAGTAAACATAACCTCACTCGCACTGAAGTAATCAGTCTCACAGCCATCCTCTGCTGGAGGGAAAAGTCAACACTGCCAAGTGGGAAAACATGACAAAAGTCAGACAAAATATGTGAGGATTTACTAATAAAGTGATTGAGGAATGAGATAAATCATAAGCATGGTAATCCATTTGTTCAGTATGGCTGAAGCTCTGCTAATGTTTGGTATCGTATCTCACAAAAATGTATACAACTCATATCAAGAATTTCCCTCCCAGACCTCTTTTCGCTAAACAGAGTTTTTCAAAAGCATGTTCTGCTGCTGCACTAAGCTCTGCTTCCATCAAAACTTCTGGAACACTGATGTGAGCAAAGCTGGGCCAGAATGCCACCCACAAAGTTTTATTTACTGAATGCAGGGTGCTGACGCTGATACCACTGCAGCTACGTGAAATCACAACTCCCGTGGCGTGTCCCTGGAACAGCAAAATCAGGACTTCCCAGCAATGCAGAGCCTCATACAGGAGTCTGTTCCAACTCGGCACAAATCTCTTTGTATGGATGACTTCTCATCAAATCCTACAGATAAATGTTTAGCTAAGAGTATCAATATTATACTAAAGCACTGGGGAACCAAAAGAAATCAGAGAAATCAAGCACCAGGAAAAAAAAAAAAAGAAGAACAACAGCAACAAAAGAACAATAAAGCCTGGACATGCTTCACATTCTTCTCTGAATGAGATGTACTTGTTGTTCCAGCAGCAGCCAGCTCTGCTGATTGTCATGCAGATCTCTGAGAGATGGCACTATCAGAATCAAGGAGGAGAAGTAATGCATAAAAATGGAATCCAGTTAATATCAAATAAAGACATAAAGGACTAAATTTAATTTTGTCCAGTAGACCCTACTAACAAGGCACAACTTACTTCTATAATCTTAATAAAAGCACAGAAGGACAACATATTCATCCGCTGCACAGGCTGAAATCACTCAAACTGTGGTTTTGTAGGAGACAGAAAAACTAGAAAATTGCATACAAAGATAATGGAGATATCTGACACGAAAGCTTTCTACACTGAACTAAAAGGCAGTAGCAAAGAATTACTCTGATCCTTAAGTTTTTTCCACAAAGACAAAATCTTGCCAAGCTGGAAGTTGACTCTGTGATTTTTAATGTATTTTACTATAATTCATCTTCTTTTGCTACTCCCCACCAACCAATACGTCCCAGATTTTTAAACAAATGACTTAAGGGTACATTTAATGTAACATTCTCTTTTCCTCTCCTTTCTCTTCTTCACTACCGCTGCTACAAATAATACTTAAGTTAGTTGTAATTGGAAAATACTAGAAAGGAAAAAAATTAAAAAATCACTTTTTTTTTTTTTCCTCTAGGTACATTTATATTGGACGAGACCTTGTGCAATTAATTCCCAGCGGTTTTTTTTGTTGTTTTGTTTTGTTTTAATCAACATTGCAATATGTTTGAAATTGAATAAAAGAATAGTAATAATAGTAATGGTAATAGTCATTTCTATTTGCTTCTCATACTGAAATCATTTAGTTACTTCCTCTGTTGGGTATAGGAATCTCTGGTGCTGCAGCAAAGAAAATAATTTTTTCTTTCATTTAGTGGTCAACAAGGGCTCATCTCAAATGGTGCACAAGTGGCCAGTCCAGGTCTCGGAACCAAAGCATCTTTAGAAAGCATCTGGAAGAAATGGTGTTTGCCAGTCCTTTACCTACACTAAGCCAAGCATTAGGAAGTTAGAGGCACTTCCTGATGCCCCTATCCGGGACACTATGGACCAAACTCCTGGAAGTTTGATGACCTCTTGATGTGCCTTATTTCTAATCAGGAAAATTAAAATATGACTTGGTACACTGCCCTGCAAATGTTGCTGACCTTTCCAAATAAAGACTATTGGCAAACAGAGACAGAAGGGTGTAACTCATTCTAGCTACATACACTGGGGAAGTGACACTCATGAGATTACAAGAAGGGTGTGTGAAAGCATGTCTGTGTACTCACATGCCTGTGTGCACCTGCCCCCTTTCCGCCCTCTCTCCTCGTCTACCCAGGCTCTGAGACTTAATTTCTAACATATTTAACAGAGGAACAAGGCTTTCAAAGGTACTCATCCCCTACAATGTCATGACAAAAGGAGGTCGGTAAAGAAGGAAGATTTTACTGGAGTCTCAGTTGAGGGGAAGGTGGTAGTGTGAGCTGAGCAAGCATTAAATATCAAGTAATCTACAGAGGACATCATTCTTGAAGCACAGATTTGAAAAAGCAAAAAACAAAACCACACACACAAACCCAAGACCCCATTTCTCCTGCAGCTGCTTTTTATAGCTGCTTGTATTCTTCTGGATGGCCTTCCTTTAACTCTAGAGCATACACCCAGTGATGCATAAATTGACCTAGGTAACACTGAGTACTCTAGTGCTGTGAACAGTGTGAGGTGGGATACAAGTTAGTGAACTGAAAGGTCAACATTAATGCGCTACTTGTTCAGCAGATGGCTAAAAGCTGTATTGTTTTACATGCTACTGATGTTGAGAACAGTTTGGTCCAGTGCTGAAAGTGAATTGTGAAGCAACAAACTTGGCAGGAGGTACAGGTAGCAGCAGAACATGGATTAACTTTTAAATGCATTTTGGAAATAGGAAAAAAGCCTTTGAAATACGAGCTGTGTTTGGGTACAGAGCCTAATATATTTACCCCATCTTTTCAAAGGAACAGTACTGGACCACGTTCCCACTGAGGGAAGGGAAGGAACGCACACATCTGCCCTGACCAGTTATGCTGCCCAGCCTATTTATCCCCATTTCCCCCTGTAGGCAGCATGTGAAGTGGAGAGGGAACCTCAGAGATTCAGTACCAGTGCTCTCCCTTCCTCTGTAGGCTGTGCTCTACAGCTAAACAAGTGGAGGAATTAAGTTGGCAACAAATGACTGTCAGCTTAGGAGAAAAGTAGAGCTGGGAAGCAATTCACGCTTGAGAATACAGGCATAAATTACTCCAGGTGAACCACACACTATGTGTCAGCTGCTCTGTAGGATCTCTCTTCATGCATCTTCCACCCTGCCACAACCCATGGCAAAGGTTCATTTATCCCTTTGTCCCTGCAACTTTCTAAAGCACAAATGCCTCCAAGGGCTGTCTCTGGAATGATGTCACTGAAGCATCCATAGCCCTGGAAGAAATATCGCCATCATCTTTTCTCCTCAATATTACGGGCTTTCATATAGTACCTTCTTACTTAGCACTCACCTAACACATGCTATTATTGTCAGGAATTAATGCATCAGTAAGGAAGAAAAGAATAATTTCAGCTCTACATGTTTCTCTATTTACATCCATTTCTTTAGCAAGAATACAATATTCTCATTTGAAAGCAACAAGAAAAAAAGGTTTTGAGGTAATGACTGCTTCAAGTATAATACTTCAACAGCATTGTAGATGCACCCAGAAATTCTTGGATGTACACACAATATTCTGACTGTCCTATGCTGAAATGTTTTGTTGTTGAGCTGATGTGGTACAATCATGACAAAGGTTTCTGGCCTATTTTACAGAGAGATAAGACACAGCAGAGAACAGGACGTGTGTCTTTGAGTTCAGGTTTGCACTTCTATGTTGAAAGTGAATAATGCTTTTTCTGAAGTGACACACAGCAATAAAAAGTGGCTCTTAATTTCAGGCACATTGTCCCAGATCCACAGACTGTTAAAGATTATGTTAAAATTAAACATCGTAGCTTAAGGGGAATCATCTGTTGGATATTTCTCCTGCTTAGGGAATGTCTAAAGAGAAAGAAGCCTCAAAAGTTTTGCTCTTTTATCATGCCAAAGCCAGAAGCAGCTCAGTGTTTAACACTAATTTTATGATTTTAAACCACTAACTTACATTTCTCAAAGACGGTCAGCAACTCTATTTTATACTTTTGCAGATGAGCTAAGAATCTGCACCAGACAATATTTTTAAGCAGCTAAAATGCAGCTACACTGAGAGTTGGTCAATCTTTTCCATTCTATTGTTTGTTTTAAGAAAAGGACCTTTTTTTTCAAGACCTCGTATGTATATATATATATTTTTATTTCACAAAGAACCTGTTTCCCTCTAGCTTTAGTTACTGTGCTGTTAGAAACCCACATTTATTTGCTAGCAGTGCAAATTTCCTCAGGGACTATATACTGAGACAGCCTGTATCATGATAGAGCCCTGATGTCTGCTGGATGATACTTCAATAGAAAAAGTAAGAAACAGCACTTCCACACAGTCACATCTCAGCCTGAGAAGGACACACATTCTAAGTCTATGCCACTTTCTGCTTGTTATTCCATCCATTTCATACAAACTACGTAACTGTGTGGAGGCCTCTTGGAGGATTTTTCCTAAGTTTTCCCTAGCTGCTGGACTAACAGAACCCTGTGATGTGTTTTTTTTCCCTGTAACACCAAGCATCCTCCCATGACTTTTAATTCAAAATGGTCTATTGTATTAGTTCAATGACTTCAAATGCAGGTCGTTGCACAGAAGTTTCACCATAAGAGCAATGCAACATTTATTGTTACAGAAATATAAGGAAAATATTCTTCTCAGAAAGAGTGGTAAGGCACTGGAAAAGGCTGCCCAGGGAGATGGTGGAGTCATCATCCCTGGAGGTTTTCAAAATAAGGGCAGATATCACATTAAGTGCCATGGTTTAGCGGGCATATGGTGGTGATGGGTTGATGGTTGGACTAGAAGATCTTGGAGGTCTTTTTCACTTTAATGATTTGATAAAATGAAGAAACCACAATGTTTAACCACCAGGACAGTTCATGTAACAGCAGGGATTTTCAGAAGAACGGGAGGGTTGGATGAACTAGAAGTGGCAGTGCAGAAATAGCATTAGCAGAGTGAAGAAAGTTTAACAGGAAATACGGCAGCTCAGGATTAAAGGGCAGGCAAAGGGCGAAACGACTTCAGTGCAGGATCCTGCCTTCTGCTCAGCAGATTTGCCAACAATTCAGGCTTGCCTAGTCAAATGCCTGTTCCTTTTCCAAATAAACAGATTTATTTCATTTCCAGGTGTTTTTTTTTTTTTCCCCCACACACACATAGCTATTTTTTTTTTGTACCCCTGGTGTCTAAAATGGAATTCCCCAGGAACTGGCTGGGGGCTGCTGACCTCTCCAGCTTCACCAAAGGTTGTGCCATTGCTTTTCTGAAAACCACAGAAAACTGCAGCGTTGCCACAGTGTATGGTTCTCCCCCAGATTTTAAGTAACTAGTTAGCAGTTAAGGGAAGAGGAATACAAGGTGACCAGGAACAGAAGTCAATGAGCAGACATCTCGCTGAAGGGGAAGCTTTAAGCAGCCATTTTCTCCCCGTAGTCCATGTTCAGCACAGATAGTCCCAAATCCCCCTTTCCAACTGCCTGCTGGCTAGTTCCTCTCTGCTGAACTTAGTGCTTTTCTTCCCATGGCATTACAAGCCTCTCAAGCTTCCTTCCAAAAATATAAACACTCTCTTCACATTGTGAAGTTAGATAGGACTGCTGGAAGTGTTTCATCCTCTGCAGCCTATTCTGATCCTTTCTGCTTGACAGAAAAAAAAGTTTCCCTGGGGAATATTTGACCACACACTACTTAACCATGAGCTGCTACCTGAGCTCCCTAATTGGCCCAAAGACTGAAGCAATTTTCTGCTCCCAGCATGGTTTCTACACCTGGATAAAGACACACGAGGAAGCTGCAAGAGGAAAGAAAAGGTGCCACTCTCCAGGTATGTCAATCGAGTGTTAAACTTGCAATAGCAGAACATTCCCTTCAGCCAGACACTAATAACGCTTACTCCACACTCAAAATTGCAGACAAACCTGTCTGTAATCAGATAACATAAAAAGACCATGACAAATGGCTGGTGACGTATCTTCCCCCTTCCCCTATGGTGTGTGATTGCCTGGGAAAGAGCCCCGAGGGAGCAGCTCAGCCCCAGACCAGCATTATGCCCGCAGCAGCCGGAGAGCCCTGTGCTGGGTGCAGCACAGCAGTGGTTATCTCACGAGTTGGGATGCTCCACCTTGCCACACACAGATCATTCATGTGCACTGCACAACTTGACAGGTGCTGGTGGTGTAAGTTAATACTTTAGTGAATTGCTTTGTAACCTGCCCAAAAATCTTATCTTTTCTTTTTCTTTTTTTTCCTGGGTTGTTGAATAAAGAAGGCTCTGCAATGGAAATAACTTTGACAGCCTTGCTGCAATTATACTGAAATTACTGAAACAAATAAAACCTTTGTGAATCCTTTTTTTCACTTTCAAAAGACAGAAAACACGCTGATGTTTATAGGTGTTCTCAAGAACTGCAATTCGTAGCGGTACGCTGAACACGAATAAAACCCATGTTAACAAGCAGCTTCTGTCATGTGGTCCACCTGATTTGCTCAAGTGGCCGTGTTTGAGCAGCACTGCACTGAGCTGGTGAGGTATTAATTGGCAATGAGTAGGAATACACCATTTAAAACACTTTTGACTAATATGAACCTGGATAAACCTGCTTTGGCAGATTTGTTAGTATCCAGAATCACCGTATGACTCAAATAATGACTATCTGGGGCCCGTGACAGATCTAAGACATATGAGCTGATGGAGCAGCCTTTTTCTGCATCTGTCATGAGATGACTTCAGGTGGGTGGGTGGGTGTTTGTTCAGTGCTTGTGTGAACTGCTAGACTGATAGCCCTGAAATATGACGCTTCACCTTCAAAACTGGGCACAAAACTGGTTGGGTCCTTTTTCACGATGCACCTTAAACAAGGCTCAGGGCCTCAGTGCTAAGAGCAGACAGGGGAGTGTCTCGGTGCTCATCCCATCATCAGCCTCTGAGAGGAGACAGCTAAGAAGTCTGTTGAGACACTTCTTTGCAATGTAAAAAGTATGAAAATACCTGGGACATACTTCATGTATTATATTTGTGCTGTGTATGCTCAATACAGAATTGGTAATTTTAAGTATCTTACAAACTTTATGTGCTGCATACCTGTATTTGCTTTACATTGTTCTTGCCCCTTAAGAATTAAGTACCCTACAGGGATATCAGTGAAAATTTTGGGGAGAAAATGCACAAAGCAAACTCTCCAAAGACAAGAGAATTTTCTCTCACTCTCTCTTTTTTTTCTCCTTCTTGCAAAGGGAATTAATGTACAACTTGTTTCAAATTGAAGTAAGCTTTGCAAATTCACAGTTGAGCACAAGCCTCACTCAGGCCAGTCTAAAGTAAGTGATTAAGTGTTAACTTGAGCAAACCAGGCCCTTATTATATACCTTATTCTTCTTCTTTATAAGCTTATAACATCTCTCTCATCTTCCATATGTTCCTAATCTTACTTTTGATCCAGTCAGAGGGCACACTTGTCTTTCCAAAGTGCATCTGGAGGAGACACCCCCTCAGAACAGTGGGGAACAGCTCCTCATGGGATATCACTGATTTCAGAAGGCCTGAAAACCTACACCCAAGAGACTAGTCTTTAAAGTGGGATAGGAAGCCATGGAAACTGACGTGTCAGAACAGGACACAGAGGAGTGAACCCTGCAGACCTCCATGCCACAGAGAACTTTCTCCTTTGACTGTTCTCAGCACAATGTGGAGTGGTGGATCAATTAAATGAACCAGAGAGCCAAACAGCGGCTTGTGTGCTGAGCAAGAGTCATCTTTCCGAGTTTTAACAACTCTCTGCCTGCCAGGGCTTCTTTCTGTTGACAGCAGTGAGGATTGGCTCAGGGCTGTGCAGATTGAGCCGACACTTGCTGGATTGTGACCGAAGGAAGGAAATAGGAGCATCTTGAGGGAAGGGAAGTGTGACTGTTTGTGGAAACAGAATAAAAGCATAGCATGAGGAAAAGGCAAGATGACAAAAAGTCCTTCGAATTTGCAGTCAGCATCTAAATTTTGCATGCCATTCTCCAGCCTAAGAAGCACGTGCACTCAACTATAAGTAACAGGACTGCAGCTGAGCTCTTGACAGAGCTGTAATAGAAGGAGAAACATAGCACGGACAGAGAGCATTAGTGAATATTTTCTTTTATTATTCACTGCTTTCTTGAATACTTATTAGGGAATTAATAAACACATATGGTTTGCAGAACAAATCCAGGCACTAGGAACTTTCCAGAGTATTTTTTTATTACTAATGGTAATTATGCCCACAGGTGAAGTAACAGCTGAGTGACTCAAGTTACCCTGCTGTTTAATTTAATCAAAGGAGCCGTGAATCCTTTAACGAGACCTTTTAGAAAAAGGACAAAGATAATTTCCCCTATTATTGGGATACAAAGAACATGGTGAATTCATTTCATAACACTTAATATACAGCTAGAGCGTATAAGGAGAAAAAGAGTAAAGGAGAGGGAATGAATAAAGTCACTTGAAGGTATGTTGATTTTCTGTCTGGAATTCTGTGGCACGTTCTCAAATCACTGCCACGATCTACAGGGCTTATAGATGTTATGAATTAGTCAAAACAATTACAACTGAATTTAACATAAAAAAGCATTTGGCTTCTACTTGTCTTTAAAGAACATGAAACACACCAGGAGGGGGCTAAACCACATCTACCAACACCAAATATTAGGAAGATAGGTTCAGATTTCATTGTTTCTGCTGTTCCAAAGCCTGAGGCTTACAGAATATATAGTTGCAAAATGTGGGAATCAGAAGAAGCAGGGAAATCTATTGATCCTTAGTATGTTCTCTGCCTCTTCTGATTTTCTGAAGTGAATTTGAGACTACGTGATTATTTGAGAGGTTAGACCAAACCTGGTATTTAATAAACTCTGGCAGACTTCAAGTACTTCTTGAGCACTGATATGGCTAAAGAAAGTAGTGTAGGAATAATCTATAGTTAATCAATAAATCAGCTCAGTGCTACTGCTGAGTTCTTTGATTTATAAAAATATAGAGAGTGAACATAGCAGCTCCACTGTCAGACCAGAAGTTCCAACCCCTCCTGACCATAACAAATCTCTTCACTGTTTTCTTATCATCTACTGTGAAGAACTTAAGGTTAACGAAGAAAATATAAGGAAAGAGGCTAACAAAAACAGTCTTCAGCCTGTCTCCTGCAGTGAGCAGCAAATAGCAATAATCTTCACAAACCACAGAAATATCCTTGGATGACTGATGACTCCCTCGATTGCAGAGGAGCCTGAGGGGACTCCCCAGTTTCTGGCAGCACTGCACATAGGAGCACAGCCACTCCTCCTGATGCTGGCTCTTCTAGACATGGGGAAGTCACAGTGTCTATGCACAGCATGCAGAATAAACTCTCTGCCCTAGTAATTGGTTGCCCAGACACTCAAGTGCATGGCATGTGGTTCCCTCACTGCCAAAACTTGGGCTCCTGCCCTGGGATTTTGGAGGGAGATATGGGAGAAAAGCAAAGGCTGCATGCAGTCACAGAGTAGGTCAGCAGCAAATATAAAAAACAATCATTTTCAACCTGAGATCCTTCCTTTAGTGTCTGGCCCAACCTAGAAAATCAAAGAATTAACATGTGTGAGAACCTTTGACTCAAGAGCTTATCTACAGAAATATTTCTTATGTTAAAGGCTAATTAAGGTCAATCACACCACACTCTATGTGCAAAGACCTGTTAAGTCAAACTCTTGGGAAGAGCAGGGTTGATTTCCACAAGAGACTCGTCAGTATTTTGTCCAAAGTACTTTCACAATTCGCAAGCAGCATGGAGATTTTAGCAGTTCTTTTGCAGATGTTTCAGGTGTCCTTCCACTGGAAAACTTTAACCTGATTTTTGGTGTAAACCTACATCCATTTAAGTTTCATATGCCCACACATGTTGATCACACTTGGGTACATCAAGCTATATTTCTTTTATTCCTATATGTTTGCACACTGCAACATTTGTGGCCTATTACAATGCTTTTTCTCCTTATTCATTAAGTAATCCAATGCATCACTAGGTAAACAATCAAATATTTTCTCTGAGCTCTTCCCTTACACTCGCAATATCCTGCTTCCTAATGACGTCCCTCTGATTTCTTTCTCTCTTTGGTAATATAATTTAGGAGGCAAAATGCAACTCTGTGTAAAATATGCTACTGAATTTTCCTTTCTCTCCATCTGAAAGATCAACTCCCTTTTTGGTATCTTAGTAAAACAACAAGATGTGTTTAGCACCCAGTCTAACCCTTGACACTTACAAAGAAGATTGAAGTTGCTGAGCTCCCAAGAAAAAATAAAAGAGATCTTGCCCTTCATTTACATGCCCAAAGATAAAAGTTGGGCTCTTCTGAACAATCTGCACCACCACCACAGGAGTGGATCAGTGGGCAGCACAGCACCACTGGAAACAATCTGAGGTCCATTTTCCATTATTCTGAGCAATATCAGGGGTTATACTGCTGCAAGGAATCCACGAGTTAAGATTGGGGTGCAAAGGAAGCTAGGACGTACTGCTTTTTCAATTACTATGTGACAATAAAATGACAGTGTCAGCTAGGACGTGCCAGGGGCATGGGGAGCTTCACCCCTTTCTCCTTCCTTCCTGAACAGGGCAAGCTCCTGCAGCTGCACCTGCTGCTGGCTGATACTCCAGGGATGTCAGCTGCTGCCAGCTCCCTTGGTCCTGCAAAACAGCAGCTACCCAGAGGCACACCTGCACCCCTCAGCCTGTGGGAAGGAGCCAAGTGAGTTCTCTCTCAGTACCAAAGTGAAGGCAGGTGAAACTTGCCTTCACTAAATAATGGGTGATAATTTTACTCTTTTGAGTGTGAAGATGGATCTGTCCAGTTCTGGCTTCAGAAGTGTCAGAAATTAAGGCTGGCATAACTGCTCACTGCAGTTTGTATATGTACAGCCTTCACTGTGCTCATTTTAAAACACCAATACTTTCCAAAGGAAAATAAAACATCCTTTGCTGCCTGGAATTTTCCATGGTTACACTTTGCCCAGAGGTGATTTGTCCCTCAGAGGAAAACTTCAGTATTATATAATATTTTTTAATGCTGTTGTTTGTATCTACCAAGGCAGACAGATAAATGGAGAGACAAATAAATGAACGAACAGCCTGAGATTTTTATCAGCACATACAGCCAGGATGACTCAATGATCAACTGCTCTGGAAAGTTTTAGACTTTCGTTAATTGAGCATTGCTGAAATTCCAGGATGACTGGGGGGTCATCCTCAAATCTTTCTCTCAAGGGAAAAACCTAATTTTAAGAGAGGGTGTGACTGAAAGTACCTATCGGGAGTGCCATTTCTAAATTTGAGTTCCTGTCAAATTGTGGTTTCATAAAAAGCTAAGTATTTGAATAACCTCTTGAGGAAATGATTTTTGTCAACATTAAGGAAAATGCACAAATATTAGTAGTTTAAATTCCACAACTTTGAGTCCCGCTGTTAATATTTAAATACAATACAATGTAGTTGTAAAACAGTGTTATCTGGCTATCTGGACTGTCATTTTAATGAACATTTGAATCCCTAAAGTCCATGCTTCCTTTTTGAAAGTATGTTGATTTCACCCTGAAACAGATCTGAACTCACTCTCCTCACTGCTATATCAAGTATTTTTCTTTGTTATTCCAGAATTCTTGCATACACAGATACTATAATAGCATAATTTTAAACAATACAAACAGTAACTCATACTTGCACAGAACCTACATGTACACATAGTCTGTAAAAGAGCTGGAAGCCTGGTTCATCAAGATGAACAAGATTGTCTTGTCATAAATGTATTTTTATTGTGAGGCAGTTTGTGTGTAGACAATTTAATTACTGGATTGAGCAATAAAATTCCCACAACAGTAAAGGCTGGCCAACCGACCTCTTTCTGACTTGATTAACCTCCTGAAACTCAAGGCACCTGTTCTAAACTCACAGACTTTTAAAGAAAACAAAGAATATCGGAGGACTTGACACTTTGCCACTACCTTATCCTCATATTTCATTTAAAACAAACCCCCCAAATGCCTTTCATTCTGTGTGACAGATATATTCGCCTGAAGCTGTTATGAGAAAGAATGTAGAACACCTCTTCACAAAGTAGTTTTTTTTCTAAAGATATGATCTCAAGAAAAAAAAAAATGTAGAAAAAGTGTACCAATCGTCCATAGCCAGAGGCTAAGAGGATAAATCCCTTTGTTATTGATCTGCTTAGGCTAGGAATTCAGGAGATGCACGTGTGTTTTTGCATGTCTGTGCTTTGCTGGTTTGTACTGAGTTTCTTCTGGGACAGAGATGAAAAGCTGTCAGAAATGAAAAGCTAATTTCAAGGGTCAGTCCTAAACTTATTTTTTAATCTTAATATTGCAGATGCCTAAAAGTTGTGACAGGCAAGGTGCCAGTGTTCTACAGGCAGCTCCCAAAGCATGGCCTCATACCTCACTGAAGCAAAAGAGTTATACAAAAGCAGAAGAGCCATTAGTTTCATTTTTTGTTGTTTAAAAATAATATTATAAGCCTTTTGTCATGGGATTTAGAGCATCAACCCATCTGCTTTGGTGGTTCAGCTAACCTATCCTCTGAGATCAAATTCTTTGCTGAAGGAATTTCAAATAAAATTAACCTCCTCTTTCTTCTGGAAAAGTTGGGGATCTCTTTTCTCCCCACTGGCTTGGGAGAACTTGTAACGTGTTGTTATTGCACAGGGCTTGCTCTGTGCTGCCTACTAAGTGGAAATTGGCACGGCAGGGAAACTTACGCACAGGCTGTTCAGTGGTGGTGTCCTAGCAGCAGATTTGCTACAAGAGAAGTTCTGAACTACAAAGGAACAACACTTTCCGCTATAGCATCAAGAATTTAAAATAAATTATGAAATAAAAATCCTTGCATATACTCCAACTGATGAGCATCTTTGAGCCTGGTAGCAGCAGGTACAGCTTAAGACTAAACCTGAAGAACTCACATCAAGAGAGAAAACAGTGAGACAACTGGGCCCAAGACTAAGCACTCTGAACACTACTTCTCTGCAAGCAGATAGCCCAACACTACTTTCTGATTTTTTTTTTTTAGTTCTGCCATGCACAATTTGCTTCCGACTTTTCCTCAAAGGAAATTCAGCTTTCACAACAGCATATTGATAGGCAGGGAGATGAAACTCCTCTGGTTAGCCACGCAGAGGTACATCATGAATGCAAGTATAAAAATATCAAAGCAAGTCATAATTCCCACCTGACACTATTAAACAATACACATTTTTCAGCAACAGATCTGTCCTTCAGTTACAAAATCCTCTTTAAGAAAAGCCAATGTTCTAACAGTCACTTGCTTTCCACTTGCAGAGGTGAACCAAACCCAGCATCCATGATGCTAAGATGTGCTGTTGTCCATCATCTTTATGCCAAAGTGACTAGCTCCTCTAGGTGTAAAACACAATTAACTTGCACGTGAATGAGTCATTGAATGATTTCAGCTCTCTGAAGAAATTGGTATTTCTTGCTCTTTCCTTCAGGTACTCCACATGCCCCAAAGACACATATGATTATATTACATATTATGTCTTGTTCCTAAGGGTCAGTATATCATCAGCAGAAGAAATATAGCTTATTGTCAACTTTCTGCATGCATCACTTGCAATTCCGTCCCATGGGCACTTGCTGATTGAACTAATCTTAATAATAAAGGTAGAAATATACGTTCCCAGAAGACTATTATATGGAATGACATAGGATGTAATGCCCCATAGTCATTGAGAAAGTATGACTTTAAAAGAATGAAACTAATGCAGCTTATGTAGTGGCAGGAAGATACTGCCTTTTAAAAAATACACATATCTGCAATGAATGCTGTTATTACATGTAAAGCAGCTGCAGAGAAAGTGATAGTGTTAAGGGCATTAGAACAAAGATTATCTGTTCCCTGTAATTAAATCCTTTCCCCTGCTTTATACCAGATGACTCCTCAGGTCACTTGAGTCCAATTCAAGCACCATCCTTGAAACCAGCCTGAAGAGGTTGGAGACAGACACTGGACCCCCCTCAGCCTACAGGGATTTCATTGTTCTGTGGTTTCCATCCTGCCTTTCTCTGTAGGAGTGGTGAGCTGTGACCAATTCCAGATAGTATCCAGGAACAGGCTACTCTCTGCACAGCTTCTGCATTCTGCACACCTTTTTCCAGTGACCTCTCATACATTTGGCATGACAACACACAAATATAACTTCCTTGCCAGAACTGACAGATTATTCATATCCTTGTTCTTATGGCTGCATGACAGAAAAATACAAAATACAAGCTCTCATGGTCTCTGAAATGGGAGGCTCCAGCTCCTAGAGAGTGAGCTCAGTGCCAGGCTGTTCTCTGCATGGGTGGGGACAGAGGAATGCATCAGCGGATGGGTTGAAACAGTCACTCCTCAACTGCCTTTCATCAGCCTGTCAGTCTGGACAAACTATAGGATTAGCTCCACACTCTCCGATTCAGCTCTCGACTTAATCTGACACCACCGCACCTATTGCTATTTTGCTAGAAGCAGCTACACAAGTTTAAGAACAACTAAAGGTTTTGCATGATCCACGAGGAGGAGAAGAGGGACTGCTACTAGTTCAAACTGTGATCCACATTATCAGTGATAAAGGAAAGAAAAAAATGTTACAGCTGTTAGACGGTTTGTGTAAGCTGCTGGTCTCAGTCCTATTATGAGGGGAACATCTATCCACACGGATGCCCTCAGCCTGGTAAGAGATGCTTAGCAGCTGGAGGGCAGGAAGGCTGAACTTACTTTCCTCCACTTAGGGTCCCTCTGGATTAGAGTCAGAAGCAAAAAGAAGATAATGACGGAGCCAGACCTGAATTGTAAGGCATCCCTTTAGAGCCTGAAAATCAAAGGCTGACCCAGGCCAGTGTCCTTCCACTCCAACCGTTCTCCTGATGGGAAAGGTAGCTCTCAAGGAAAGCAAGCTCTGACATTTACAACTTGTTTCCCTTTAAAATCACACCTATTTTTCAGCTTGCAAGGCAAGGTTGTGCCTTCTGAAACAACATTGAAAGAAGAAAGAAAAACTAGAGAAAGTATTTTTATCAGTATGAATAAAGTTCTTGCTTTACAGACACTGGTTCATTTAACCTCATGTTAAAATGAACACTTAAATCCCAAAAAGGAAGCTATCTCAGTCAGACATGCAGGAAAAGCTGTTGTACGCTTTGTACAGCAAACTATCTCCAACAATCTGTAAGAGTTTTGTTTCCTCCCCTGATAGCTTTCTGGTGGGGTGCATTTTCCTTGGCCTCCCTTGCCAGCTTATCCAGTGCCCTCTGGTCTCCTGCTCACTACCATCTGTTTTCCCACCTGACAGATGCTTCTAGCATACAATGCTCTTATACAGCATCTCTAACCACACTCACAACATTCTGCTCTATCTTCATTAGTACCCTACTCTCTCTTCCTAATACTTCTCCTCTTCATTTGTCATTGACATTTTCCTTTTCCTTTGTCTAGTTTGTGTTCTTTTCTTTTTTTCTACACATGTGCCTTTCATTTGCTTTCTATTGTGATTAAGATTTCATTTGAATGCAAATTTCAAAGTAAAATATTGTAGCTCCCAAATGCTACATGCACAGTCATAGTTGTACAAGATTGAGACACTTCTCATCTCTTTCCTTTTGTTCTAGGTTTTCCTAATTGCTCTGATGGCTTCTTCCTATCCCCAGATTAGTCTTTTATTTCCTTCTTTGATGCTGTTTTTGCTAATAGCAAAATTGGTTTTCTTTGATGGTACGTTAAACACTCTTCTTTTTATCAGTATTTAAAGTTTGATTGATGCTGAACTTCTTCTGTCACCACTGTCTTTGAGTGTTATTTATGCCTCCCCTATTCCTGTTACGCTATTCTATTCCATCACCATTTTCTGAGAATACTCCTCAGATGTATCATCAGAGGCTGCTTCTCTCACTAAACCAAATAATCTTATCTCTTTCATTAGAGCAAACACCAAAATCATGAACAGTGCACACCTGCAAGTTCAGTTACACAGAGACCATTTATTTGTATATTTATTTTTAACTTAAGGGACTACTAATGTCTTCCCTGTCAGTATTTCGCATCTTGATTATGTGAAAGAAGAGATAAGCAGGTTTAATTAATTGCAATTTAGGGCCACTTAGCAGTGTGAATGCAGAGGTCTCCTTTCCTTTTAGCTCAGCCACGCCCCAACCAAGGCTAAGTAGAACACTACAGGTTCTCTTTCTGAAGGAGTCTACACATCTGTAGTCAATTCATTGAAAAATTATGTTGGTGACCTTTCATTCTGACATGAACAGCCACCAAACTCCATTTGCCATGAAGTACTGTCAAATGAGAATGTTTTATCAACTTAACTCTGAAAATTGGAAACCTGAAGCACTGGAATTTAAATAACACCCTGATAATTACTGGGATTGGTGAAAATGATAGTTTTGCTTATTCCACCACAAGCTGGGACCTGATCTTGCACATGAAGAAATACACGATTAACTCTGGGAAGCAGTGAAGTTACAAGACCTACCAAAATGGTTTCTAGAGAAGAAAAAGGGTATGGAAGATTTAAACTAATAGTTCTGCTCTTGATAGTAATTGCCCCAGGCCTAGCAATTCCTCACAGACAATTCAATTAAATGCTGACAGAAACACAAATAGAGCTCACACGGTCTTCTAGTTCTTGCAGCATTGCGCTGATGTCATCTTGTCTGGAAGATACTGCAAAAGTCTGTTCTTACTGAGTACATAACTACTAAATTATACAGAGGAGTCCAAAGCAATTAGAAAAACAATATTCCTGTGCTTCAAAACTCGAGTTTCATGATTTCCAGAACTGACATTGTTGTAACTGGGAATCTCAAACTGGATGATGAATTGTCCTGCATTCCAAACTTTTGACGGGTTTTGTGTCTCTCCTCTTTGGATTTATGCTTGCATTCGTGAGGAGACTCTGGTGGTAACTGAAGTAGAATGCACTTGTTGTTTACTGAAATTAGCAGCAATGAATCACCTGTATTGGATTATTTTCAGGGTGGAAGTAGTTTATTTTTTTTCCAATCTCCTGTTATCACACACGTATGTGCCTTTCTGAATTTCATCTTGACAATGAATATCATTGTTACCACTCGTCTTTGCTGACTTAATGATAGAGTAAGGTATTATGTATATACATATATATGAAATATCAATCACATTTTTGAAATGCCAGTGCTTTTAATGGTAACAATTGTTTGAAAAGCAGGGCAAAACAGCTTTGTAGAGACAGACAAATAGTCAAGAAAAAAGATCAAGTGTTGTAATTTATAATAAATTCAGAAAGCATGAAATTTGGGCTAGTTTTAAATTTGTGATTAAAAAAAAACACATCCAAAACAAGTATACCAATGATTAATTTAAAAGCAGGCAGACTGAAAATTTACAAACTGCATTAGGATAAAGGAAAAGTTTGAAAGTATTTATTGCAGTATTAACAGCAAGCAGCTTAAGGAAATATTTCAGTCATCTGAAAACGGAGCCATATAAAATGAGGTTAAGCATAAAAAAGTCTCAAAAGCTGTTAACACATGGAAGTGCCCATTTAAGCCTCTCAAACAGTTTTAATTCTGACCACCAGCGATATTGTTGCAGAACAGTATTCAAAAGCCTTCTAAAGTACTTGATGCATGTTTGTATTTACCACAGCCATATCTTCTTAAGTGCTGGGGCCAAGCTGGTTACTGCCCATGAGGTATTTCTGATTGAATCAGATACTGGTTATTAGTGCTTGGCCAATAGCTACAGAAATAGGCAGACTGCTGCCTATCGAAACAGACTTTTTTTTCTGTGTGCATCATAAATTTCCATATGTATATCCCTGTTAAAGCTTTACCATAAGATTCTGAAGCAACACAAAAATATTTAATGAACCAAACTCCAGCAAGTGCTGCTAGCCGTAAAAGCAACTTGCATCCAGTTTATTCCGACCTTGCTTATCTCAAATAGTATCCCACAAGGCAAGCAAGCAGAAGAAGTGGTATTATAATGGCTTTATGAGGGAATAAGTTTCACTAAATTTTCTTGATGTACTTGCAGTTGGGCATCTTTGTCAAGAATTCTGTCCTCAGATCAACCCTTTTTCATTACCTGAGGCTTTTTACACTCTTTCTTTCATAACTAAGACTACACCTAGCTATGCTTACTCTTTCCAATGTTTCACTTGCTAAAAAAAAAAAAAAAAAAAAAAAAAGAAGTGCAGCAATCCTAGCTGGTTTTATTTTTGTATCTCTCAGCAAGTTCTAATAAAGTAAATTGAGCAATATTCCCAGTTTATTGTATTGATAAACAGACTGTAAAGTGTTTTATGATATGGTACTTCCCGTATGAAAGACACTAGACTAACATAAATTGCAATTGTAACTGTAAAGCACTAAAATATATTTTTCCTCTAGGGCTCTCTAGTATGGCTGAAAAAAAATAAAAATAAAATAAAATAGACTTGTTTATTGTATATATTTTTGTAGTGTAATTAAATGTCTCTATGGTTTCCACTCAGAAACAAAATCCTCTTTCCCTACTCCAAGCAATCTAAAGGCACACAAATAAGCGTACAGAGCTGTCTTGTTCCAAATTGGAGGTGAAGAAACACTTTATTTTACTCTTTCTCTAGACTGTCTCCAGAGGAGCAGATCTCTCAGTACACACAGCCCTATCGTTTCCAGGCCATGCTAGAAGTCATCAGGATCTGAATCAGTCTTTCCTACTGTCCCTGTAATATTGTCCTATTATCATCTGTACCAGTGCAAAAATTTCCATTCTCCACCCAAGCTGGACTCAAGTGGATTCCTTGTGGTGATTACTTTGGATGTCATCCAAAGCAAATACAAAGGCATCTTCCCCGGGACTAGGAGTTGTGAATGTGACAGCCCTATACTTCAGGGAATGCAAAGCAGGCAAAGGGGCTTTGCCCACTGCCAGTGGGGTTGAAGGCAGCAGCTGGAACTAGTGAAGCCACAGAAGAGCACTGCCTTACCAGTGGGGCCTGTGACCCTGTTCACCCCAAGGCGACCGCATCTCTGCAACAGCCACACTGAAACTGAGGACAAACTCGGTCCTCGGTAGCTTTGTTTTAATGGAGAACAGTAGAAATTTGCAGGGATGTGGTAATGTGGCTACATGCTCCTGAGAGGTTTCACTTTGCACACAGCAGCTATGTTTTGAAGTTCAGCTCTTCAAAGACACCTGGACCAGCTCTGAGCACTCTTACAATGTTCACCAGCAGGACAAATACTGAAGTCTCTGGAACTACTGAAGGTGTGGGGAGGGTACAGTGTGAATCAGAGCAGCATCCAGACCCAATAGTCTTTGCTCCGTAAATACAATCCTTCAGTTTTATGCACACCTGCTTTAACGGCACTTCCCAGCTAGTCTTCCCATTAGGAATGAAGTGCTAATGGAGCTGTTACAGTCCTTCTACAGACAAAAGGCAGCAGCAGCAGAAATAATAGCTAACTGGGGAGAGAATACTCACAGAAAAGTCAGAGGACAGGTAATGGATCTTTGAAATAAAGGTGGAGGTGAGATACTTACAAAATTAACCTCCTCTTTTGTTTTGGTCTTCCTTTAATAAAATGGTGATAAATCCATTAACTGTTTTAAGGTTCAGAGCAGCTGCATAATGAATGTGCCGGAATACACAGCAAAGTGCAAATTTGCCATTACACTTCAAGAGCTTGCGCTCCTCTCTGAATGAGATGGAGGATTATACAAGCACAAAAACACTCCCTGGAGTAGCTGAATGGTAGACTTAAGGCTGAAACAGCCACAGTTAACTCCTGATACATGTTTAAGCGCAAAATGTTAAACTCTTCTTTAGATACAGATTTTTGTAAGACTTCACTGTCCTTAGGGAAAATTTGAGAACAAGCTTCTCTGACAACTCAACAGGACACCTAAAAAAGTAGACAAAAAAACTCTCCCTAGTCCATATGAATGGCTTCTCTTTGCTCCCCCGTTGCTCTTTCTAGATCCTAAAACTCTTATATTTCAGGATTCACTTTGATGTTTGGAGCAGTAGCCTCTCCTAGATCTTTCTTGAGCAATAATGTATCTCAGATCTGTACCTGAATTTTTAATTCTAAAACATTATGGTATCATGTGTGTTCTCCACTTCCTACTTTTGCCTAGGCCATCCTTAACTTTCTTGAACTATTTATTCTTCTCATTCTGTGAACACTGTATAACAGAAACCTCGCTGCTCTAATATAGCATAGGATGAGTATTTTGCATCCTCTCATTGATTCATTCTTCAAACAGAGAATCATACATAACAGTTTGGACATTCACAAGGCAGAACTTGTCTCATATCCTTATCTCTTTGTATTCATCATTATATTACATTGGCTCAAAACAGCCAGCTTCTTCAGTCCTGGATTCTGAAAAGGACACGTCTTTCAATAAAGCAAAGTATGAGAAGAACATAGAATTCAAGGCTTGCAGAGCTGAGCCTACACCTCTCTGACAAAGCTGTAGTAACAACACTGGAGAATCTCTGTATATTCTCAGTGGAGAATACTTTTCTCCTGCAATCACTATAGAACGTCTGAAGAAGAGGAGAAAGAAAGATACATAAAACTAAGCAAACACACATAACAGGAGTATACAAAATCCAGGTAGTGAGAGAGTTCAGTCTTAATTAACTTGTATATAACTAGACCAACTTGTAAGTTGGGCCATTGTAGCAACGTCCCTCTTAGTCAGGAGAATGGACCAACAGTGCTGAGGTTGCCTTTAGGTGACAGCCAGCATTTGGTAACTATGACTTCTCACCAATACCCTGAAGGAAGGAAGAAGTGCGCACTTGCGTTGACACACCAGTGAGAAAAGAAGGGAAAATGAAGGAAGATATCTCAACAACTCTACCTCACCTCTTCTTCACATACACACATTTATTAGAGAACAAATGAAGGAAAGATAACACTGCCACAACACGCTTCATGATAGCACGATTGGAATTCATCTATGTTCTTCCTGAATTAAGACAATATCACAACACAGCCTCCCTCAAATAACTTTTATTTTAGAAAGAGTGTTTTCCATAAAGGTTTCATGATAAATTTGATGACTAGTACACACAAAGTCCATCTGCTCCATGAAGACTGCCTCTATAGCACATAGCACCGTCTTTAATAATGCACATTCTTCTTGTTTTGTGTTTTCATCTTTTTCTGGGATGTGTACTGAGTGATTTTGATATTTCTTCTCTATAATCATGATGAAGAATGCATCAACCTTTATAATAAATATCTTGCAGGAGGGAACCAAGCATTCCCTCAAAGGGGACCCTATATACATTCTTGAAATTTGAAGACCCCTCTCTTATCACCATTTCATCAGCTGAGATATACTACAGTACAAAAGCAGGTCGGTGGGTAACCTACAACAAGGTGAAAGAACAAAAGTGTTTCCTCTGTACACAGCAGAACTAATGATGGTAGCTCTTCCCTCTGTCTGGATTTCCAGGTGTCTAACAAACAATGAGCTTTTGAGTTGGCTCCTCAGTGGGAGGACCCTAACAGGACCTCTTTTCTCCTCATGGTCACATATTTGCACATAACTTATGAGGATACTATTACCACCAAGGTCATTCCTCTTTTATGAAGCTGAACTGAAAATGGCCACTGGGTTTGCAGATTACTTGGAAGGGAGAAGACGAGGACTAAGCACAGCTAAGAATGCTCAGTCCCATAGAAGACCAGGCTAAAAATACCAGTTAGCTGAGGAGAGGTAAAGGTGACACATGAAGGGTAAGAAACATCAACATAGGAAAACCAGTATTCAGACAAAGCAAAGAGAGAAGCCAAAAGGACAGTAAAGCACACTTTCAGTCCTTTACCTGAAAACTCTTTTTGCAATACACAGTTGAGTAATCAATATTTCTCATGGTTGGTATGAAAACACAGGTGTATAAAGATCTCTATCCAGCAAGACTTTCCCAGAGGCATATGTTATGGATGATCAGAGTGCAAAGACTTTGAACCACTATGAGTTGCTGAACTATGGATTAAGTTGGGATTGTAGTATCCTCCACAGGAGGAAAGAGTTAGAACAGATAAAGATTTGGGTTTAGTCCTTTCAATTTGAATATTTCTCATAGAATACATATAAGTTTTCTTTGTTTTAAGTGTTCCCCTCTATCTTGTGTATCCATCTACTCATGGCAGTAGAAAGCTCTTCTGAAGTTTTAGGGGTTCAAACTTGAATGAAAAAGTAGATCTAATCCAGAGGTCACAGAACCCTGAGACACTTTCCTGTGTAATAGAATAGATGCAATGCAATACCTTTTCCATTTTCATTTGAAGCACATCATCTACTAGCTTTTAATTATTGTGGCCTGTGAAACAGTGATCTTGTCAGAAAACTCTGTATTAGTACATTCTAAGGTTGCTCCTTCTTTCCCTAAAATCTCGGATTAAACAATCTCTGTAGAAATTAGGAGACTGCTTTAGCAAATTGCTGATTGTATGCGAGGCTTACATCAGAAGTGACATCTTCTCTATTTATTTCCCATCATTGCTGTTAACTGAATAAATAAAAGTAATAAAGCACCAGTAGAATAACATGAATACAAATGTTACTTACTCCAAAGTGTCTGTATGTTTAAAATGTGAATTACAAAGCTTAGATTAAAGTGATATGTCTAGTGCTATCTAATAATTGCCTTCACTAGCCAGACACTGTATAGCATTAGTCTTAATTTAACTATAACCTGTATTAAATATTTAAAGAAATAGTAATGAAGTATTACTTAAAGCAGGAAATCTACTGAAGTATTCTCAGTTTCCAGATTGCCCAACGTATCTAATCTTCTGCATAAACTTATAGAAAGGAACATTTTATATATGTGTGTGTGTGTGTTTGTCCTGCAGAGAATTTTGATAATGAAATCATGACTGCAATATTCTAAAGAAAGATTGCTTGCTGCTAGCGTAATGATCAAGTAAATGAAACCAAGCATTCCATCAGTGTAAGTGGATATTAGCAGGGATGTGTACTCTAATAACTCTACTGCTTCAGGACTGGATACTGGGAAAACAGAACGTGGATAGGCTTGCATTCTCTCCCTAAATAGCATGATCCTTTGCCCACGCTGAAAGACACATTCCTGACATGAGAGACCTCTAGTCTTATCTAACAGGTCCTGCCTTACAGTCTTACATTCATAGATTTACATATTGCCTTTCTCACTCTGTATGCAATCATGAATCATTTACTACCTCTTTCAACAGTTAATTCTCACACCTTCTACACAAATGTGACCTTTGTATTAGGAGTACCAATGTTGTCGGAGAATGATGCATTTGAGGTATATTAATAAAATGTGAAGCAAGCAGACTTCATCAGTTAAAAAAAGGAAGTATTGTTTCAGATTGGGGAAAACTTGCAGCATTAAACAGTTCAAAAATGATATGTACAGCTGAAAAGACATTTGAACAATCATGATTTACTAACAGCAGGAGGCTTGCTTGCAGACTGGAAAAATATATCTCTTCATTCAGGTTCAAGGCAACACTGGCAGAGATTGAGAATCAGAGTCAGAATCTTCACAGGAATATTGGCTCTCCCTGGAAATAAAGTAATCTTGTGTTGTGCATCTAAGGGACAAAAAGGGAATCTAAATCCAGTTTGATTTTTTTTTTTTGGGTTTTTTTTTTTTTTTTTTTTTTTCAATAAAAACACTTCTAATGGCTCTATTTTTCTATTTCATGACAATATTACAACAGTTTCTGGTCCCAATCTTACTCTTTGCAATAGAGAATCAGGAAAACTGTCTTAAGTTTTCTGGGCCATCTGTTCATTCTAGTACAGTGTAATTGGGCAGTATGAAATAAACTTTCTATTATTAAAAAAATCACATTTAGTATGATTCATTGGTTCAGCTTCAGCACTGGCTACAGTAAAGACAAGGATCAAATGCAATTGAATAGCTCTGAACAGCTTTTGAAATAGATACCACCATCTAACACGGTGCCTCCTATTATTTTCTCAAAACACAACAGAGGGGGTTCATTAATAACATTCTCTAAAATGAGAAAGTTCTATACGTAGAAGGTAGAGCATTTTTTGAAGTGCCACCAACCTCCCACAACACCCTCACTCTTCTCTCCTTAGCTTTACAAATGTTGCTATTCATGGTGACCTTGTTAATCTAAACATCATTGTACCTTCTAATTTTTTTTTTCTCTTAACCTTTCTCTTTGGTTCTTGGACAGTTGGAGGTGAGTGGGAGAGCCCAGTGGACCCTCTATGAGCTTACATGGCAACTTGCTGTGAATATTTACCCTCTTCTCGAGATTCTGTTGCAGAGCTCCTTGTGGATTTAACTGAAGGTGCCCCATACACAATCGCTGCCTGCCTCTCTGTTCCTTAGGAACAGAGTATATTGCAAAGGAAAGGGCTGAAGAAGGCCTAAGAGAAGGAAAAAGGGGAGAAGATGTCATAGGATGGACACTGCGGTGTATCAGTCATTTCCCCTCTTGCTCTGTTTCTCAAGGATTTCTGCAGATTGGCTTCCTGCTGAGGAGTCAAAACGAGAAACTAGGTGAAGGTAAACATGCTGTCAAAGGCACACTGGCAGTTCTCTTTATATAGTGTAGATCAAAGCTTCACTCCTTTTGCCATTTGCACCAGGCATCTGTTATGTAGTTCGTGTCAGATTCCCAACACCTCCAGGCAGTTCTGTTAACCAAAGTTTCCTTTACTTTCTCAGACAATTGGTGTATAAACGAGGAGCCAAATTTTCTTTTCAGCAGTTCCAGGCCATTAGGCCTTCCACACTACTTACCTGTCTAATCGCCCAATCTTTCATCTCTAGGGAACTTAAAATAATGCCCAAGTCACAAGTAATGAAAATAAGCTTCCTTCCTAATCTCATACCTCACCTGCAATCCTTCATAACATGTGATGCTGCCCTTACAATCCTGATGAGAAATAAAAGCAGGTTCTCTCAACCTTATCTTCTATCCATCCCTTGGATATTGCTACATCAAGCTGAACAGACAGAATTTAGGATTGTTCTCCACTTAGCGGAGAACAAAATTACATACAATTTAAGTTTGTAATTGCTCACAAGCATATGAGATACCATATAAGGAAAAAAGAAAAACTGTATATTATGTGTATTGATCAGAACCATAACCATATTTGTAAAGAAAAGTCTGGGTACTAAACATATACCAGCCACATAGCAGTATTATAAAAACAAGAAATGGGAACTTGTACATATATGAGCAACAAAAATTAGGTTATAAGAACAGCAGAGAGGAAAAACTTCAGGACTAAAATTTCAAGAAATTGGGGAGCTTCATTTAAAGAGTTACCTACTTGGTGGAAGGAATGATTTTTCAAAACTGGATGTCTTCAGCTACCACGATGACCCTCAAATCTGTCTTTCCATCAAGAACACTCCTACCTATCTGGTCGAGGTTAGTTTGGATTATTTATAAATTCCCTGTCCCAGCCTCAGAATCAGGACAAAATACAGCCCATGTTATGCCTTATTAGGAATGGAAACCACTATTCCTCCATACCTCCTTGCACAGAGAGGCTTCCAAGACTCTGGTAAGCTATGGCAAGATCTTTAACAATCCATCCTTTTACTAAACCAGTACTGAAGCAATCTTTACATCTCAGAGCAGTAGCAAAACACGTACTGAATTTAACATTTGCTTAGGGCTAGCATTTTTATTTCAGTTCAGAGTTAAATATGTTTTTTTTCTGAGGTCTGTGCCCTTCAGAGTGCTTTTCCATTTTAAGCAGCAAGTACTGATGTGAGATTTTGGAAGTGGAATGGCCAACTGTTCCACCTTTGGAGCCGAGGCCAAACGTTAGCCCATGACTAAAAAGCGACTGTCAGTTTTCTTTGTATGAGTCATATTTTTTTAAGCAGCAGGACAAGCTTTAATATACAAACCAAGGGGAGACAAGACAGAAGGTACAAGTGCTGAGGGCCACATATCTGGAAACCAGCTTTGCAGAAAAGAACCTCGGAATCCTGGTAGATACCACGTGGAACATGAGCCAGCAATGTGCCCTTACTGCTAAGAAGGCAATTAGCATTTTTGGCTGTATTAATCAAAGTACTGGCAGCAGGCCAAGAAAGGTGATCCTTCCCTTCTACTCAGCAGTAGTGAGGCTGCACATGGAATCCTGTGTTCAGTTCTGGATCTTGAGGTATGTGAGAGACAAGGACAATAGTACAATGGAGAGCCACCAAGATGATACAGGGACTGGAGTACCTCTTCTAAGAAGAGAGGCTGAGAGAGGTGGCACTTCTCAGTCTAGAGAAGAAGCTGCTCAGGGAGATTTTATCAAGGTGTACAAATACTGGAAGGAAGGGTGCAAAGAGGACAGAGCCTGGCTTTTTTGGTGCCCAGTGCCAGGACAGAAGGCAATTGGCACAAACTGGAACACAAGAGGTTCTGCCTACACATCAGGAACACTTTACTGTGTGGCTGACTGACCATTAGCACAGTTCGTTCAGAGATGCTGTGGGGTCTCGCTTACTGGAGATCTTCAAAAGCCACCCGGACATAGTCTTGAGCAACCTGCTTTGAGCAGCCCTGCTTAAGCAGGGGTTGAAACAGAGGTGACCTCCAGAGATCTTTTTTCCAGCGTTAACCATTCTGTAAATCTATGACAACCCATGAGAAACAGAAAAAGTCCATTCATTAACATATCCCAAAGTCTGTTCTGACTTCAACAACAAAATAAAGATTGTATATCTACAAAGTCTGCTTTGAATTTTCAAAAGACTTAAAAAAAAAAAACAAAACAAAACAGATGAGTACTCTCTATGCCAAACCAAAGGAAAAACATATTCTTAATTTGTTTTCATGGACTGAGATTGAGATACATTCCCTTCTCAATGAAGTGCATTTTCTGCTAAGTGGCCCGGTACACTATAATCTCTTCATTTCAACATTGCATAAGTTTGCCAGCTGATAAACGCTGTTTGGGACTGAGCAGTATTACTAGTGCTTTAATGCTCCACAAGATTATGTGGTTTAGGGATCTGGGCTCCTCATTTACTGTTCTAAGCATGACAGAAGCACTCACTTGCGAATTTTTGTTAAAAATTAATACTCGGGAATTCCAGCTCTTCTAATTCAGGAAGGAAAGTTTGTCACTCTCCACTCACTTACTTCCACAAGGTCCTGTTCATCCAAAACATTTTGCATGAAATGACAAGAGGAATCAAGATAAGGGAAAATGTCAGCAGACTATTATATCTTTCTACATGTACTTCCTGACTGCCAATAGGAAGCCCTATTATAACATGCGCTATGCCTATCATTCCAATGTGATAAGAATAGAGAAGGATAGCTTTGTTTGAAGCCTCTTCATAATTATGAAGTCTTTAAATTCATTCCTTTCAAATAAATATAGGTAGACAATGACTTACATTCAGTGAACTTGATGAATACTACATTGAACACAAAACGTACATAGAACAACAAAGAGAAAAATGCGATGTTTCATACTGAAACCTTCACATCTCTTCAGGGCTTTGTGTGACTTTATCTTCGTTGCTGAATATACATAACTTTTCAAAGATCTTTTCAGAGAGCTGCCAAAAAGGTAATTCACATTTTTATAAAAGGAGAGAACAAAATGTTTAATTCTAGTTTTAAATGTACTCACTTACTCCCCTAGAAGTCACCCTTTTAAGTGAATGATTTGAGAATGTATGTTTTGATTTGAACTGTCAAAATTTGGTTGTTTTGAGTCAAAACTAATGATTGAAGTTGCTAGCCACAAGTGGAAACAGAGGAGAAAAGACCTGAATACAACCATACCATTTTACATCCATTAAGGGTTTGTCTCACTGGATTTGACAGAAAAGCTCTCTGTAGTTACTACTCTTTTTTTTATTATCCAAGACCAGAACTTTAATTGCACCCATAACTTCTCTTATCAGCACATCTGTATCCAATTGTGCTAACACTTTGCTCACCTTCAACTTTTTTTGTTGTTGTTTTGGGAACATTTCTTTGTGGTTCTAAACAACATAAATTTGGTTTCCTCATCAAGAAGCTCATTTAGCTGCAACTTGATTGCAAGTAATTTGCCCTAACTGTCTCCATCTTTTAATTGTTTGTGCCTTTTTCTAATCTATAAACTGTAACTTCAGGCAGGCCATTTTTGTCTTACCATTTCCTTTTTGGAAAGGCATATCTAATAACCCACCTCATATCCTGTGGCTTTAGGCATCTGAAATCATATGAACAGAAGGGATAGACCATCGATTCAACTCCAGTTTCATTAAAAAAAAAAAAAATACTCCCATAAAATCTCCTTTTTAAGAAATAGGAACATAAAACTTCGTCCATGAAATTCATTTTGGTGGAAAATAAATATGCATCACCATTGGTATAGAACTGACTTCTTCTATTTCCACAGAGATTCCTTATGACCTCTGAGAGACATGAAATTCTAAGTGCCAATTTGGGTACTGCTACAATGCTTGAGTTAATCAGAGTCCAATGAATTTTATTCCCACAGTTCTGATTTGGCACCACTTACCCTACAGGAGACAGAAAACATGATCTCATTAGAGTCTCTGGACTTAGTCAAGCCTATGCATGAGGCAGATTTTGTTTTTTAAGTAATCTCATTAGAAGTTCTACCAAATATGGTATCCATATCAAATCTCTTTAATTCCTCCCACCTAATCCCCTTTACCCCCAAAATGTAATGTAACTATATTAGTCAGATTAGCAGCACATTCAAGAGTAATCTCTTCCAAAAAAAAGAGAAGTATGTTTTTTTTCCCAATCTCTGAAATTTTGTTTGTGTTAATTATTCTAAAGCTCACTGACAGGGTGAATAACACTCTTCCCTCCCTCCAGTCTGAATAACAATTAAGGAATTTGCATTTGTTTCTTCTTTTTGTTACAAAATTAGATCTTTTCTCTGAATTTTTTTGTTCTGAGTGAGTGCCTGCACTGACTTCAGCTGAAGTCTGTGGCCATGTTCCCAAGTGAGTATTTTCATCTGAGTCGTATTTTATGGCAGCCACATAAAGCACAAAACACACTCAGGAACACGGCAGCCTTGGGATGGTGACAGAATTCCAGGCATAGTACGTTTTCTTAATCTTAAAGAATGGAGGTGATATATTTAGTTTAAAGGATGAAGATCCATAGAAAGATATTTTCCTCACAAGATCTCAAGACCATTGTTAGCTATCTGATGGGGAGCAGAGTTTCCACCTAGAGGACTGCTTTTGGCGAAAAGAACAAAAAGTATTTTCCGACTGTGATAATAAAAGTTTAGGAAGTTTTATCACTTCTTGAGAAATTTTCCTTTTCTACTGTTTAAGCCACTGAAAATACTGACACTACATTATGAAATGAAGACCACCTTCATGCAGCTGATCTTCAAACAAATGCCAATTAAAATCTTTTAACCAATAGACTGGAAGCTTCCTATGAGGGAATGAGCAGATGCCTGCATGGATACTCAGAAAAACATACTCTAGATACAAGCGTATGTATTGTCCCACCAGGGCTCTCTTGTCTATGCAACAAGTTGTCTTGATGGATTAAAAAAAAAAAAAAAAAAAAAAAAAGCAAAAGCAAAGTGACTAGACAGCCTTCACAGTTTATTAGCAGTGCCAATACGCAGCTACTTTGAGGGGATGTACTGGCTGAGAAGTTAGTTCTGTTTCATAAGCAAAGGGGAAAATGTCTGCTCATATGAGTCTGCAAATTACTGAAGAGTTCCTGAAGCTCTTCTGTTTCTTTTCAAAAACTTTTGAAACCATGAGTTGATTGTATACAATATTTCACATGTAGCTTCTGGGGAGCCTTCTGCTAGAAAAAGACAGGTTGGCACAAAAGAATGCCAAGAACTCTCAAAAATATTATAATGTAAAGTACTTAAATATAGTATTAAAATAAGTAGGAAAATACTTTGAATTCTGAAAAAGAATTTTGTGTGAAAGCTCTGATGTCCTCTCCCTTCCCCTAAGGTACACACATGAAGCAAGGTAGCAACTATTAATTGCCTGATTCCAGTTAGGAGAAGAAATTTTAACTGGCTTGTGGACACAAACTACTATGGCCTAAAAGACTCGGAAAGCCAAGTCCCACTTTCAAGTGTGATATAAGCTAAACCTAAAGAACACAAGAGTTATCAGGACTGAACTGCTAAAACACTTCTGAAAATGAATTATTATGGTAACATAAGTCCCTTGGGTACAAAGTAATGCAACTCCCACTTGGAGACTTTATGATAGGCTCTGAGATATCATTTGTGGAGGGACTCATGCTCTCCCATCAAGTGAAAATTCTGCATCACTTACAAAAACTCCTCTGGACCACTTTATTCCCTATTCCCAACACAGTTAGTGAGAGGCAGGGCTGTCTGAGAATGCAGAGTAAGGTATTTAGGACACTAAAACACAGTTCTACAAGTTAAGCGTCAAGTCTTTGACTTAATGAAGCAGATATGGTTAATAACAGGAAAGACACCAACAAAATCCCACTAGCATGCTGATTGGGAATAATATAATACACTATGACCATATGGATTCAAGTGAGTAATTATATACAAGTAACCCATCTGATCTTTCTTGTTGCCAGGCTTTTATCTCACATAGTCATTTTTCTCTGCTATTACCAGCCTTTTGTTCTAATGAAGAACATCCACCCCTTTCACCATCCCTATTATATCTAAGTAATCATTATGCACGGATACAGAAGAGGGTGAATTCCTCAAAGCAGATGCATGCCGAGAGACGGTAAAACTTCCTTTCTGCAAGGCCAGAACAAGCTGTATGTGCTCATTTGGTACCACCAAAAGTTCAAACTTGTCTGATTTTAGTGGGCAGGGAGGAAAAGGGGGGAAAAAGGGAGAAAAAAAGGTTTTATTTTTCTGGAGTGGCATCTTTTGTTAAAAGAATTCAGAAAGAAAGAGATGTGCATTTGATCATTACATTGATAGATTCATGGGTCAGCTCAAGTGAAGGGAAAGAACACTGGACAAAAAGGGAACACGGCCTTTGGAAATATAGATTATATTCTAGAGTGGAGTAATGATTTCCCAGAGCTCTCCACAAGCATGAATTTTCCTTTTGCCTTTTCATTTGCACTGAAAACTAAAAAAATTTATTTCTGTGTGATATGAATGCTTAGCTTGTAAACAGGAGGCAGAGGCAAGAACAAAATAGCAGAGCTATGATCTTAAAAACATAATTGGGATTGGAGGGTTAAAAGGTAGATTGTGTTTTCTGGGAGAAAATGACAGAATTTTACTCAGTCCAGCTTTATGAAACCTCATAAGAACGTCTGTACAGAAATGCTTTCTAATGTCAGCTTCTGGAAGTCCTACTTTGTTTACTTTGTTTTGGAAGGCATGAAGGAGAAAGGGTCAGGCCCAAGTGGGGGATGTTTAAATAAGCGAACAGTTGCACTTGTTCATCTCCAATAAGGACAAACCTGGAAGAATTCCAGCTAGATCTGAGTCAGCAGAGATTTCCCTACTACAAAGAGGGATTAAAAATAGTTGTTTCTCAAAAGTCTAAAGAGCCTATTTGGACTTCCTGCAGAAACTTGAAGAACTGTTCTTTCATACCACATGCAATACCAAAACAGACCTTCCTGGGAGACTTTACAACCTGTAAGAAACTCAAACTGTGTATGATAAAGAATTTGACACACCTCAGAGTAGCATCTGGTTCTGTTGGCTACTGGCTGTAGATGTTGAACATAAGAGCTCACAGGAACGTGTTTTGTGCCAATTTATAAGCTCATTACACCACAAAAATGCTGACACAAAAACGCTCAAGACAATTTGTTCATTCTCTGTAAAATAATGATTTTACTCTCTTTCTCCTTTCTGATTGTGAATGGTTTTTTTTAACCTACATGTGGGGACCATTTGGAAGTAGTAAATCTGATGAAAATAAACTTTCTCTAAAATACTTGCAGGGGAGATCCAGCCATCCAGACTGGTGGCTGACATCCCCTCTATGGCTCTGAGAAGAGATATTTGCTTAGGCTCAAGGCAAAATGGGCAAAATTCCACAGTGTGGCCCAAAGCATAATTTTTCATGAATTTGCATGAGATGAAAATTTTTCACGTTTAAAAGAAAAATATCAATGATTTGTCAAAAACCAAGCTCTATGCAGTAAATATTCATTGTTTTTCTCTTCTGTATACAGGAAAATTCCTTTCCTCCATACAGAAGAAAAGACATTAAGAAAATGCATTTTTGCTTTTTCTGAAGTTTTGAATTCCCCACTAAAGGCAGTTTTCCCTGCATAGCTCTAAGCTTTTGAAGTGTTGGAACTATTTTTTCTATCATTTGCTACCATGTAGTCACATTAACCTCATTAAAATCTCTCGTCCTGCTCCAAATTGACACTGGAGTATCTCTAACCAACAAAGACTAGCACCTGCATCTGAGGATTAGTTTGATTCACCCTGTGCAGCAGCAAAAGCTCTTGTTTTCTTGAGAAGGTCTGAGATAATCTTCTGATGTGCTACAAAGTTATTAATGTTGCTTGGTATTTGCTTTGACAGCTGTTCTGTACCCTCCTTAATCATCTTCATCATGGTTCACAGCTCTTTTTTCCCTTCATTTCACTTTTGCCTATGCTTCTGAAGGAGAATGATGTAACATACAAGTTGATAAATCTTTCAGCCCTTCATGTATTTCCCCCCTTTATCCTTACTTCCAAAGTTTCAACGTTTTGCATTTTTTTCTGTTGCTCAGGAAGAGAACAGAAATACTCCAGATGCAAATGCCACTGGACTACAGTACTTCTAAAATATTCTGACTCTCATAGGAGAAAATTAGTTAGCAGCCTACATCAATTCAACAGGTAATTTGGTTATGCATTGCAAGAGCTCCTTTGGTACTTGAGAAAACTTTAAAAATTACATTATGAACATTAGCTGCCTGCCTTTATTCTATTTGGATGCCTCTCTTTTTAAGTTATTGATAATATTTAAAAGACCAACTTCAGCTACAGAAGAGTTTTCTCCTCTTGTGACGTTTTCTGGAATGATTCCATGCTTTGCCACTTGCCTTCCATTTCCTGGGACAAAATGTCCCCTGGGAAACTGTGTTCTTGCCTGCTGTCATGCAGGCTCCCACTTCTGCCCTACAGCAGAAGGAGTACAGATTCTCTAAGCGATGTCACCATCATCTACCGCACCTCCAACAGTCTTGTTCTGTCATAGAATCAAAATAGATTCATACAGTGGCTTGGGCTGGAAGGGACCTCAAAGCCCACCCAGTTCCAACCCCCCCTGTTGTGGGCAGGGCTGCTATCCACCAGATCAGGCTGCCCATGGCCCCATGGAACCTGGCCTCGACTGCCTCCACGAGTGGGGCATCCACAGCTTCTCTGGGCAACCTGTTCCAGCACCTCACCATCCTCTCAGTGAAAAATTTCCCTGTAACATCTAATCTAAATCTTCCCTCTTTCCATTTAAAACCATTCCCCCTTGTCCTATAACTTTTTACCTGTATAAAAAGTTGATTTCCCTCCTGTTTTTCTTCCTATAAGCACTGGAAGGCTGCTATGAGGTTGCCCTGGAGCCTTCTCTTCTCCAGGCTGAACAAGCCCAGCTGCCTCAGCCTGTCTTCCTAAGAGAGGTGCTCCAGATCTCTGATCATATTCGTGGCCCTACTCTGGATCTATTTTAAAAGCTCCACATCTTTCTTGAACTGGGTCAATTGATCTAAGAGCAGGGATACAGCCTGGCTCAGTCCCACATGCTCCAGGCTGAAGATTTTAGGTCAAATCAGTTCACCAACAGGGACTTGCAGTCAGAGATGTGAGAGGACTGCAATCCTGCAAATGAAGAAGGAACCATCTACAACCAACTGGAGCAACTGAGAAGCCTCCCAGAGGGCCAGGACTCCATGCACCTCTTTGGCCTGCCTGCAATCTGCAGCTTCAGAGACAGCCAACAAAATTCATTATTCCAAAGCTTTCCTCCAGGCCTGATAACCTACTGCTTACATCATAGTACAGTGCCTGCACTCCATGAGTTTCTCTGTCAAGTTCCTACATTTACATATCCTTTTGCTGTTTGAAAGAAAGAGATTTTCAAAACCTGACAATACTTTATCTGGTTGGTATTAACAAGGTTAACAAACAACTAAGCCTTGACCTCTTTGGTGACAGTGCAGTTCAGACATCAAAGAAGCCTGCACCAACTTGGAGAATTCACCAAAAAAAAAAAATCCCCTAGAAACAAAACAATTGATAAAGGGAAAGAAATTCTCTGCTCACCTGTCAAACACTGTTGTACCTCCAGTTTTACAAACAGGAGCCCTGACTTCAAATTCTTGGGATCAAACTTCTGTTTCTCTCAGTCATATTAAATACATTCTTTTCATGTCAGTAGATTGCATACATCACAGAAAACAAATGGCTCTTGATATCTGTTGGTTTCAAAGTCAGCTGATTATGATCAAAGTTTAGCATCTCAGTGCCTTACAGGGAAAATCCATTTAGAAATGTGATGGGGGAAGTAAGAGCAGAGCTACTCCACTTTGATTCTTAGCTAGGGTGTACTAGGAACAGAAAACACACAGGAATGATTCCTTGTTCTTCATGTGGTGTAGTATTTGTGATGATATCTCAGGATGGCTGCTTTCACCATATACATAGTCTTTATGTCTCAGCTCACAGAAAAACAACATTTAGCAGGTAGAAATGCAGAGCTTCTATAAGGTGACTTTCTCCTTTTCAGTAAAATCTTTCTGTCCAGCTATACACAGCCACACAAGACAATAGCCTCCAGCTCAGCTGTTGCAGCACTAAAACCCACCCAAGAGACACTGCAGTCCTCCCATACGCTGCTCTCTATCCCAGCATCTGACTCTTCCTAATTAATTTCCTTTGTTGTGCAGAGAGCATCCAGGAGCTAATTGTTCTGATGAGACAGATAAAACATCAAAGGGTGTTCTAAAATGCATTTAAAAATGTGGCACATTGACAGCATTGCAGCCTGAAGCGCACCAGAACACAGGCAGGTGGTGCCTAGGAGAGCAGCTCCTGGAAGCCTCGTCAGGTGCCTACTCTTTTACCTTCCCTGCTCCTAAAACCCCTTCACCCCCTCATGCTCACCTTCACTAATTTCAAGTTAGCCCTAAGTGGCCATCAGACAGTAATGAGTTTTTTGCAATTGACGAGCAAGATGAATTTGAACTACTGACCCAAGAATTAATATGTTCCATATATAGTTATCTATGCATTCAGTAATTTGTCCGTGTCTCACTAAGAGCACAGCAAATAGTTTGGATTTCTGACCAGATCCTTTCACATGTCACAAAAATAAATATGCCTCAGCTGGAAACGGCATGCTCTCAAGCCCTATCATTACTTGATATTTAAGGTTCTACTTTAACAGACCAAAAGAGTAATGCAAAAATCTGTCAGCCCAATTCTAGACACTGTAACAGGTTCTTCCCTTAAAAAGATTGTTCACATAATGAACAATAAATGTGAAAAAAGGAAAACCAAGGACAGCATGAGATTAAGGCCCTGATTCACTACATAAGCACATACTCGTGGGTTTTATGAACAGGACTGCCTCTTTGAAATCGGGCCTTGGGAAAGAGGAAAGTGGACACAACAAAGAACGTGGGGCTTCTTTCTTTGAGAAGGAATTGGAGAGAAGAAAAACTGCTGAAAGAAACAGTGCAAATGGAACAAATAAACCATGCTCACGATTTCCCAAATGTAAAAAAACCAAGGTCAATATGTCGCAAGGTATAATGAAGAGAGAACATCAAACTATACAAGCTACATAAAAGGGGGGTGCTGCTAGAAACCACACCATGGATGAGATGAAGCAACCTGGAAGAATGTAGGAGCCCTCACCCTGCAAAATGGTGTGCCCCTTTCTCTTGCGCTCCTAGCACTCAGCTCCCAAAGGTATTGCAAGAAAGCATGATGGAAAAACTTCATAAAAAATACTTCTGGACTCTGCAGAATTTACAGCAAGTATCAGGACAAAATTTTTGCCTGTTCCTCTGGTGTCAGCGATTTTTCAGCATGGAGGTTGGTGGTACTGTTTTGATAACAAAGCTTGTTGATACAGGTACAAAAAAGGCTCTTGGAGGTCAATACCACCGTTGGAAGTGGAGTGACAAGTTTAACAGGCTTGCAATGATGTTTTTGGTGTTTGACCTTAAACAATACATGAAGCTTGCAGGACAAAAGAAAAACAGGGTCATAAACATAAACCCAAACAAGTTTTTCAGAGTTCTACTTAAAACACAAACAGTAAAAGGAAACAGAAAATAATCACGTAAGTGGAGAAAAAAAAAAAGCCAAAAAGCTGCTATTAGAACTGCAAGGGGAGAAATGTTCAGAGCATATCTATCTCCTGTCACTCGGCATTTTTACGATTCAAGCAGAGCAACTGTGAGGACTGGCCTTTCCAATCTGACTGGATGGCTATTTTCCTTTGTCAGATCTCAGACTTTTTTTTTTTTTTAAAGGCTATTTTCAGTTCTGTTGACTCTGTTGAATGAGATGAGAAGATTAAGCTTCACCTACACTGCATGAAGGATACGCAACAGAATTCACCTTCACATCAACTGAAGCTCTGGCCCAGGCCTGCAGGTGCCCTCAGCAGCGGTCAGAAGCATGCCCGGTGCCTCTCAGCATTTGACCCGATGTGCGGAGCTTTAAAAATAAGTTGGCAAGCTGGTTCTCTCCCAAAGGTAGAGAGAATAACACTGAAAAACACTGTCACATGCTGTTTGACATTACATTCATAGCATGTTCTATTATCCTGATTTTTCAGGCATCTTTACAGCGAGACAACCACCACATGCCGGAAATAGAAAGACCAAATAGATACAGAAAGAACCGGTACGGGAGAAAAAAAAAAAGGATAGCTGTGAGAACAAGATTTCCTGACCCAAGATCTGATTATAGATATATCTATTTTTCCTTTTTATACAAGTACAAGAAGTCAGCATTTCCCTTATTTTTCTTCCCTCAAACCGCAGTTCTTAAAACTTTCCAGTCCAGTGTGGGTTCAAGAGTCGCTGCTTTCAATACACAATTTCAAACCTTGTTTCAAAAAATAAAGTAACTGTGAAGTAAAACTTCAAGTTTCTCATTTGTAAAAGTATATTCAAACATTCTTGTTAGAAATGACACTAGTAAAATTGACATGTCACTACCTTTAGATTAGTCAAAATGGAAAGCTGGTCTTGAAGAAAGTTTTCCAGCTGGCTTTAACACATGCTCTAAGTTTGATGTAACAAGAAGCACACCAATTCTCTAACCACACGACCTGAGATTATCAGGTAACAATATAGGGCATCCATCAGGATTTCCTAATTTCCAGCAGGGAAATATATCCTGCTGAAAGCCAAGTTTGGGATTATTTTTTCCACCTTACCATGAAGTGAGGGGAACTCAGCTGGAAACCTGGGGAAAGCCAGAGCTACAGGTAACGTAGATCTCTGTTGTCTGCAAATGCTATCCCTGCATTCAGCCCATGGTATGCAATTACAGAGAGCAGAGAAAAGAGGAAGAACCAACAGTTCATACAATATGGGAGGAACCTGAAAGTCATTACAAGGGCAGTGGATCCTTAAGGGAATATTTCATGAAACTGGCACACAGCCTGGATGTGATGAGGATGAAATCTCTGAATAGGAGAAGGAGACTTCTACAGATGGGAATTCAGGCACATTAAATGGTGGAATTGGCCTTAGGATCGTGAGGCTGAGAGAAGGGACCAGGAAGGAGGACAAATTGCTGACCCATTTTTAATTGCTTTCCGGTGGTTGACACATTATATATCACTACCCTAATGCTTAAAAAGGCTGTAAGTGATGTTTGATTCTTTCCCCTGCACTCCTCTTCAAACTGGGAAACGTTGTATTTCATGACTATGTCCTCACAGCTCTAGTCTGTAGCCTTCTGTTTATATCATAATGGTGAAATACTGCCTTTTTCAAAAGCTGGAAGCCAAATTTCTCTTCCATTCATCCATTATAGAGTGAGAAAAAGAAAATGAATACTCTTATATCCATTATATATATCAAGAGACTGAATCTACCTTTTTTATTTCAAGAGCTAGAGATGACTGCATAGCTCATGAATTACAAAGCAATTTTGAGACACAACAGTAGCAGAAACAGTAGTAGCATTTGGCACAATGTACTACACAGATGTGGTACCCAGAGATTGAAAAGTAAAGGGAATTTCTATCTATTTATCCATCCATCTCGTTACCGTGAGGCTTTTACATCCAACGTGGGAAAATAAAATCCTTTTTTACATACCATTCTCTCCATGCATGCTCAACTTAAATGCTGTTGATTTATGCAGCCTGTATCAGTGGCATAAAATATAACTATGTCACAGAATTTGGAGAGGTATGTTCAGACAAATATGCTGGAACACACGAATCTGAGAAATAAGATGCACTGTATAAGAATAATAAATATATTGTTACCATAAATTAATGCTGTAAAGATTTTTTTGCCTTACTTGTTGGCAAAGGGAGCGATCTCTCCAGTGTCAGGACTGAACTGCAGGGCACTAATAAAACATGACACAAATAACAAATAAATTTCCTCTGTATTGAATGGTTTGAGATTTACTGAGGTCTCTTATACCAAGATCTACTGGGAGTTGTATAATCTAACGTATAAAATTTGTAACTAGAAGATAAAATGTGGATAAAATAACGATTACCTTACAATATTATTTCAACTGTTGCACCTAATTTGAATCTTTTTTAATACAAAACATGCAGCTTTAGTGGAGAAAGGCATTTACACTGAGTAAAAGTCATGGCAGTATTTTGAAATGGAACTACAAAAAGTAGAGAAAGTGAATTAAGTTTTCCTGAAGTTCTGCAAGTACACAGTTTTGCATATAAACCAGTGATCATCTCTCATTAAGCTACACGAGGTTTCCAGTTGTTTGTACACAATGTTCTTTTAGATTTGTTTTGTTTTTCACTTCTCAGTGGATTTTTACTCCATTTAGAAAACAGCTGAGGTATCTTATGTTGGCTACATTAAACCTCAAGGACCAGATCAGTTCAGCTGGAGACATAGCAAAGAGGTGTACAGATTTACATCATCATAAAATATGACCAACTTCATCTCTGAAAATAAATACCAATCAACCAGATTGCATTGATACTAGTGGAAGTGAGTACATACTTCAGCCCTAATTCTGTTTTCTTTTATGGTAGCGCCAGTTCAAACATAAACCAAAGGCTTCCACATTGATTTGAATGTAAGCTAGCATGAGAAAAACAACTGTGTTTTTGGACCTAATTTCAGCTCTGCTTATTCTATGCTAGTGAAGCTGCACTGACGTAAAAATATGATCACTCACTGTTTAAACCAGTTTGCACAGAAATGACTTCGCATTTTATCTTATTTCAGTCCTGCCAGGGCAGATATATTATCACATTTTTCAAAACTTCATTATCCTTTGATATTGTGATTTTTTACTGAAAAACAAATAAACCCTTGTTGAATAAGCAAAAATTAATTATTTGAAAAATTAACCATATTGAAAATTTGGACACAAAATATTTCTACAAATTGAAGTATTTTAAAATCTAAGTATTTAATAAAAGCTATTAAAGAGAGCCTGAGATAGAACAGCTCTTGCAAATTTAAGGTAAGTCTCTCCACTTTCTGATTTTCACCTAGCCTTAAAGAGGTCCTGAAAAACATTGTCTCTCAGTGAGGAGATCAATTCACTCTCCCTTGTGACATACTTGGAACTGTTGAGTCATGGCCTGAACCACTGATTGAGCACCTGGGGAAAGGACCAGGTCAGCCCTGGAAGCACAGATGAAGGCAATTCACCTGTGTGACTGGAAGGGGTGGAGCCTGACTGCACCTCTCTTAGACTTCATTTAAGGGCTGACTGCCACTGGGGAAGGATCTCTGGTTGGAGAGCTTTCCCTTGTGGAGTTTCTCTTGTGAGCCTAGATCTTCAGAGACAGGCGAGCACTTTTTCTTTGTAACACCTTTCCATTGTGCTAGTCCCTTTGGCATTACATCTCCTGTATCACCATTCCATCACGTTGATTTTTCTGATTCTTACACATACAAATGTTTTGGAAAGAATTCTACATTAAGGTAAGGCACTCTGGAAACTCAAGTCCTCCCTGGAAGCCCAAAGAGGCTGTATATTTGCAGTGAGGGGCCAACCTCCTTCCATGTTATTAAACAACCACTTAATTACAGTATTCAACATCAGTTTACAGAAGGCGAGAAACCAACAGGCTCATAGCTTTCACAGATCCTGTCTTTTCTGCCCAGATGATCAGTTAGGGTTAATGACATTAAACAATCATTACAGAGATGTTTATTTATCAGAAAGTTGACACCTACTCAAGATAGCTTATTTAACAAAGATCTACCATCAGCTGTCAGAAGTAATGGTGTGTTTAGTATTTATCTTGAAGCCAGATGCAATCACTGATCTTGAGGTGAAAAGATCAGCAACCCTCTTCCTAGTCTTCTGAACCCTTCCCATATGAGTTTAGGTAAAAAAATATCTTGCTGAGCTTCTCTATAGAAGCTGCCCCAAAGATTTAACTTCTAATGCTTTCTCTGTTTGTTATTAACACTCTTATCACTCCTCTGCTGGATCCAAGGAGCCTGCTGGTCTGTCATCCTAAGTGCCCTAAGTTAGTACAAACTCTCTTCTGTTCTTAAATTCAGGCACTTTTAGTCTGTGTGTTAGTGTGTTGCTCAGCACAGACCTGAACCTATATCTCTTGAAACAATTGATTGATTTTTCCCATTTCCTCCTGTTCCCTCCCTCATAGGATCTGCCTGGCATGCAGGCTGTTCTAGCTCAGCCATGCACAACAAACCTACCCCAAAGTCATGGCACTTTGGGGAGATCAGAAGTACTCAGAACTTTTGGCCCAAAGAGTGCGCTTTAGGGTGCACTGCAGTGCTTGTGTTCCTGCCAGAGATTGCTGTTTATCCTGTAACTGTTTTGTGCCTGCTTTATCTGTTTGATATTTGACTGTCCCACATGCAAAATGTTACAGGGACACTTTGATAAATAAGTTAACTCAAAATCAAGTCTCAGCTTGAGGATGAAATGGCTTTCCCATAGCATTTGCTGCAGGGGAGCCTAAGTAGTGTCAGCCATGTACCAGGAGTAAGCTTTTGGACCTGGCTGTGACACACCAGAGAAGATAATTGCTAATGAAAGTTAATGGATTGGGCAATGGGGGTGCCTCCTGCCATTCTGTTATTGCATTTTGCTGCTTCTGTTTTGTTTTACCTTTAATTTAATCATAGAATTGCTCAGGTTGGAAAACACCTTAAAGATCAAGTCCAAACACAACCTAACCATAGTACCCTAACTCTAACAACCCTCCGCACTCATGTCCCTGAGCACCACATCCAAACGGTTTTCAAACACATCCAGGGATGGTGACTCAACCACCTCCCTGGGGAGCCTATTCCAGTACTTAACTACCCTTTCTGTAAAGAAGTGTTTCCTGATACCCAACCTAAACTTACCTTGGCACATCTTAAGGCCATTTCCCCTCATCCTGTCACCAGTGAGAAGAGAACAACCCCGCTCTCCCTGTAAGCACCTTTCAGATATTAGAAGAGAGCAATAAGGTCTCCCTTTAGCCTCCTTTTCCCCAGACTAAACAGCCCCAGTTCCTTCAGTCTCTCCTCGTAGGGCATATTCTCCAAGCCCTTCACAAGCCTTGTTGCCCTTCTTTGGACCTGCTCCAGCACCTCAATGTCCCTTCTGTATTGATGTGCTCAAAACTGAACACAGTACTCGAGGTGAGGCCTCCCCAGTGCCAAGTACAGGGGCAGAATTACTTCCATAGTCCTGCTCACCACACCATTTCTGATACAAGCCAGGATGCCACTGTCCTTGGCCACCTGGGCACACTGCTGGCTCACATTCAGCCAACTGTCACAGTACATCATGGTCCCTTTCCATCAAGCAGCTTTCCAGCCACTCTTCCCCAAGCCTGCAGGGTTGCCTGGGGTTGTTGCGAGCAAAATGCAGGACCTGACACTTGGACCTATTGAAATCCATACAGTTAACGTTGGCCCATTTATCCAGCCTATCCAGGTCCCTCTGTAGTGCCTTTCTCTCCTCAGGCAGATCAACACTCCCTCCCAACTTGGTGTCATCTGCAAATTTACTGAGGGTACACTCAATCCCCTCATCAAGATCGTTAATAAAGATGTTAAATAGAAGCGGCCCCCGTAACCGAGCCCTGGGGGACACTGCTCGTGACCAGCTGCCAACTGGATTTAACTCCACTGACCACAACTCTTTGGGCCTGGCCATCCAGCCAGTATTTCACCCAGCGGAGCATATGCCTATCCAAGCCGTAGGCAGCCAGCTTCTCCATGAGAACGTTGTGGGGAACAGTGTCAAAGGCTTTACTGAAGTCCAGGTAGACCACATCAACAGCCTTACCTTCATCCACTAAGCAGGTCACCTTATCATAGAATGAAATCAGGTTTGTCAAACAGGATCTGCCATTCGTAAACCCATGCTGACTGGGCCTGATCCCCTGGTTGACCTTTAACAGGTCCATGATGGCTCCTGAGATTATCCGTTCCATAACTTTCCCTGGCACCGAGGTGAGACTGATAGGTCTGTAGCTACCAGGATCATCTTTCCGGCCCTTTTTGAAGATGGGCGTCACACTTGCCAGTCTCCAATCTGCTGGGACATCCCTGGTTAGCCAGGACTGCTGAAGAATGATGGAGAGTGGCTTGGCAACCACATCCACCAACTCCCTCAGTGCTCTAGGGTGCAATCCATCCGGCCCCATGGACTTGTGAGCATCCAGCTTTTGGAGCAAGTCCAAAATCATCTCATCATGGATCATGCAGGGCCTATTCTGTCCCCCATCCCTATCTACCAGAGCAGGGAGCTGTGTTCCCAGGGAGTAACAAGTCTTACTATTAAAGACTGAGGCAAAGAAGGCATTAAGTACCCCAGCCTTATCCTGATCCTTGGTCACCAACTCACCCTTGGCGTCCAACATGGATGGAGATTCTCCCTAGCCCCTCCTCTTGCTGTTGATGTATTTATAGAAGTATTTATTGTTATCCTTTACCTCAGCGGCCAAGTTCAGTTCTAGCTGGGCTTTGGCTTTTCTAATTTTCTCCCTGCACAGCTTCACTATGTATCTGTAATCATCGTTAATAATAACAGAAATTTATATTAAATTATTCTTTTATATTATTTTATAAGAATAATATAAAAGAAATATAATAATCATCATTAATAATATGTGAAGTGGGCTTGGTACTTATCCTTACCTGTCTGTAAGGAGTGGTGTTTAGAGCTGATGAATACAAGTGTTTTGACTCCCTGGATGAAAGAAATTGTGTAAGTGCAAATTACCCTCTTGTCTATCCTCTCTGAAGTCTAACCTACTTTGATGCGATTGTGATCTGTGTCAGTTTAGTGTGTATTATAGGAGGGATTCTTTCAGCAATGAATTTGCAAGTAAATCTTTGAGTAATGCAGAGTAATTCATGAATGTGTAAGTTCAAACACTGGATGGAATTATTATTTTAGGCATAGTTCCACGATTTTTTAAAACAATCTATTTTTTGAATTATTTTTCTCCTTTTTCTTTTATACGCTAACTTTGATATCCTTCTTGAATCATTAGAGGCCAGATCCTCCGGCCAATATAAAATCATTACTACTTTACTGATACCAGCAGAGCTGTCCTGGTTTGTACTTAGCTGAGCACCTGGTCCAGTGAGATATAGTCACAAAATGTAATCTGGGGCACAGCAACGGTCAGTCAAAGTAATGTGAATATAGGCTGACAAATAGGAAAGCAAAATTCTCAAATTTTACAGTCTCACTTACAGGTAACTACATTTGTTAAATAAATTATCTCTTGATTCGTACCACCTTTGACCTTAGTACTAAGAATGCTTTAAGGAACTTCTTGCAATTCCTTAAAAATATATTAACATAAATACTGATATTAATGTGTACTGCCCTCATATAAGCCCAAGAAGGGAAAGAATTAATGTACATGTTGAGAATTATTTCCTATTGCTTTACTTTTGTGGGTGACCCAATGCAACTCAGTCAGTCACTGACTTGCAAGTGGGTGAGCAGGGATGCTCACACATGGCTATCTGGATTCCCTTACTGCACTCGATTCCATTAGCACTGAGCATCCTGTTGTTACGGGCTCTTCTGTGCAGAAATAATATTGATTTCTGTTGAAGGTTTTCTCCTAGGAGAAAACAAATGTAAAGCTTCCATTTTTCTAGTGCTACAGTGAAAAGTCAACAAGGAACTGAGTTTATATAGCAGGGGAAAAGGAAGTCAAAGAGGAAGGAAGGGAAGGAAGAGATAAAAATGGAGAAAATTTAAGGATGCAAGGGGAGAACGATGGATGTCAAAAGGTTATATGCCAGAAAGGTAGTTTTTCAGTTCCGTTTCTCTGAAGAGTTCTCTGCCTTGGAAAAGCAGAGGTCCCAGCAAACTATTACTACAGAATTTTCCCAGGCAATATACAGGATTTTTATTTATTTTTTTTAAATCTTTCCAAACTCCTTGACAAGCACATATTGTCTGCAGGAAGACTATGTTACATGCACCTTCCTGCAAGGTCAATTCTACAGACATAAGCATAGGAAGCAAGAGGAAGAGAATGGTGGCTATAACTAGAAGACCAAGCATAACCCAGCAGATGAACTGGTTTCTGACAGTGGCTGATTCACTGCAACAATTCTGCCCAATGCTCTTTCTGTATATGTTTCTTTTTAAAAAAATGGTTCTCATAGAACATCCCTTTGATAGAAATCACAAGCAGACAAAACATGCCTATAGATTCAGGTATTTGCTCTACTTCTCCTTCTTTTCACCTAGTCTTTTTCCACTTTCATTTTAAACAAGAAGAACTTGCACTTTCTGCAGGTAAACTATGGAATACTAAACTGTAACTGGGTTCAAAAAGAACAAAGGCTTTAAATCATAAAATTTTAAGTATCATCAGGATTATGTTATTAACTTCTACTTTTTCCACTCCAGGAAGCAAACACTCCCTGCCCCTAGCCACCTTTTATTGTTCCACTGCATGACTAATATAAACTGTTTAATCTGTAATTAAACCTAGTCTTAAACGTGTAACTTCCCTCTCTTGTTGATATGCCTACTTTTGAGACTGATTTTTCTTCACTAATAAAACATTTAAATGCCAATGACATTGTTTTTTGCATTGTCGTTACATTTAGCTTCAGCTTGTACAAAAGGCACAGCAGCATCTCCTTCCAAAATCTGCTTTTAAGGAAATAAGACACAGTCAGTAATAATAGTGACTCTTTTTCAAAGCAGTTCACAGGGGAAGAGGGGTAATTTTCCAGCACACTTTCAATTCTGATTACCAGAAGATGCATTTGAAGTGTTCCTTCTGCCCTTTAGTTTCACTCTCTGGTGCTCTAACAGGACACTTAGATACGGATCCTGAAGTATCAAACTTCTGAAATGAAAAAATAATGTTCTAGTGTGTGGAAGCATTCCACGTTAAAAGTAAGAGTCTGAATCCTGGACAGTGCAGTTCCATCTTCACTAATACCCATTCCCTGGATGTGGAAGTGAAGCCTAGGTAAGATCACAATAGGTGACAAGCAGGAAGCGGTCCTATGGGAGATACCACTTTTGTGAGTGCTTCATTGATGTACTCCTCCATTCCTGATCATTTTTAGGGACAGCATCCAGCTAGCCTATCTTGGCCATTAGTCTAATTCATAAATTCCTAAGAACCATCAGATCACAAGAAAATAGTGTTATAAACTCACCTTGTACAGGGAATTGAGCGTTTGGAGCTTCTGACAGTCAGACCTCTTGCTCAGATCCTGACCAAAGCAGCAGTTAAAGTCTAAGCCTGTAAGACTGTGCCTGTGCCACATTACTCCACTGTATTGTGAAGATGTTGCAGAGGTGCAGTTAAAGCCGCAAAGTTTCCATCAGAAAAAAAAAAAGTGAGTGTACTTGATGGGCCTAAGCTCCCTCTTGCTGAAATGATATCACTGACTTTATTAGGCAGCGGATTAGGCTTGCATTGCTCTGCATGGGCACATTTCAAATCTGTGCTAGCCAGCAGAGTTCCCAGATAAGCGATTAATAGCACTAAGCATTTTGGTTAATATCAGGGCAAAGAGACACTCCTTTTGATATGCCATTTCGGTTAAATGCATTCTCCTTCTGTTCAACTTGTCTGACACCGCAATGTTAAGCCAAGAACTTATCTAAGTAAAAAGATTAAACATATCTCTGAGGAATGCACAACATCATTACAGTTGAATCATGAGGTTAAAGAGTTGCACTGAGGTTGCAGAATATCAGATAGAGAAGTGAGACTGAAAGGATAAATCCTTACTTATTTAGCATAGTTGCCCTATTCCACCTGCTAATGAAATCAGTATGTAAAGTACATTAGAAAGGGGATCTGCGTGTTTGATGTTTCACTACAAGTTACATTGCAGCCTGTTATGGAAAATGATGGCTTATTGTGATCATTTTTTAGGTTTGTTTTTCACTCGGGATCAGAGGACTGTAATTCAAACATAAAGAGAGTTGCCAATAACTCATTCTTAAAGAGCCCTATAAAGAGACATGGCCAATACTGCGGTCTCTTTCAGGAATAATCATGGTCAGACATTTTGCATGAAATTATCATTTCATTAATGTACTGATCATTCCAAATGCTTTCAGATTTAAGTATGAATTAAACAATATCATATTCATCTTAGAGATGTAGATACAAGTTTCATCACCTGCCATAGCGTTATACTTTATTCGCCTCTGGAAACAGACTTGTACTTATGTATTTGAGCTTTAAAACCCCAATGTAGAAAAGCACTTAATCATAGGCTTGAACAATTTGGTGAAGCAGGGTCTAGGGTGGGTACTAACCCTCCTCCACTGATGAAGATTTCAAAAGCGAGCAGACCAATTTTAGCACAGTGAAGTAGATATTGTAAGGTGAGTCGGCACTGAAGAATAATTAGAATACACTGTTACTGGATATTAGTAAGGACACAGGGATATTTTTCAGACTTTCCAAGCAAAATGAATACATGACATAAATGTAACATTCCTTTAAGGCAACGCATTCTACAGATGGAAAATACAGCCCAATATTCCTTTACAATTCTGGATAATGTTTTTGATCATTAGGAAGTGAGGAGTTTCTGCCACAGTTTGTGCTGTGAAAGCTGTGTGTGTGTCAATACTTAAGCCTTGTCATAGAATGAATTATAGAATGGTCTGGGTTGAAAAGGACCATAATGATCATCTAGTCTCAATCCCCCTGCTGTGTGCAGGGTCACCATCCACTAGACCAGGCTGCCCAGAGCCACATCCAGCCTAGCCTTGAATGCCTCCACGGAAAGGGCATCAACCTCTCTGAGCTTATGCTGCCAGAGGTATTCAAACATGAGTTTTAACCAAGTCAGACCAAAGGTATACAGAAACTGATCACCAAAATAATCTAATTTAGGCATTAAATAGTACCTTAAGTGCTAGTCAAATGAAATTCACAGTCCTCATTGTTTGCAGCCTTTCCTTCTCTCTGAAGACAATGAAAATTCCAGTGAAGCAATTGAAAGTTATCTCAGAAAACTCTCTGTAGGTAGAAGCCATGTAAGAACTGTATTTTTCATGAAGGCCAAACTTCTGATCTCATTGTGAAACTCTTCCAGGACTGTGATGTCCAGGTGCATCTGCCTTAAACAGGCTCTAAGCACAGCCAAGAAGGTCAGTAGTCAGAATTCTGCCACCCCTTAGTCCTTGTATTGTTAGCCCCTGAAAAGCAAGTCGCCTTCACACACAAAGATTTATGAGCCTCATCTCCTGAAAATTTATGGCTTGTGGCTAATTGGCTTTGTCTTTTGGGAAGGTAAAAGAACCACCTGAAGTTTTCCTTGCAGCTGTAGCTCCCATATAGGATTTTTCCTGAGTGAGTGGATGTCTAAGAAGAATTCAGTTCCTTTTACCTCTTCCTCATTTTTCAAGACACTTCTTTTCTGAGTTCACCCTCATATTTTCATACAATTTTTAGGAACGCTGTTCCTACATTCTACCTCCCATCAAACTTAATTGGAATTGATGCAAGTACAAATAATTCAAGAACAGAAGTTCTGCTTCCATAAAGAATAAAACAGATTTTGGAGGGCAGCCTACATCTACAGATCAAATTGATTGTCCTATTTCAGAAAGGAGTAAAGGGCTTAGAAAACATGAAAGTGAACAATGGGCATCACAAAAAAAAAAAAAAAAAAAAAAAAAAAAAGTAGTTAAATCACTTGATTTTTTTTCTTTCCCAGAATTGCACAGCCAGGGATTTCTGCTTGAATATACATTTTCTCAACATCCACAGCCAGTCTTCAAAACTACTTTGACTCCGGTGCTCTCTTATCATGCTGTTCATTAACTAGAGAACATATTTCATTAAATAAAAATTATCCCTAGCGCCTGAGAACTAGGAAATTGGTAAGAGGCATCATCTTCACCCTGTACCACTCAGGGATCTCGACGGCTGCTGGTCTGCATTTTTAGAGGGGCGCACAGAAGTCAACAGTAGGGCAAGATCTTCCTACCTTCCCTCATCCTCTAGCCTTCCTAAACTTACACTTCTTAGGTCAGCTCCTGAGCCACATCCTCCTCCTGCCTCTACCCTCTGTGAATTATTTGACCTTTCCATGTCTTAGTAGGTTCCCCTTCTGCACAATGAAGACAGTGTTATGCTAAAACAAACACCACCTGCAGCTACCCTGATGGGTACTCAGAAACTTCAGGGTGTGTTACTAGCTGTAGTTTATAGATGGGAAAATCAAGACTGAGGGAATTCAGGTGCCTTGGTCTGACAGGAATCATGCTCTAATGACTTGATATCAGCCTTACATGACAGCACACGCCAAAATACAAGGGTTTGTACAACCGGGTTATAGAAAAGCAACAGCGACTTCTGTCGGTAGGGCTGTCACTTGCCTACCAGGCTAGTCTAATTCTGGCTGAACTTCCCTATTTAAACTCCTTCAATAGCTTCTATTTATCGTGATCTGGAAAGACCAACAACTGACTTATTGCTAGTTGGCAGAACGCTTCGGGAGTGTTTCAAACTTTAAGGCTGTTAGAAATCTTTTAGGGGCTTTTATGTGTCCTGATGGGTGAGGAAAGCAGCAGCAGCAGCAGCGAGAGAGAGAGAGAGAGAGAGAGAGAGAGAGAGAGAGAGAGAGAGAAGAATGTGAGATCCTTCAAGAAATATCATTGTCTAGAGAGAGAAGAATGTGAGATCCTTCAAGAAATATCATTGTCTAGGAATTTCAGAGTACAGATAGAAAGAAAAGGAGGTTTGGAAATTTCTGAAGGTTCCCCCCCACACACACCCCAACCCCCAGAAAATAAGAGTTTATTCAAACAACGTCCTTCCATCCTTTTTAAGGAAGAAAACCACCACTCAGGAGTACTCATGACAAGTAACAACTGAATAAATGCAAGAAAAAAGTTCCTAAGCCAGTGCAACTTCTGAAACATCACTTTAATATGCTCAACATCTGAAATATTTATATGTATTCAACATCAGATGAAATTTCTCAGTGGTCGCCTTATGTAACCACAAGGTTGCACTAACAAGTCTGAAGGTGAAAAAAGCATGAATGAGTGTGGTAAGCTCTTTATGCATGAAAGAAACAAGGCCAGATATCTAAAAAAAATAACTTCATTTTGTTTTTCAGGCACCCAAGGCAGTGGACTACCTAATTGCATAATTTTTTTGGTGCTGGTTTTGTGTTACTGCAAACTTTACAGCCTTATATTGAATTCTGAAAGTGAGTCAGCAATTTGCCTCTTCACATTTTGCAGCCATAATTCAAGAGGCAGAGAAAGAATTGTTTAACAGAGAAAATGAAAATATTATTTTACTAGGTTTATAGCCACAAGTGAACATGGGAAACTAAGCAATTAAAGTAGGAAATATGGATATTTTGGTAGAAAATAAAGCACATCAAATATGATAAAGGCCGTAGCAACTTAATGTGGACCCACATATATTCTTAATAATTTATGTGTATGTATAAACATACACAAACTGGAGAGGCATAAGTGTGGATAGACTGATTTTTAAAGATCTTTTTTTAAAGAACAGTGCAGAATTCATTGTTTATTGTTATTATTATCGTGAGCTTTTTTGTTGTTGTTTGCTTTATCTCCCTGAGAGCAAGAATCCTGCTCAACAGGCTTTTCTGTTTCTACTTCTCACAGCACTACAAATCAGAAAAGAGATTAGCCAAAGATGAAGTGAATACAATGATTTTTTCAGGACACTTACACTTAAGTGTTACAGTTGAGCGTCTGGTAAACAGGACTAGAGGACCAAGAGGTGGAAAACGCTGCAAGTTCCTGAGGTCAGTCTCCCTCCACTACAGACATCTGTATCACGTAATCTCATTCATGACATTAAGACTTCCCGTATGTGCATTCAGTCCTTTGTTCCCAGCACTCTAATTCCTACACTGGATAGAAACTTGCTTTTCAGTCTAAACTGTGATTCATGGCCAAATTATGCCACTTGATCTTTTATCAGCATTGTCTTTTCACTTTCACAGCTTGCACTTTCCTTCATGATTATAAAGAGCAACCAGATTCTTCCCAGACTCTATTTTGCCAGGCTGAGCACACCAGGCCTTTTCAACCTCCCTGTAAGACAACTCTTCAGTCTTTCAGTGATCTAAACAATTTTTTTTTTCCTTTTATGTGTCCCAGCTTCAGTTCATCTTCTTGAATAGGGCACTTAACTACACAAGAAGCATTTGCTTTGTCAGTGACCTGTTCCTTGAACAACATATGACACATTCCCTGCTGCCTCCACTGTGAACACACTCCTAACACACCCGTGCATCATGACTGTCTTCCTCTAGGCTGGAAAGTATGAGGTTACTGTCCTCATCTGCGCACCAATTACAGTATGTAGATCACTCCCTTCTTTCCAAATGAAGGAATCGGGTACATATATACATCCCAAACATCTATAATATCACTTACTAGAATACATCATCTCAGCCCATGGTCCGCTGGTTAACACTGCCGGCAGCAAAACACCACTTAGTTGAGCATGCCAGCAAAACAGGGAAGAGAACTGGAAAAGGGAGAAAACTTGTGGGCTAAGATAAAGACATTTTGCTAGGTAAAGTAAAAGCTGCAGACACAAGCAAAGCAAAATAAGACACTCATTTGTTACTTCCCATCAACAGGCAGATGTTCAGCCTTTTCCAGTAATGCGGGGCTCGATGCGCGTAATGGTTACTTTGGGAAGAAAAACGTCCTAACTCCAAATGTTCCCTCTTCATCCTCCTCTTCCCAAAGTTTCATTGCTGAGTACAACATTATGAGGGCTGGGTCAGTTGTCCTGGCTGCATCCCATCCACCTTCTTGTGCAACTTCTTGCAGGCAGAACAGCACAAGAAGCAGAGAAGACCTTAATGCTGTGCAAGCACTGCTCTGTAACAACTAAAATATTGGTGTGATATCAACAGTTTTGGTCACAAATTCAAAACATAGGTCAATAAAAGCTACTGGGAAGATGATTATCTCTCCCATCTAAAGCCAGTAAGCCTTGATATTATGATACAGAGAAACAAAAGGAAATTTCATCATAGGAATTTCACCATTCACACTGTGATATGAAATATTCAACCCATAATATCTATGTGTTATTAGAGGGAGAGCTATGGATTGCAGTTTGGATGTCAAATTGGTCTCCAATTAGCATTTTCTCTTCTATTTTTTTTTCCACTTCAGGGACCAGCAGGAAAACAATGAACAGCAGCTAAGCAAGGAGAGAAAAAAAAAAAAGCACTTGAAAGCAAAAATCAAGTCCAATTATTGAGGGAAATAAGTGTTGTCTGAAGGAACCTTAATTTTTGTATGCCAGTCCATAAATATATTGTTCGGCACACAAATCAAAACTAAGCAATTCATTGCAACAGATGTAATTAGAGAACAAGTCTGGAAATACTTTATCCCTCCCTCCTTGACAAGATTTTTCTCCTCTTCAATACATAAATGATTTTTGTCACATCAGAGAACTTTTGGTGGAGCAAACATGAATCCTTAGAGAGATAGCAGTGAAGTATGAGAAATGAAGAGTAACTTTACAGTATTTATCATACTAATTCTTTCTGAACATAAAGCAGAAGTGGGAATAATTCTAGGTGTAATTATCAAGTTAGAAATGGATGTTCACCCCTTAGGAGCTTGGAAAAAGGAGAAGGGAAGTAGGAAACAAAGGATTCCCAGGGTGCTACCTAATATATAGAAACAGTATACAATTAAATATAAAGCAGATCGGTTTCCTTTTCATGCAAAATTGGAAAGTGCCTCCTGAATATATTAAAATTACATTAAAAAAAGAGCCAATCACCAACAGCACAAAATTAATACTCACTAGTGAACACTAGACTAAGAATAAAAACCGCATCTAAAGTACGCAAGCAATCTACACACCCCTATGCCTTGCTGTAAAGCTGACTAAAGTTGAGATGCTCCATATCAACTTGAAAGAACTTATGAATAGTCCTAGTTTTTATGGAAGGAAAAAATCAGACTTGCAAGAAATTTGAAGAGTTCAAGCATCTTTGTATTTCCAAAAGTGTTCGATAAGAGGATTCAGATGCTAAAGACTCAGAAAATTCAGTCCTGAGGTCATCATTTTTTCAAAAGACATTTAAAACATTTATTCCTTTTTCTGATAAAAGTTCAAAAATATCCACAACAAAACAATCAGCTTCGTACCAGGCAAGGCATGACTGAAGTCCTGGAGACTTACTTGTACTTTCTTTGCCCTACTGCAGTTTATCAGATGGGTGAATATCACTAGTACAAGTCAGGTCCACAGGATGCCCTTTAAACACAGACAAAGGACAAAAGCTCTACAACATGTAAAAAGGTCAGTGGCCTCCTCATGCATTTTAGGCTATTTGGTGGACTGCCACTGAGCTCCCACTATCTAACAAATGCTCAGCAGTCCTTTCAGTTTTTATGTTGCATTTCTTTCCGTTCCTCCATTTCTATAGCAACTGGTTTGCATCTTGATGTACATGAAGGATGAGGACAAAAGAGATACAGCTTATTTCAAGAGATGCTTTCATTTCTGTCCTGGTTTTGTCTGCAATAGGGTTAGTTTTCTTTCCAGTAGCTGGGATGGCATTGCATTTTGGATTTTAAATGAGAACAATTTTGTTAATACAATGATGTTTTAGTTATTGCAGAGCAGTGCTCACACAGAATCAAAGACATCATGTTGAACAATAAAACTTGGGTGCTGCTGCTGGTTGAGGGCAGACTGGTCATCAGTATGTGGCAAGAAATGCAAGAAATTGCATTGTTCCATCGCTTGATTTGTATATTCCTTAACGTTATTATTTTCTCTTCCTTTTCTGCCCTATTAAACTGTTTTCATCTCAACCCATGAGTTTTACTTGTTTTCCAGTTACATCCTCCATCCCACTTTGAGTGAGAGAGTGAGTGAACAACTCACTGAGATAAATCACAACCATTTCCAAAACGCCACTTCAACAACATACACACAGCGTATGTATATACTTAGCACATACTAAAACATTCAGAATTCACCCAGTTCCCAGTGATGTCCCCAGTGCTATGATGCTATGACTAAATGCCTTATCTGAGATTCCTGATGGGATCTGGCTCACTCCCACTCTCCAGAAAGTTAATTCCTACAGTTTGATCCTAAAATACTCCACACGAACAGCTACATTCATCCTTCAAACTGTACTTTATGCAATAAAAGACTGGAAACACGCCATGGTTTCTCAGAAAAATCATTTTTGACCTAATGAGGTTCAACAAAGCAAAGTGCAAAGTTTTGCACTTGGGTTGGGGTAATCCCAGATATGTATAAAACTGGGAAAAGAACTCCTTGAGAGTAGTCCTGCTGAGGAGGACTTAGGGGTCCTGGCTGATGAAAAACTTAACATGAGCCAGCAGTGTGCACTTGTAGCCTGGAAGGCAAATGGTGCCTTAGACTGCATCAGAAGAGGGGTCGCCAACAGAGTGAGGGAGGGGATTGTCCCCCTCTACTCTGCTCTCATGAGGCCTTATCTGGAATAAGGTGTCCAGGCCTGAGGCCCCTAACAAAAGAAAGATGTGGAGCTGTTGGAGAGGATTCAGAGGAAGGCCACAATGATGGTCAGAGGGCTGGAGCACCTCTCCTGTGAAGACAGGCTGAAGGAGTCGGGCTTGTTCAGTCTGGAGACCTCACTACAGCTTTCCAATATTTAAAGGGAGGTTATAAACAGGAAGGAAATTGACTTTTTACATGAATAGATAATAACAGGATAAGGGGGAATGGTTTTAATCTAACGAAGGGAAGATTTAGATTAGATGTCAGAGGGATTTTTTTTTTTACTGAGAGAGTGGTGAGGTGCTTGAACAGGCTGTGCAGAGAAGCAGTGGATGTCCCACCCCTGGAGGTGTTCAAGGCCAGGTTGGATGGGGCACTGGGCAGCCTGATCTGTACCTGATGCCTGCAGCAGGAGGTTCAAACTCAATGATCCTTGAGATCCCTTCCAAGCCATTCTACGATTCTATGACATCCATGTGGTGGCCTTGTATCAAAAACTTGATCATTCATTGCCCCCACTGAGAAATGAAGATAGCAAACAATTTTAAAATGAATAGTACAGTAACAAGTCCATATTTAATTCAAAAGTGTTTTGTATCTAGTTTATCACGAAAATTTTTCATGATAAAAGTATTCTCCCGCACAAAAATGCCATTCCCAAAAAGCTACCACTTTGCCCTTACTTTGAGGATGTTTACTTTTCAGCTACAGTTCTGAAAATTAGCAAGTACATGCCTTTTGGGCTAATTTAATTAAAAGCAGCACTAGATCATATTATATCTCCTTAAAATACCATTGTAAGAAACAGCCTGGGGAACCACTCCCCAACATAATTCTGTTTAACTTCCCAAGCAGCAAGCAATGCTGGTTTATCACAATCACTTGGAAGGTTGCCATGCCATAACCTAATACTTTATGACTGTAATTTCTGACTTCTTAAACTCAGAAGATAGAGACCCAATGGACTGGGTATTTTGTTTTATTCTGACACCTTTGAAAAAAACCTAAAATTCACTGTTTGGTTCTCACTCATTGACCACAGAAAACTTAGGAAATACATCTGTACTCCAATAGTCGTGCATATGTGTTTGGTTGTAAACATCTGTAACATGTATCTACAGAATAGTTAATGGAAAGATGCTTCAGACAGAGAAAGCAGGGTGCGTACAGATAAAACTCTACGTATTGTGCAAGTGTACACAATACTACATACCTGCAAGTGTAGTATGTTCTTTCTAAATAAAGATACTATTTTGTTGAGTTCAAAGTTCATAATCAATTACTTAAGAGTAGTTCAGAGCTTCAAAATTACATGCAGAGTTCATTTACAGAGATAACTTGAAATGAGAAGAAACTTCAGAATGAATAGATTTAAGTATATTTATAACACAAATTTCTTGAATGTGAAAACATTTATTTGCATATTGATGGCCACAGAAAGGAAACAGTTGTTCTAGCTTTAACTAGTGATAAAATACTTTATGATCTTCATTTCATAAAAATACAGCCCACATGTCAAAAACATCACAGTTTCTCTTCCGGTATTTTTGTTTGTTCCTTTGATTGAGGGGGAAGAAGAACAGCACTACAAGCACTAAACTCATGATGATGAAAAATACACCCGATTTCTTTGGGTGTGGGGGGATTGTGGGGAATGACTTAGCAATGTCAAGACTCATTTTCACTGAAAGACAGAAAAGCACAGCTAGATAGGCAGGTAAGCAACACATCTGGCCCACAGGTTAAGCAGTTTTACTTTAACACAAGTAGAAGAGGAGGAGTTCACTAGGAATCCAGGTGTTAGAGGAGTAGGGAAAGGTGCTCAGCACACCTCCTTGCCCAGCTTAGGAAACTGTAAGTAGCCAGACTCCATCAGCTCTGGGTCTACCTTATTAGCAAGAAACACAAACAATAGAAGTTCATGGCAAAGTCCAACCGGCATTTGGATTACTCATTCTCTGGATAACAAGGATCTTCACACTAAAATAATACTAAGGTGTATTAAAAAAAAAAATAAAAAAATCCACCATTTGAATTATTCTTTTCTTTTTACACATTAACTCCAGTATTTGAGTAACAGAAGGGCTTGATTTTGGTGCTTTATTTTTCACTAATCTTGCAATGGTATTATTGTTGACTATATCATATTGCAAATTTAGTGAGACACAGAACTGAAGTAGGTTTCTTGTTCTTTTGTTTCTCTCTGATATAGAGATTTATCTCTACAGGTTTCCAGATCTACAAGAAAATAAAATTCAGGTACTCCAATCCATTTAAACTAATTAAAGAAAAAAAGAATAAAAAGAACCCAAAGATGAACATCACTGCCTTTGATGAAAGTTATTTTGCCTTTAAAAACAATGGCGAGAAATTCCCATGATCTCCACTAATCTTCACCTAAAGTTCCTATTAGAGCCAATAGGAATTTCTTCCAATAAGACATAGAAAAATCTCCCTCTAAAAGCAAGAAATGTTTCAAAACTCTGTACTCGAATAGGGTCATCCAGAAACACTTACAGAATGGTTACACTACTTTAATAGCATAGCAGACAATATTTGTATAGATGTAGACATGAATCAGGTTAAAATTACCCTCAAGATGACTTTAAAACTCTAGAATCAATATTTTCACTTAGAAATTAATTAGGCTAAATGAATTTAATTAATTAAACTAAATGGAGTTAACTTAAACTTGAAAGGAACCAAAATAAGGGAATCTTTGGCAGGTAAGGCTTGTCTGATCTTTGGATTTCCTATTGGCTTTTTCTACATTCATAAATCACAACAAAGATTGTTACGCCAAAAATCTCTCCAGTCTTCCTGTATTGCTACTGGGATATTTCTAACTGTTACCGTAATACATTAGAAAGGGTAACAATACAGCAGAGGAGCAAGATCTCAGGCTACACCAAGTGAGGAGCTGCTTAAAAATGATAACAATAGGCACAGCAATAAGAGAAAGACACTACTTACCTACAGAAGTCCTGTAAGGTTCTCAGATATGCAGAGATCTCCAGAAAAAAACATACTTGCCTCCACTGCCAGCCCCTAAATGAGGTCTGGGAAGGGGTAGATCCTGGCTCCACTCCTTCTGGTCACTCAGGTGCATTGCATGCACCTGAGCTCCCCTGGGTTGGCCCTGCCTTCCTACCAGCTTGCTCAGTCACTGCTTCAAGCCATGACTCAGCATTTCCACTACAGTTACCAAAAGTTTCCGTAAATTTTTTTTCTTCACCTCAGTGATTTCTTACATCACTCTCATTAAATTCCTTAATCTCAATTTATGTATTTGTTTAAAAGGGAAAAATTACACGACCAGCAACAATCTGACCTCAAATAGGTGCTGCAAAAAGTAATTAACATTTAAAAGTACTCAGTAATCCTCGAGTGACAGAGAGTCCCAGTACAGAATGAGCATTACAGTGTGAACTGGTGCACAGTCACAAAAAGAAAACTCCACACAAAGAACAACTGATAAATTTGTCTGAGAAAGGTGGAGAGATACAGCTCAGATGCCATTCAATTTCTGTAGCTGAGCTATAAAGACATTTGTGTGTTCACGTGTATGCATTCAAACACCAAGCTATATACTGCAGTTACCTTTAATATTCCCATGTATTTTTCTTTTACTAAGCAGGTTCCAGCAATCGGATGGATTAATGACATGTTGCTTCATAACAACAAGTCAAGTGTTCCTTCTCATGAAAAGATAAAACAAAATAAAGCACTTCACTAACAGGATTCATTAAAAAGAAAAGCAGCCTGATTCAAACTGAGATCCAGCCCAGTGCACCTGCCTCACAGCCTGCCTACAAGCTCCAGCTGTGGGTGATGAGGAGGAGAAAAGAGCTGGATGCAATTCAGCCGTGTTTGCCTGCATGCAATACACTATCCTTTGGAGATCATAAAAGGACGCAGAACAAATCCTCAGAGAAGACTTTATATAATTTATATGTTGACTTTTATTTCCTAAATCGCAATAGAAAATCTTGTTGTCAAGAAAGTGTGAAGTAGATGAATTTTTCGGGCTTTCCTACACTGCTTTTTCTCACCTCCTCCCCTGTCCTCCAACTCAAGCTGCTTGAAACAGTAAAAGGACAAACCATAGAAACACTAAGCTAAAGATCTGAGCCTGCTAAATGATAAGAATCCTGAAGATAAATTAGCGAACCCAAATGATGCTCAACTTTTCAATCAAAGCTTCAGCAGCTCCTAGACTCAGCCTCCAAAAGAGCATCATTGCTAGCCTCTTTTAGCCAGTCTACCACGTTTTAGCATCCATAGGGCATTGCACCATTTACATCTGTCCCACCCACACATACTTCTAACTAACTATAGTTATAATTGGCAACAGAAGAAAGAATGAGAAATGGATCCAGAAAAATATGATAGACAAAAAATGGCACAGAATAATTTTCCCTAAAGCAACACATGCAAATCCACTACAGTGCCTACTTTCTGTGATTCCTTTCTGTTTGCCTTGTAATATTGCTATTTGCACTGTTTCTGTCAGAGGCTGTAATACAGGCAACTAAAAGTCATGATCCTATTGAAACTGCAGAAGCTTTGATTTCTTTGGGGTTGGATTTATGTAACCTGCCTCCTCTTTGTATTTGTTATCCTGCTGATTTCAGTTCTGAGCTGATGCGTTTCCAGATGCCATGGCATGCTTTGTACTGCCAGTGTGAATAAAGAAGTACTCAGTGGCAGGTGGATTACTAACACCCATCCAGTGCCATAAGTACCGGTTATTTTTCCATGCTCTGTTTATCAGCAGAGATTTTTCTGATGGTTCTTCACCAGCATTCAGGCTGAAATCTTTGACTATGACAGGTCTTTAATCTTAGAAATGACGTATCAAGAAGTCCAAAACTACAAAGCTTTGAAGAGAGGTAAAGGGATCTTTCTAAACTTGTTAGAAAACTAACTGGTAGAGCTAACACCAACTCATCTGCCTTGAAGCATTTCATGAGGTAAAAGATGCGCTGTCTTCAGGGCCAGGCTTTTGAATTTATCCTAAAGGGCACCAGCACTGCTGCTTCATACTTCAGGGACAGAGTGTGAGCTTCTCAATCACAAATTCAATACCCTAAGTAGCCCTCTTATATCACTTTCAGAGCAAGAGAAAACGTTTTGTGAATGACGTATGCAATAAGGTAGTAAGACCTTTTTGCAGAACAAGTTGAAGAAATGGTAGCTCCTTTCCCTGCCAAACTCGAGACCTAAGAGCACAGTACAGAGCCCAGTATGGGCAGGAACAGTGCTAGCAGCACTCACGCTGAGCAGTTGTATCTCCGTGCATTGTGCAAGGAAGAAAGACGTTTGGTGTGCATGAAGGGAGAAGCAGGTCCCTCCACGAGGAGAAATATGAGAAGTGAAATTCAGGGCAAAGAAAGCAGCCAGCTCGGAAATGAAGGTCAACGGGTGTGAAAGGGAAAATAGGAGACACTCTGGGGAAGGGAGGAGGGAGTAGGCTCTAGCTGCAGTCTGCTCTAAGTGAACAGCCTGCAGGTGCCTTGTACCAATTAAATAAATAAACAAGAATCAAGATGAATTACTGAAATAAGTATCCACTACACAAGCAGCTCTTGTACAGCTAGGATCCGGGACCCAGCTACATTTAAACTGTTGTTTGCCCTCCATCCCACAGATGTGTGTGCTGCTATCAAAGAATTATTCTCCTAATTACATAGCAAGTCTTGGCCCAAACAACACCAGGTCAGTGCATCTGCAACCCTTAAAGCCGTACGGTCAGGCAGGAAAGGCTGCAGGAACACGAAGCAGAGCCAATGTCCAAGTGACAGTGTATAATATGTACAATAGCCCCATTATCCAGACTGCTTCTGTTCGTCTGACACTGGGTAAAATTCCTTAAATGAGGTCAAGACCTTCTAAATGTCAAGACTTCTTGACTCTGGGCACTTGTAACTGCAAGCCTATAAAAGAGCAGCGGGGTCTGGGCTGCAAAGAGGGATTGCAGTCTATTTACAGAGGAAAAGGAGTAGAGCCAGTTGAAAACAAGAAAAACATGACAGGGAAGAGAGAGTTTTGCAGCAGCCTGTGAGATTTTGCCTGGTAATTAACTTTGGAATTATGCAATTATTGCAAACATTTGACCTAAGCCCACCTTCTGTGTTGAAAGCTAATACGTGTTTTATTTACTGCCTACCTTGGGAGAGGCAAAGAAGATTGAATGCAGTAGAGTTGAGGAGTATTTATTAACAAATCAATTCTGAAATTGAGGGCAAATAGCCAGTGAAATCTGGCTTGTGAATATAATTTTTGTCAGCATATGTCATGTACCACTCAGGGGACATGAAGGAGACGTTTTTGTTGCACATGTACATGTGAATGGCAAGGAAGCCATAACGAGGAGACTGAAGTAAAAATAGATGTTTCTTGTAAATATATGTGAACAGAGTAAACGAAGCAGCACTGCAACAGTTCAAAATGTCCATTAGTAATAATAATACTCCTTGTGAATTTCGATCTGCACCTTGCAGGATGAGTGCTCTGAATTACCTGCAGCAAAAACAAGCAAGCAAATGTACAAATAGAACTTGTTGTTGTTGAAGATGCTCCACCAGTTTAATCACGGTCTTGCACCTGGCATGTTTAAAACATTCACTTGGGGAGACAGTTTTCAGGCTGAATTGCTTGCGAAGTCACTCATGCAAAATTATTAATTGTAATTCAAGATTCTGAAAAACAAATGTCACCCAAAAATAAAAATTATATGGATGGACTCAACCCATGTCTGTGTTCCAAAACTCCCACAGACTTCACAGGGTGCCTGCCCCCAGTCTGTTCTCTCTGGTTTTGCTCTTCAGTCTGCTATTTTCACAACTTAGCTGAGAGCCATATACCTCATGAGCTGCATACAGAGGAGAGGAAAAAAAGTTCCATGTAAACTAGGAAATATTCCTAGGACTCCCAGTCTACCCTGGGAAAGATTTCAGTGGATTCTGGCACAGACTCTTCAAGCTCAAGGCTGTGAACAGGAGGAAGGTGATAGGTAGAACAGGAATTTTCAGCAAATTAGTTCTTTTGCACTGATTCTCTGAATATAATACTTCACGGAGTACTGGAAGACCGCTGTGCTATGTAGTTTACCTTCAGTAGCTGCAGTAACTTTCTTGCAGACAAATCCTTGATCCTCCATGAACTATCCACTACAAGCTGCCTTCACCTATGCTGGTTTGGTGGAATGTAGCACTGTCAAAACTCCAGTAGGCAGCTATATAGGCTAGATATTTACAGATACGATCAGGGATTATTTCTCTTCCTCCAATATACCTTGTATTGCTGGATGAACAGTCCAGAAAATGTTACATCTGAATCCATGACACATACAGGTAAAAATATACAGCTATCTCCTGCTGTCACATTTTTCTTTGCTCCTTATATCTGTTGTGAACTCACATGGAACAGGAATGGATTCAGACTTTTTTTTTTTAAATATAATTCATAACACACTTGAGAGAAAAATTACAACAATATGAAGTTGAACACAAGAAGTCCTTCATGGCCTGATACTTTTTAATCTTGAACCAAAGTCGAAAAGGTATGAAGAAGGAAAGGTAGGACCAGTGATTCTTCCACATGCAAACAAAGCTCTGCAACCTCATGTGATAGCTATTTACCCACCAAAACCAATGTCAGTGTCTGACCAGAAATTCAGGCCAAATAAAGTTACAGCACCAGAAGTCAAGCTTCATTAATTATTGTTTAGAAAATCTTTCATCGTAAGCCTGTTTTCAAATACTCAGTACATTCTGAAAGACTGAAAAAGAAAAAAAAAGGAAAGAAAGAAAGAAAAATAAAGCTATCTTTGGGAAGAATTTCTTTAACTAGTTCTCTGCCAAACAGGGACTTAAGAATTCATTTTAGCACTTTTTGAGGTTCCATGTCAGTCTAATGAGTCATTTGTATTGCCTTATTTATATTTTATTATTTTGTTCTCTTTAATGAAATTTAGAAGTAAATCAAGAATCTGATATGACTACAAGTGACTTTTAGCTTATGGTTCCTTCTCTTTGTCTTTACTTAATTCTATTCATTTATCAAATGTTTCTACATTTGATGATCAAATATTTGAGTAAGATCACTATCCATTATTTTAGAGCTTTGCAGCTGACATTCACTTAAAAAACTACAGGGTCAAAGAGAGAAAGGTAATCTTTTTTGCAGAGCTTCCAGCAAATAGACATTAATCTAGTTTGAAGATCTCATTATTTAAGTCATGATCTCCTTTTAGTTCTAGGCACATACATGCAAAATGTTCTCAACAATGTCTGATCATTCTTGTAAGATGTCCACCAAGAGGCTATGAATCTCCTAAAAATATATTCATTATTCACAAGTATTCACTGAGATTCATCACTTGCCTGTATGTTTGCCTGTGCACATTTCATTGTGCAGAGCTAAGATTTGAATTTCTAATTGCTTTTACTATACATGTCATAGTGTTTCTGTTTTTTGTTTGGCCAAGTATAACCTGAGAAACAAACAGTTTGAGCAAATCCTAACAACGCAGCACGTAAAAAATCTTCCAGTGGTCACTATGCAGTACAGATGTGATAATCACTACTGTGAAGATAAATCCTATTTGGAAGACAGCATACATAACACACACAAAAAGAAACACCAAAACAGTAAAAAAGAATTTGCTTAAAAATCTAAGTAAATGCTAACAGACTGTCTTATTTTTTGTGTAATGACCCAGATGTCATTATTACTATGGTTGCAAATTCAGCTTGCCTGCTGGGCTGCAGAATGTTGTTGTACCAGTCAGATATCAAGAGACTGATATTGCTGCTAATCGGCAAGGCTGAGAGCGTGCTGCGTACAGCAGTATGGCTCTTCCATCCAGCTGGACTCTAACTGGTCCTTGAGCGGAGCTGCAAACATGCCAGATGGAGGATAGGCATCTTTCTTGGGAAAGGACATCCAGGGGCTTGGGGTCTGCTCGTGTTCCTCTCCAAAGGGAATCCAAATCTGCGTGAGTGGCTCAAGCAGTAGTGGGAGAGGGAAACCAAGCTCCTATCACTCACTGTGCCACTGCTCACAGGTGTTATTCTTCCACGAACAGCTGTAGCCTGCATATCTACCTCAGGAGTGTGCCACTGCAACACTAGAGCAGCAAGCATTTTCAGCGTGAAATCCCATGTCCGAAGTAACATCCTTCATTCTCTTCTAATTCTCCTCTTTTATTTTTCTTTTAATTTCTCCTTCAGAATGCTATTTTCCTCTTAATGCAAGTAAAAACTGCAGGTAGGGTTTGGGAGAATCTATTTCACTAATATATACATTTTTTTAAAAATCTTAAACAAACAACAACAAAAGCCATGCACAAAAAACCCTCCAGTCTTCACAGTGGTTCAGAGATAATTGAGTGGTGGCTACCAGCCTGAGAAGAGAAGAGTGTAAGCAAAGACACCTCACTGGATAGCCATCGTGAAAACATTCCTCAAATAAGTACAACATGGGCAACACTACTCCCACTTCAGCCACTTACAGATTACGACTCTAAACAAAAAGATGAAGTTCCTAGAAAGCACCTTAGAATTTGTGCATGCTCGATACCTGCTGACAGGAGATTTTAAGTTCCCACTGGCATAAGTGCTTGTTTGTCCATCCAATTAACAGGAGAGGAAAAAAAAGAAGCAAAAAAAGAAAAAGAAGGAAAAAGAGGAAAGTGAAAGAAGAAATGCTATTAGGCTGTGATTGTTCAGAACTCAAATGACCCTGTTCAGTGCTGCAATATTTGTAATCAGTCTATACAGTGGAAACTAAAGTGTATTTTTCATTGAACTCATTTGAATAATGGATAAATTTAAGGAAATTGTAATCTGTTTTGCTGCACAGAATAGCAGGCTAAATTAATTGAATAAATTATTCATTGTAAATTATGGGCTCATGTCTGCTGCTGTCTCCATATATATACATTCATTTTCTGGCATCTCTGCTGACCTTGCTAACAAGTATACCAATTAGTAACAATGGTGCTGGTGGTTTTATTTTAGATTTACTGATGTTTACATTTCCTGGTTTTGTCTGGTACCAAAAGCTGATATACTAAAAGGACATGGATTCCTCCTTTTCACTCAGAAACAGGAAATACTGGAAGTCTAAATAAATTAATAAATAATAACAAATAGACAACTTGTCTGGGCTTCATGGCTTGTTCCTTTAGTTGGAAATTTGAATTCATTTCAGCAAGTGTCCAGGCTTCATATAGGTATTTGGAATAAGCCTTCCAGCATTCAGAATTATAGCTCACCTCTAAGCTATGAAGCAGCAAAGTAAATATCTGACTCCAGTAACAAATTAATCACCGAGTTAAGATATGTTCTATAGTAAATACTTATGTTTGCATAGTGATTTCGAAAGAGGCATGCTGTAGATGTGACTTGAGCAAATCAAATACACTAGTCAAAGAAAAATCTAGGTGAGGTTTCAAAATGGTGGTTTGGGGATTTGAACTGCTTCATGGACAGACAGCACAATACAAAGAGTTCAGCAAAGCCCTTAATTTTATAAAATTGAATACAAGTCTTTCAGAAATCTGAGGAGGCACTAAATAAAAGAACTCAAGTGTGGAATAATTTGATTTGATTTCACATGTCTACAGTATAGGCATCTGTCAGAGACTGTTGTCCATGGCTGTTTTTATAAGAGAGTTTTTCTTGCACAGTTCTTCCCACTTTAGGAGTTTGCTTAAATTAAGATGAATCGATGGGAAAGCCACTCTTTTTCCTTGGACTCCAAAGTTGTGGAGACAAGCTAAAGTGAGGTCAACCACAAAGCACATACCTGGCTGACAGGAGCCCCTTATGCCACAGGAGCAAATTAGAGAAGGATGAGGAACGCAGTATGTGATAATGCCTGTGAACAGATGCTGACCAAACAGCACATGATTCCTACTTATGGAAAATGCTGTTACTCAGAAAAACAAAAATCAAATGGAAAAAGAATGGATAAGACACTTCCTTGCTATATGTTGCCTTCCTCTAAAATCAAGGTTTCTAAAAACAAGAACAAGAGAAAACAAAGCCAACTATAAACAAGTAAACTGGGATGGGAAAGCTAAAGGACAGAAAAAGATTACACTTTTGAAGCTTACAGTCTTTGTAAAAGTTTCTGCGCCACAACATAAAGGGTAAATCTGGAAACATACAAGCTTTATGCATCTAAATCTTTCGCTAAAGTTTATGGACTTGTTTTGTTACATACTCATATCCTATGTCAGTCAAGCTTGCATGACCCCTGTATTTTCATTGACTGCTCTGTTTTTATATTGACTCAGAAAGGTATATTTTTTACTATTTCTTTCTAAAAATGAACAGCACCCTATTTTTTTTTATTATTTTTTTATTTTTTTTTATTTTTGGAAAGCAAATCTCAGGACAGTTTACATGATATGATATGAAAGGGTTAGTGGAAAAACTGTTCATTTACAATCTCTCTTCCAAAACTCTCTTGACTCTTTCACTGATTAAAAAAAAAAAAGAAAAAAAGAAAAAAAATGCCACATCAATTTGCAGTTACCATTTCCATGGCATTATTTGGTTTTTAAATGAGTTGACTTTACCTGCTCAACTAATTCATGACTGTTGTCTGTGTGCTTTTTTTGACCTCTTTTCATATCTTTGCATCTCACCCTAGGTGTTTATCCTTATCTCATATGAAGCAGTCATGGGCAGGCAGCCACCTGCTGTAAAGACTGATATATTTTCTTATGCTAAGACTATGGACAGATCTCTTGCCATGTATTGCAAGGTTTTGAGATAAAAAAATTCAACATCAACTGGCAGGATATATCATTGCAAACATTATTTAGTCAAGTAATAGCCCTTTTTCTAACCACTACAGTTAATCCAGGTAATGCATTGTGGATGACTATTTGGCTGCCCGTTGTGGTTTAACCAGCCTGGTGGCTCAGCACCACACAGTTGTTCGCTCACTCCCCCTCTTCCCAGTGGAATGGGGGAGAGAATTTAAAAAAAATATGAAGTAGAACTTGTGGGTTGAGATAAAACTATTTACTAAGATAGAAGAAAGGAAAAAGATAATAATTATGGTGTGAGTATATATATATATATATATACATATATGTATAAATGTATATAATAAGTGATGCACAAGCAATTTCTTAGCACCTGCCGACTGATGCCCAGCTAGCTCCCTAAGTGGTGGAAGAAAGCAACGAACTCCCACTCCCTTCAAAACTCCTTCCTCATGATGTCCTATGGTATGGAATATCCCTTTGGCCTCTTTAAGTCAGCTGTCCTAATTCTGTTCCCTCTCAGCTCCTTGGGCTCTTCACCGAGAGAGGCCTTGGCTCTGTACAACACTGCTTAGCAGCAACTGTAAATAAACATCAATGTGTTATCAACATTGTTTTTCTCCTAGAACCAAAACATAGCATCATATCAGACACTCTGTAGAAAACAATTCCATCACAGCTGAAACAAAGATACTGCCTTCTTTTGCTCTCTTTTATAACCTCTCACTTCCTTGCTATACATCACTTTGCTGTCAGCTAGCAGAGCATCTCTGGAAAACTTAAGAGTTTCTGAAGGATGATGGAACTTTTTGTTAAGGAATAATGTAGGAACAAAGCAGTACTATAAAACCAGAACAAAACTTTCTCATTAATGAAACTGCTGATTGTCAAAATAACAGGCTTATACGAGGGACCTTTCTCATTTGGCTCCTAGTCCTTTGACTTTCATCAAGATTGGATATGATGGTCTATAAATCCTTCACTGAACCTCTGTAGAGACAGGAGGTCTCAAACAAGTGGTAACTATGTATCTTCTGTTCATTCTCAGGTAGCTGTCAGCTGGTGACACTAGTCTGGGGAAAAAAAAAAATCCTAACCAAACTGTAGAATAAAGCTGAGTATTTAGATGTGACAATTGCTCGCACAGTTGTCCTCTTCTGAAGGTCACTGGTCTGATCTGCCGAGCTCAGCTTTCTATACCATATGTCCATATGCTGTCTGCGTATCTTACGTGTATCATATATCCATTAAAACTTGTTTGTTTATATCTAACTTGAGAGTCTTTCAGTAATTTCTGCTAATACAAGCCCAGCAACAATACTAGAAAGATCTTGAAAATTAGAGGGCTGGGCAATGACCAAACACGTGAAGTTTAACAAGTGCCAGATTCTGTTGCTGGGATGGGACAACCTTGGATATATGAACAGACTAGGGAATGAGAGGCTGGCAGAAAGGAATCTGAATGTTGGCAAGTTGAATGTGATCCAGCAGCATGCCCTGACAGCCCAAAGGGCCAAACGTACCCTGAGGTGCATCAGGCCCAGCACTGCCACCAGGTGGGGGGAGGGGCTGTCCTGCTCTGCTCTGCGTGGCCTCACCTCCTGCAGCTAAGGGTGTCACAATGTAAGAAAGACAAAGATATCAGAGAGTGTCCAAAAGGGGGCTATGAGGATGCTGAAGGGTCTGGAGGGCAAGGTATATGAGGAGGGGCTGAGGTCCCTGAGTGTGTTCAGCCCAGAGCAGAGGAGCTAAGGGGAGGCCTCATGGCGACTGCAGCTCCTCACAGGGGGCAGAGGGGCAGCGCTGAGCTCTACTCTGTGACAGCTAAAGGGCGTGAGGGAATGTCATGGAGCTGTGTCAGGGGAGGGGCAGCTGGGGGTTAGGGACAGGTTCCGCACCAGAGGGCAGTGGGCATGGAACAGGCTGCCCAGGGCAGTGGGCATGGCCCTGAGTGCTGGAGTTCAAGGGGCATTTGGACTGCACTCTCAGACACAGGTTTTGGATTTTGAGTGGTGCTTTATGGAGCCACAAGTTGGAGTTGGTAATCCTTGTGGGTCCTTTCCAACTCAGGATATTCTATGATTCCATAGTAAACATTTCTTCTGAGATAATTACCATATACTTTTCTATGAAACCCTGGTGAATCACACTAATAGACAATTGTCTGAAGGGGAATGGCAGGGAAAATGACCTTGGAGTCCCTGTCTGTCAGCTGTACTGAGCAAATGAATGCACCCATCAGAGGTGTTGACTGGGATGGCAATGGGCCATCCCAAGAACCTGCAAAGGAGATTGCTTTATTTTCTGTGTTGCACTATCAGTGATTTTCTGGATCATTATTCAGCTTGGTTACTGTTACTAACAGATTATAGAGACTCAGTACTTTTTGGTAAAGGTTGAAAGTCAGGATGTATTTGTTCCTGCTTACAGAGCCTCTGAATTCTCACTATATGCCCCCAGTGACAGAAGAACTGACATATCCATGTTTTATACCACATAGACAAGCTGATATAAAGCAAAAGAAAGCCATTTCTTTCCTACATTAATGTTGATTTTTAGGATAATTAGTCTCAATGGTCCAGATGGCATGGAACTGGATACTGTCCTTTCTTTTTAAACACACCAGATACCCTTGCTGAAAGAGCATAGTCCTATTTTAGTTGCCTTTTATTTTGCAACCCAATAAATTGAGAAGATGACATTCTGCATACACTGTGGTTCATCATTTATCCCTATAAATCTTGTTCTGAAGAATAATAAACATCATGCTTTGCACTATATGAACAGTAATAAATAACACAAGGCCAGAGAACTATGAGTCTGCAGATTACCTGGTACAAAATAATTCCAAACTCACTTCGTCCACTTTTAATTATTCTTTCAAATATTAAAAAATAACCCATCTCTTCAGCTGCCTCATATATGTTAAAATCACTAGCAAGTAACTAGCAGGAATTAATGAAGTAATATTTATGTATTTTGCCAATTATAGTTACATGAGGGTAAAAGAGAGAGAGAAAGAGAGGGCAGCTGATTAAGTGACAATAAGATCTGTGAAAGACTTCAAGGACAATGAAGAGGGACAATGTTTGCAAACCAATGAGCAAGTGGAATCCTGCATTTTTGAAAGTTTCCCCTTCTCATAATCAAAAGGAAACATAGCTGCTTTTTCTACTGAAATAGACAAGTGACTGTCCTCTAATTTTGAAAAACTTAGTAAGAAAATGCTTTTTTGAAACCTAAAAGTTTTGATATAACTCACAAGCATTAAAAGTGCCAAAACCACAATCTTTCATTAAATTTGAGCTGAAAGATGATTTTGAAAAATAATATTTTGTTAGAAGATGTCTTATTATATTCAGCTAAGGATCTTAACTTGCAGGATTATCTGACCTAGCCTTCAGAAAAAAAACATGTTTAAAGTCCTGACAATAAGGAAGCTGTCAGTTACAGCAGGGAAGAATTACTTGTGCAAAATACAGAGTTGCTGGATCAGCGCAGTGTTAGGTTTGGTGCACGTTGCCTGAAGAAAATAACTCATATGGTCCAAACTGAGTGGATAAATGCATTCTCCTAAATCTACTCATCCATTAAGAACCTGAAATAAATGCGCTCTTTTATACCAAGGAAGGACAAATTGAACTGATGTCAACAGGAGGCAGTTGGCACCATGGAAAACAAAGCACTTGATTTCTGGTGTTTAAGTACGCATTTGTGAACCCAAACTGGGTTTTGGTTATCTAAACAGGATGTATGGAAATGAAACAAGGCTTCTAAACCTATCCATATAGAGTCAGCAGTCACTGACCTGTGAAAGTCTCCATAAACTGCGCTTAACCTGTCGCTGCTGAAGTGAATGGGAGGTACATGAAGCAGTATTGCCCTTTGCCAATCTATTGCATTCAAGGGTTCTGTCTGGAAATTACTTAATGTGATTTTTTTGTGCCCATTCATCGGAGTATATGAGAGCAAGAAGCAGTAATATCTGACCCAGTGCTGCTGGAAACCACACAGTACACTAAATCCTATCACTTCCTCCTCAGAGCCCCAACTCAAAAAGTATTTACACACCCAAGTAGCCTCTCTGAATTCAGTACGACTGTATAACCATGAATCCTGTTGGTACTGAAAACTGTTAAATCATGGCCTAGCACCTGCTGCAAGTGTCTATCACACAACAAGGAAGCCTACTGAAAGAAATCAGCACATGAGATTCTTGCAGTTCAGTCAATACAAAAACAGAAGAGCATCAGCAGAGTAATATGTCTGATAATGACCCTAGCCAAGCATTGTCACAAAAATTCTTTGTGCTGTTTCAATCAACAGTAGACAGAAAAGAATATTTGTATCAGAAGAATTAAAATTGAAAAAAATTACCTTGTCAATATAAACAAGGCCTTTAATTCTGTTTACAGTTTACCTAGCTCCTGAAAAACTCTCTTAAAAAAATACATCAATTTCCAAGTAAAATCATCTACATTCTTTTCTTTGGCTTGCAAATATCTTCTGATTTTAGGATGTGTAGATACAAAACACTTTTGGTCAGGAAAAAATACTACCAGAAAAATATCATCAATACCACTGTTGATCTACATATAGCTGCTTCCTTACCTTGTACAAGCATCTGTGCCCAGAAACTATAGATTTTTAGAAGTACTATAGCACTCACAGGGAGCCATACTGAAAGCGGGTGGGCAGAAAAGAGGTTCAAGAGGGATACGATCCCAAGGACACAGCTCCCAGTGGCATGCCCATTGCATTCTCAAACACAGTATGCACAGTGATTTCAGAATCATATTCTGAGACATAACACTACAGCTCTGATCCAATGGCTACAATCTTGCAAACTGCTTGCGAAAAGCTTCCCCTCTTTTGGATCAGAAAGTTAGGTCAACAGAGATGCAGATAGTTTATAACTAAATTCTAGATACAGATCAGAAATAGTAAGTAAGATCAAAAATTGAACAATCACATTCATTGCTCTGATTTTCATTTATCTCAAAGTGATTGCAAAAATTTTGGAGAAAAAAATAAAGGCTAAAATTAAAGGAGACAAGGCCAGGAAAGATTGGCATTCTGATTTTCACTGCTAACGCCCCCTGGTGTTTCTCTATTAGATCATAAACATTCCTAATCATTGTGTTGGAACCTTGACCACTCTATTTAATAGAAGGGTTGCTCCAAAAATAATGCCTCCTATTTTATTTTGTTGGCCCACAATGTCAGAGTCAGATGCTGGTGGTATAGCAGCAGAGGTTGAACCTTCCCACCAATATTCCATTACTTCTTGTTGCCATTTGACAGATGGCAGCAGAGGGGCAGTCTGACAAATGAGCATCTGACATGGAAGCAAAGGTGTGGAACTGAATTATTCCATGCAGAAAAAATGGCACCCTTTGATATTCACCAATGCTTGCTGAACATCGATGGAGATCAAACAGCCAGTGTGAGCAGTGAGGTGGCGGGTGATGCGTTTCAGCAGTGGTGATAGTGACAGTGGATCAACTCTGTTGGTGCAAATTTTTATGAGCTCAGCATGCAGAGTCTTGTTTATCACTGGTGAAAATGCATAGCTAGTGGTGGGGACTATGTAGAAATACAGTGTTTTGTAGCTGAGAATTTGCTCTACCAAATAATGTTTTAGTGCTTTTTGTATCTGTTGTCATTTCCATAGAAATAAATAGGAGGCATCACTTTTTTTTAGCAACCTACTTATATTCAGGAAAATGAAAGACAAGAAAAGGGAGACTTTTCTATAACCAGTCAAGAAAGGACACAGCACTGTTTATCAGAATGTGACAGTTTCTTGTTGCTAAGCTTTTAACTCACTATCTGCACCAGGACATGAAGATGACTTTGTGGGTATTTTCTGCAGCATATGCTCCTCGGCTTGCTATTCAGAAATTCTGGCTAGAAAGGTGGATTTCTTCTGTCTTGGAAAAGAGACATTTTAGCAAACTTCCTGTGAGACCACAGAAGGGGGAATCATTTCCTCCAGCCATTATGGACTCCCACCCCACTAGCAGAGTAAATGTTTCAGTTTCTATTTATAAGGCTAGTTGTTCCTAACATGACCTTAGCACAAGTTTCCTTAACAAATGGAGACTGGGAACTATTCTGAGAAGGACGTTAGCAGAATAATTCAGGTGTGGCAAATACATTAAATAAAATCTTTATTGAAATAAATATACGAGATGAAAAGCTACAATAGTACCTATCTCACTGAGAGGTTAACAGCTCAGTGTTTAAAGGCAGGGAAACAAAAGTGAATAAGAACAGCTGATGGGTGGAGAGATGCAACACTCAAACCTTTCTGTACACTGGACTCACATAACTTCTATTTCCAGGCAGCAGAAAAGTGATGCATTGTTTTTTGAGAAACTGACTTCTCTCCACTTATAATATGGGCAACTAGGAAGTCAAGTCTCTTTCTGAGCACTATCTGCAGCCTTTCAAGTTTACAGGTCTCAGCACTAGCATCAAACAACGTCCTGAATTTACCTTGCTTGCATTTCATCCTCATTGTTCCAGATGCTTCCTAAACCACTGCTTCTAAGTGGTTTAGTTTAGACAGTGCTGATACTGGAGTGAAAAAGAAAAAACAAACTCTCACTTGCTTTGCACACAGCTTTTATGCTAGTTTGTATTTTGGCCTAACAGAAAGACAAGGGTGTTGAGACTGGGGGACATAAATACAGGGAAAAAGGTCTGAATATCAATAGGGAATGATTCAGGCAATAACCCTTCCAGAGTATTCTAGATAGGTTGATTCTTGCATGAATTAAATAAGAACAAAATTTATACAAGTATAAACTGCACTACAAAAGGGATAAGCAAGGACACCACACTTCTGGCTCATTTTCTTCTATTTTTCTCTTTTTAGGGAACAAAAGTAGTTAATCCCCTCACTCAAAAAGCTACGTAGGAGAGCCAGATTCAAATTTTGACTCTGGTGACTTGCTTTGAACACACACAGCTCTATGAAAACGTCTAAATACTCACCTCAAAGCAGTCAGTACATTAGGGAAGCACTATAAGATGCAGGAGTCAGAGAACAAGTATTCAGATCTGAACTCTGCAAATCTCAACTCTGATCAGAATTATTTTCTTTTAAAATTTCTAAAAATGTTATGGGAGTGGAAAGCAACTTCTGGCTCAGCCCACCTACAAGCTAACACAGTCCTCGTACTTCTGATGTCTGTTTGGAGGGGACTTAAGAAATTGGAAAGCTCCTGCCAGCAGTGTTCTTTGCAGGTCAGTATGTTTCGTATCACAGACGGCCCCCGTGGCTTCCCTAAACCAACAGCTGCAAAGCCATTTGTCACGGGGAGCTGATTTTCCCAAAATGGTACATGGTAAAATTTACAGGACTGCATGCAGCATCTCTGAGATATCCAAGCATTACCCAAATTTGATGATAAAGAGAATACTGCTTTCCACTGATATTATAATTAATAGCAGCAATAGTATTAAAAAAGTTAAAGAAAAGTTAAGCTGAGGAAGACTTTTTTAAAAAAACTTATATTGACAGAGATGGCATTGATTCAGTAAAATTTGAACAGAGAGGCACTGAGCACTATGAGAGACAAATACACTGTAAGTAGAATAAAATATAAATAGAAAAAAAAAGTGGCTGAGCTGGGAATTTTCCCGCTGAACTTCTTTCCCAACAACAGCAGCATTTAAAAAAACTATCACAGCTTTCCAGAGCACCATACACATTGTTAATTAGCAGTATAATTTGTCCTTCCTTTAATGATGGTTTATTCTGCTCTGGCTGTCAGGAGACAAAAACAAGAAGGGCATTTGGAAACCTTATGAAAAAACCCCCACAGTTTTAGGGCATTCAGGCTTGAAAAATATACAGCTGTTGATGGATTAAAACACACACACACACACGCCACTCCCATAAACATTCAAGGAATAATAGATGGAAGGAAAATAGGTAATAAGAGTGAAAGATTTTGTTTATAGACTTGACTGGTTGACTAGGGTATAATTATAGGATCTGGTTCCAATCCATCCTATGTAAAATAATTGGTGTGTATGGGAGACAGATTTGCTTATAATAAATGGATCTCCTCATGATGGAACAGAATGATATTGGTGTGAATACACTAGAATGACAGCATAATTTAACAGGAGTGATGCTGGAGGGTGGACGTTATTAGCTTCAGCAATTCTGAAGGCACGCTGTACTTGCAGGCACATCATACTTTCACACAGAAGGTGCACAAGGTAGAAGAAGCAGCAGTTTTATAGATCAGAAATTTTAATTGAGTTAATTAGATTTCACTCATCTTTCAGCTGTACTGCTGCCAAGTTGTGCTAGGTGCTGCATAAAGGTTCAGGCAAAGTTGTCCAGCCTTGGTTCAGGCAAAATTGTTCATATCTGCGTGGTGAGAAACAGATATGGAGAACACAGTCAACCAAAGCAGGTGAGTTTAACAGAGGGTGAAATAACCTGCTTCCCCAACTCCTACAAAAAAAAAAAAAAAAAATTGGGAAGGAAAAAAAAAGGAAAAAAAAAACAACAAAAGGAAGTCCTGGCGCTGTTCTTTGTAGTATCACTGGCTATTAGACTCATGGAGTTCTATTCCACCATTTTTCAGGTTCCTGAGGCTGCTGAATACTTAGGAGCCAGGTCCAGACACAGAGGAGGGGTCAAAATTGATTACAGTTGATTCAGTAGAGGGATCTTCAGTCATATCTCAAGGGGAGTTTTAAAATCTCCTTTGTAATTCTGAAGGCTTGAAATATGCTCAGTGCACATGTTTGCACTGACCTTGCATCTAGGACCCAACACTGATGAATTTGGTATTCCAATTAGAATTAAAGATGTGCTCTGAGTTAACTGTAACCAAGCATATACCACTATATGTTAAAACTTTCTCATGGACAGTCTTCATTAAAAGCTACCCCATTGATCCTACCAAAAACCCTACCACCAGGCTCTGAGAACTAAGGACATGGACACGATCCTTCCAATGGAGGAGAGTCATATAGTGGCAGATTAACACTCCAGTACTGTTATCACTATCAGTTTTTTTGTTTGCTTATTTTTTGCCAGCAAGGCTATTGAAAACAGAAACAGACCGTTAAGTCTGATAGCCCAACTTAGAGAACAGAACACTACTATCAGTGAATAGAAAGCTTTAAGTCGACTCCTGGATTGTGCAACCTACTAGTTAGCCTTCTTTGTTTGCTTATCATTGTATGACAGAATCCATCTTGCCTATCTTTTTTGAGTTTTGCAGATCAAACTAAATAGATATGATCATGCTATATTCACTAATACTTTAGTATTATATTCACTAATACTTTAGTAGACACAGTACCAACGCATTCTAAAAGAAATGAAAAAGTTAACTAATCTGCAGTGTACAATAAATAGTACTACTATTATTAGTAGTGACAATTAGTTGCTGAGTAGAGAGTTGATAAGAGTTACTTCAGGGAAATATAATGTCATCTATACCTTTATTCAGTGGAAAGAAATAACAAGGTATCTCTGTGGAAAAGCGATTTAAAAATATATACTGTGCACAAGAAAATGTGGTGAATGATTTATGTAACATTAAAGATATAAAATGCATAAGCGTAATATATTTATTTTTCATTAAATACCTGTTAATTTCATTTTGCATGTCTTCATAACCTACGTCCAATGCTAGGTTGACAAATCCTCCAAAGGCTGGCATAGATCAAAGTTATAAGTTATATTTTAGTTATCCGCACTCCAACATACTTGCTCCAATTTGAATTTATTAGGAATAATTAAGTGTATGTCAGAAGGGAAAAGACATAAAACACACCACAGCTAAGTCACAAGCCTTGCCAAACATTAAATAAAAACATTCTCTTCCACCAGCTTTGCATGGAAGAGAAGCCAAATCTCTCTCTGGAGTAACTCCACTGAAGTCAATAGAATGGCACAGGGAATACATTTGGCTAGTGCTACCTGGCATATGGCCTTCTAGGAAACATTGTGATTTATTAAAAGTTGGCCACATTACTGTCTTCAGTCTCTCAAGTGCATCACATCTATTGTGCAAGATACATTTCTTCTCTATACAGTCCTACTCACTTTAACAGAAAATCAGCAAAGAATGACTGACCACAAAGCACAGTAGCAGATATTGCCAGATTTGAGTCAGAGGATTTGCACTTTTCCCTACATATCCCTGTTTTATTTTTACTTGTTTGGAAGAGCCAAAATTTACTCTGACAGGGCTGCTGGTTTTAGGTAAACTCTGGGCTCTTGTCAAAAAGCAGAAACAGGTATGCAGGTTGGCATGTCACAAAACAGACCTGTTTTTGCTGCACAGGTGCCAGAACAGCTTGTGCTACAGCTCCTGAGTCATGGTAGCTTACAGCCTGGCACATTGGGTCAACACAAAACCAGCAGGTGTTCACTGGACTGACACCTGACAGCAACAGCTGAAGTAACATACAATTGTCAGTGCAACAATTTTCCATTTTCAGAGCTTCTTTTGCCTGCATCATTAACATAAATATCACCTCCTTGCTGAAGGGGGACACCCAGGGTCACATACCTCCTGTTCATCTGTCTCAAAAAGGATGCTGCACTGTGATCTGCTGGAGGGGAATCTGTGTCACCAGAAGGTCTCCAAAAATGGCCACGAGCAAAAACAAATGCTCCGCTTCATGCCTATTTGCATGCAGCAGTTATGGGCAGCCAATAAGGTTTTGTAGCCATGACGGGCAAGCAAGTCTAGTATCAAGGGCAGTTCTGAAGCTTACTCTCCTTTTAGCCACTTGAAGGAACAAAAAATTTAGGGATAACCAGGGAAGGGCAAAACACAGAGCAGAAAAGAGGTTAGAGCTCTCCAGAAAAAGAAAAAAAACATTTTTTTTCTACTGCTTTTGACATTTAAACATTGGAAGATACAGATGAATTAGAAAAGTGTTCTACTAATTCAGATTAAAAAAATGATTCAAAGATAGATATGTAGTTGGGATAAGATGGATTCTACCCTGCATTATGCCCTACTTAAAATCTGAACAAGAAACAAAAGCATTAAAGTGTTCTCCTTTCCACTGCAGACCAAGTTTCCAAAGCAGATAAACACCCATGATACATGAGTAAACTCATAGTTACTTGAAAATTGCACTTAGCTGTCTTTGAGTCACATGAATGTGGGTGTAAGAGAAAAGGACATATGTTCTGGAAAGCCTCAAAAAGAATGAAATTTGAAGTTAAAAGCCTACATATTAACCTTTGCTGAGGAAGCGAACAGCAAGTTAAAGCCAAAGAAAATTAGGTAGGCAGCAAAAAAAAATTGGGGCTGTTATCAATTAAAGTTGTACTGTCACATATTAAACTATTTTTCCTATAGGTGATTCTCTTACTCTACTCGATATTATCTGTAGTTGACCTTGGAGCAGCCTGCAGATTTGACAAAACACTCTGCAAATGATATTTGCTGTGAAGCTGTCCATGGATTCCTTGTGAAAAGTTGTCTATATGGACACTGCCATTGATACCCATTATCATTTCTTCTCACCATCTTTATTCCCAGGAAACAAAATGGAAAGAACTGCAGAAAAATAAGAAACCTAGATCAACACATAAATACAACAGGAAATGCAAAGAAAGATAGCAGCTGACTCTCCGCTGCTTCAAAATCTATATACTCATTTAGGTCTATGCAACATGATCTGAAAATCCAGCTGTGCTCTTTCAATTACACTATCATCAATAATAAAAATTCTGCATTCAGAATTTATCTCAGTTTTGTTGCTGATAGATGAAACAGCAGTGTACAGCTTGTTTTGCCTTTCTATCAAGCATACATAATATGCAAGCTCTGAAGCACAGGCTCAAAGAAGAGAGATTTGCCAAATAAAACAAGGCTTTTAAAACTTTTCTTTTTTTTAAATATCTGGATCTTGTTTGTTTTTTGTCCTTGTGCTTTGATTGTTTAGATAAGCTGAAAAGACAAGGGGCTGTAGCTATCACTGCTTGTACTAAAAGTAAAGAAAGTCCACGAGTATGCCATACACCCAAGAACAACCACAACAGCGGGAGGTATTGTTACCACTTCTGAAATTTTTTTTATTAAGCGGGAGGCAGATTTCCCACACAAAAATATCACCAGAGTTCTGCAGAATCTGCTCAAACAGTGTAGATCAAACAAAGGGCTGAGAATGCATCAGCAGGTGGGAACATGGGAGGAGACAACTGCCTGTAAATAAGCCACGGTACAGAGAATGACTTGAGAAAGAAATGAACCTACAGCATGACTCAGATGAAATTGTCTGAGCATAACAGACGCAGCCTAGGAAAGAAACATCTAGTAGAAGGCATGGAGAGCTGTGTCATTTGCTCAGCCAACTAAATAGGTTGAGCAAATACCAGATGTGACAAGTGCCACAGAGCTGAGACCCAAGAGGTGATAGCAGGATCGACTTCTACTGATAAAGAGCAGGCTGGGGCAGGGAAAACACAAGTGGATGTAAATCAATTACACTGACAGACCTGGGAGTGTATGTCCTGGACAAGTCACAGACCCTGTGCTGAATCCTATCCCACAAAAGTGAGCTGTGCTAACCATGCTGTGCTAACCAAGCTGTGCCATGCTTCGATATACCTCCATTATCTAGAATCACTGCAATATGGTCTTTGTAAGCAAGTGAAAACCCATTATTAACAAGGGAGGGTTGATTATATTCCCTTCCCGTCCATTTTTACAGGGCACTGCAGGGGATGTTCTACACCAGCAGATTACATGCTTTGGAGGAGAAAGCAGGGGGCCTCACTGTGATACATGATATGGGTGACCCACAAGACTCCTCTGAAACCTTGTGGTTTCTCTCCAACTCTGGTTTGAGTGCACATCTTCCATATATAAATGCCTTCCTCTGCCCATGGTCGAAGGAATGGTGTCTTTATAATCATAAATTGGTTATGAAAGTTTTCACAATAATTCTCAATCATAGGTCATTAACAATGAACTCTGGCAGGTCATGGTTTAGTGCAATTTTTTATTATTATTATTTTTTTGTCCCTCTGTGAATTCCTTCTGCAATGGCAGGTATACGCTGCACTTTACTTTCACCTGCATGGCACCAGCCAGCTGTTACACTATGCTAATATTCCTTCATTGATGTGTAGAATGACCTCTAAAAGCCAGTTATGATTAATAATAACTGCTATTAGGCATCCTTCAACAAAGACTGATACTAAATCACCTAATGATTATAAAAGGCTTAAGAGAGATTTGAAGGGAGAGATACAATAGACATGCAAAAATATTAAACTGAAAAGGGAAAGCTGAAATAATCAGAATATTTGTTTTGAAGGGAGACATCATTTCAAGCACAGTGATTGAACAGTGGATTTCAGAGAATTAATCTCCTACATGTTAGTCAGCCTGATTGAATCATCCTGTAATATTTCACTTTAGCTTATAATATTCAATGTTGTAATAGCATCCGGAAATTTTCAATCAAGAAAGTTGTTTCGCAGCCCACATACTAGTTGAAATGCTAAATATAAATATATTATAAACCAATGAATGGAAAGACACTTTAAAATCCACTTAATAGCTCTTTTTTGAGCACTATAAATATCCTGTGGTTCACTGCTGGGGGTTTTAAAAACAGCTGATCCATGATTTACAGCACTGTATCATCAGTTGCTCAGAAGCACAAATTCATTTGATATTTCCTCTCAAAATAAATCTGTTTGACAATAGAAGTTAACAGGGTGGGGACCTTGTAAACAGATACTTTAAAGAATTTACTGAAATTCCTGATGCCGTGTGTTTCAAGATTAAGTACAAAACTATCTCTATTTAAGATAACACTGGATTTTAAACCAGAACGTACAGAAAAGCAAGATGGGTGTTAGCTGTAGAAATATCAGAGCTTTGTCACTCTTTGTCTTTAGGAAAATTCTGGAAATTGTCATGGCCTGCTTGAAAACAATCTGCTAAAACCATGCTTTTTCCTCTTGTGTTATTTCTGAGATAGTTCATAAAGTTTCCATGGTATAACTTCATAACTGTAGAATAACAAGCTAGCAGAAAGTTCCAGATAATTTAAGCATTATAGATTATGCACGCAAGGCAGAATGCTCCCAGGGTAGCTTATTCTTTTAGATTTAGAAATACATATTTAAAAACTTTTCTGCAAACTACAAGTAGTAAGTAAAATCAACTTCCCAGACATGGGAAAGAACACAAGCCCCAGTATCTTTCTCTGAAAATATTATTTTAAGGGAAAAAAAGGCCCAGGATATTCCCTCTTGGTGAGCAGGTACATTGTATTGCAGAGTTTTCAGGACTGTTTCTTCAGACTTATGCCTATAGCTTCCAATTCCCACTGGAATTGCACTCAAACACAAGCCCTAAGATAGGAATCAGTTTAGCAGCCCCTGCTATCAACTTCTTAAGAAGACGCTGTTTCTCTTTGTCAAGAAGCAGTAGTATATTTTAGAACTTCAACATAAAGTTGTGCTTTTGGTGATGGCGATTGTCTGGGTTTTGATATGCTGAGCTTTTACGAAGGTAGAAAATGAATGGCTTATCAGCTACTTACAAACCATGGAGCCAAGAAAATCCTTTAAGAGACCTGGGTAAACTACTTTGCTGTGCTTAAGTAAATTAAGGCGTATCTACAAAGATGGCATTAAAAAGAAAAAAAAAAAAAGAAAAACTTCACAAATCTTAAACATCCATCCCTTTCACAGACCAGCCTATGGCATTATCATTACAGCATCCCTCTTCACTGGTAAGAAAGGAGACCTTTGAGAGAGATACATTGACCATGAACTCTCCACAGACAGCCAGTAACAAGTCATTTAGCACAGATGTTGCTGTAATTGTGAGATACTGGGAAAAATCAATGTTTAATGGCAGACTCCCAACTCCACCCTGGCAATGCTCTTGAGTTGACATCACCAAGCTAGAATTTAAAACATGCAGAACAAAACAGGCTGAAATAAGTCCTCTAAAGTTGTCATCACTCACACCCCATGTTTCCTGATCTTTGAGTCACCTAGAGATAAATAGATTGTGATTTTTACATGCGTACTTCCAAACTTTGTTATTTACTGCCAGTACACGGACCAGGTCTTTGTAAAGAGCTGTATGTGCACGTAACATTCCTTGGGTAGAAACCATCTTTCTGTTTTGGTCAACCAATATGTATCATGGTGCTTGCAGGTTCAATTTGGGGAATTGTCCCAAATTTTGAGAATCTCAGTCAGCTGTTATTAGTGAAACATAATCATAATGCTTTAGAGAAAAGTGAGTACAGAGGAAAACACAGATAATTAAATGGTATAAAATTTGGTAAAAACTGCCAAATACAGCATTCTACTTCTATTAATTCTGCATAAAGAAGGATGAAATTGGTCACGACAAGTGAAATAATTCATTCTTTGTTTCATTTAATGAGAACATCCAAAATACAATCCAACTGAGTTTCTGTTTCACATCTCACCCTTGTACATGACATCATTCTCTCTTAAACAATATACAGGTAGAGGAGATTTATACATAAAATAGATTTTTATAAGCTTAGTGGCATTCCTACATGGCATACAGGAACCTTACCAACAATTCACAGATGTACACATGATTCAAAAGGGTAAAATGTAATTTGTAAGGATGATTGACTGTTCTGTACCCATCTGTATATTCATCCCAGGATAAGCATTCCATCTGCTGCAGATGCTAACTACAGGGGTTTTGCAATATCAGCTTTCAAAGCAGGGAGACATCTACAGAATGCCTAAAGGGTTGGCCAAGAGAGACATTTACAAGGGTAGCTGAGCTGTACAGAAGGCTTTAAGTGGGTCGGTCATCCAGCTGTAGAACTGCATGACATATTCCATCCGAATTAACAATACTTAAAAACTGCAAAATCAGTGAGAGTACTTGGAGGAAACACCCTCTGGAAAGGCTTGCATTTTCTTTGCTGTTCACATTTAGGAGCAATTCTGTTTATAACAGAGGGACTAGGATCCCAATCTCTTTGTTGCTTTGTCCCCTTGCATTCTCTGCATGGAAGTGTTTATGTGCATGACCTGCCTGCCCGACCTTAATTCTACTGAATCCCTCTCGTTTTTGCTCCCTTTGTCTGGTAAGTTAAAGAGCACACTGGTTAAAATGCTGAGGCTATCAACCAGGATTCCTATCTGCTGGTTTTAAGACCTGCAGCTCACCTTTGACGACAAGGTGGTCTTTGCTGTCATCATATGTAAGTACTTACTCAGAGTAAAGAGAAGAGAAGGATGGAACTGAAATAGTGTCCTAACTACGAAAAAAGCAGCTGCAGTATTGAAACACAAAGCAGCACAGTCTATGGAGTAACAACACAGCATTTTTACAGCCTAGAACTTGAGTACCCTCCCAACACACCACAACAAAAAGTGACTAATGTCTGCCGCGTGGTTTGCATTCTCTCTCTCACACTCACACCCATACATGCATATATCAACTGTGTGGCTTAGGGAAAAGAAAACAAACCCTGTCATTGCAAGATGTCTAAAAACAGGGTGAAAATAAGAAAAAGATATTGATCTATGACCAGAAATTATGGATTAACCGAAGAACCCATTGTGACTGTGTAGCTGCAAATCATGTTTTGCACATTTCTTTGGGAGGGTGTAGAAGATACTTTCAAAAATAGGGCAGAACTCAAGGTTAGTTCTGTCGTGGGAGGAGCTGCATTCTTCAGCAGATGCAGTCACTGGTATAAAGAGTAATAAAAAGTCATATAAGGAAAAAATATCTGTAATACAATACTTTGTGCGTAGAACCTATTCCCACAATCAGTGTCATATTCCAAAAGCTACCTCACTTACTTTTGGAGAATATTAAAGACCTAAGATATATTTGAATAGGCACCATGTCATTACAATATATCTGTTACACAAATATTTGGACAGAACCAGGCCACAGAGTTATTAGATAATTGCTAATTGCTGACCATTTCCCCTATGGAACTGTCTCATATAGCGAGATTTAAACTTCTTGCTTCATTTTAGAAATAAATTGATTAACCAATGACATTATACTTCTGATGCTGTTTCAGAAAAATCCATTCAACCTTGCCAGAACTTTGTCTCCAACAAAATAGATGGCTCACAATTACAAAAAACTCAAGAATGAAAGATATGATTTTGTGCAGTAATTTTCCATCATCAAAACTGGTCCTCAGTGCAACAGGTTCACAGGAAGTTCTTTAAATGCTTTATGGTGCCCACGTACAGAATGATTCAAAAGAAAAGGATAAAATGATTTCCAAATCAGTGCAAAGAAGAAACCCTCTAGGTCCTTCTGTTGCTCTCATTCTCTAGCAGTACCTTACCAGCTGCCATGATCAAAGCTTAGCAGGAATTTCTAAAGGGGCAAGTGACTACCTAGTGTGACTGCTGATTATACCTTCCCAGACAGCCTCAAAATGGGAACATTATTAAAACAGGATTATTTTAAGGCTGTGTTCCTGTTGTCTCTATCAAGCTAGATTTGCACAGCAAAAGCTGTAGTTAACCGTACATGTAAACCACAGGATGAGGTACACCAGATGTAGCTACCATCCGTACCTTTAATCAGAAAAATTGTAGCCTGAACATTTAGTTGCACACTACAGAACACATACAGGTATTTTGCATAATTTTCCTTTTCTTCTGCATTTGACTAAATCAAACACATGCTGTTCAGCAAGCTTATCAATAGCAGTGGCCAAACCAGCATGTTTGTGAAGATCAGCACAATTCTCACTGGTTGTCTTGCTGATGTCAATTGTTGCTTTACACTAGGTCTACTATGGCCCACTGTGTAGAGCAAGTGGCAATCACAGAATGATAGAATTGCTTGGTTTGAAAAGACCTTCAAGATCATTAAATCCAACCGCAACCTAACCATACTACCCTAGCAACACCCTGCTAAATCATGTCCCTGAGCACCACATCCAGACCATTTTTGAACACATTCAGGGATGGTGACTCAATCACCTCCCTGGGGAGCCCATCCCAGTGCTTAACTACCCCTTCTGTAAAGAAGTGTTTCCTGATACCCAACCTAAACTTACCCTGGTGCAACTTGAGGCCTGTCACCAGTGAGAAGAGAACAACCCCGCTCCCACTGTAAGCACCTTTCAGATATTGGAAGAGAGCAATAAGGTCTCCCCTCAGCCTCCTTTTCCCCAGACTAAATAGCCCCAGTTCCTTCAGTTGTTACTTGCAGGGCATATTCTCCAAGCCCTTCACAAGCCTTGTTGCCCTTCTTTGGACCTGCTCCAGCACCTCCATGTCCTTTCTGAATTAAGGTGACCAAAGTTGAACAACGTAACAGCATAAGCAAGTGAAGAAACTCTATTTGGTGCCCTGACAGAAATACACTGAATATGTCTTGCCTGCCAAAAAATCTAGGCTCACACATCTGTTCCCTCTCATTCCGCTCAGGTTAAGGGTGAATCCTCAACAATGGGTGAATTTTAAGAAGTTTTTAGTTTCTCGGAGAGAACACAAGCTAAAATGTTTCCTTCCCTCTTCTTCTCAGATTTTCTTGTCCTTCTTACACCTACAAATATGAGATCCAACCCTTTGGAACAGGCATTTTCCTACTTACCCAAGAATGCTGAAAGAAACAACTAGGCTTTATAAATTTTTATTTTTTTTATTTTTTATTTTTTTTTTTTTTGCTACCCTTCTGTCACAAGTAGAGCTAAAAGGTTTAGGGGAAGAAAGTAGAAGGGAAATATATTTTCCCAAAATACAGTAAGAATTGTTTGTTTAGTGAGGAAATAAAACAGACATCCCATTAGATGATACTGATATCTTACTCAAGATGTTGGGTACGATTGTGATGGTAGTCCTGTTTGCTATAATTAAACACTATTTTGGAAAGCTGCTTCCACCTACTGATTCTGAGGAAGAAATGTCCTGCAGGACTCTGAAATTTCATTGGACTGCAAGTTTTAGCAAGGTTCAAATGTGCTTACCTATTAAGACTTGATAATAATATACACTGAGATTCACAGAATCACTGAATCTGTTTGTGGAAGAAACGTCTTACACTTTCTTTGTCTGTAGGAGTACACTGTATGTCTAATACTTTTCCTCAGGTAAAGTTTTAAATATTTCAACAGAAAAACTTCCCACCACTTCACTGGGACGTTATTAGCTTAATAGATCTCAGTGTCAGGAAGTTTTTCCAGTATGTACCGCCTAAATTCCTACTTGACTTCATTCCATTACTTGTCTTACTAAGCTAATTAATTCTTTGCTTCATGAGCACAATCTTCCACCATCCGTACACTCACCCATCACCAAGTCTGCCATTACTTAAGCAAAACTCAGCTACTTACTGCCATTTTCTGTTTTAAATAAATCACTCCAGTCCCTTAACTCCTCACATTCCTTTTTTTTTTTTTTTTTTTAACATTTTCTTGTTACCAGTGACCGATGAGTTTGTATGCCTTTCAGCCTTTATGCCTTTTGAATAAAATACCAGTTTCTACAATTAAAGCATAAGATTTCAGAATGAAACTTTTCTCCAAAAATAAACAAAAAATGACATTTTGACCCTTCTGTATGAGCTCTAGAATTATCTTTAAATTTATTGACACTTGCAAATGTTAGTGAGAAGCCAAATAAACTCCTATTCACTTTTTTAAATCTTTTTTTTTTCGCCTCTGCACTGCCTATTTACTGGTACAAATTATTTCAGTAACTTTTGTACTGTGAAATACAGAAATCCTCACCACTAACCTGACTGAGCTCAGACTGACTGATTCAAAAAGTAATTTCTACCACTTGAAGACATCCCTGATCTTCTCTACACTAAGGAGCAAAGCTACTGTTACAATGTAATGCTTGCACTGTACACACTTCCGATAGGAGCAAAATACAGTTCTTGACCTATAGCCAAAGTCATCTCAAAACCACATCCCAAGCATACGTAGCAATATATTAGCTTTGATGTTGTAAGATCAAACATTACATGCTCAGTCTGAACTGAGGGATTGCTGTGTTCTAAACCATGAACTTTGTTTTTATGTTTTTGAAACAATGCTAGAAGTCCCTTTCCGCTCCTAACTTCAGGCAACACAGTTCAGTGCACCATATGAAGAGTGCAGATAGCGTGAGGCTTCAGAAAGCTCAACTACATACAAAAGCCAGAATTAAACTAAATGGAAGACAACACTCCTGTAAAGCAGTAATTTCGTACCTAAGCTGCAATGCTACAACCACAATGCATTTGAGCATCTTCAATTACTATACAACTTAAAAAGAAAATGAAAGCATTTGGTGTAATACAATATCCCAGCTGAATAGGGGATAAAAAAGTGGAACTCCCCAGAATCTTGAAAATTCAAGGAAAGAATCAAAATCACAGTCACTTATTAATTTAATTCAAGGGCTGGTCCAGAAGCAAGTTGAAGTTTTGCATACAAATGTCCCTGTGACAGATACCCTCATTTCTTTGGCCTGATGTTCTTAATACACATCTCTCTATCGGAAGGGCTCAACTATCAGACCATACCTTCCAAATCCAGTCACAACATCAAAAATATAGTTTCATAAAAAAAGGCTCTTTCCTCTTTGCCAAAAGTAGCCATGACAGTTTGCTGACATTGCTGAGCAGGGTCAGCCTGGGAAGTAAATTATACAATGAATCATGGAATGGCATAGATTGGAGGGGACCTTAAATATCATCTAGTTCCAGCCTCCCTGCCATGGGCAGGGTTACCATCCACCAGATCAGGCTGCCCAAGGCTCCATCCAACCTGGCCTTAAGCACCTCCAAGGATGGAGCATCTTCAGATTCTCTAGGCAACCTGACCCAGTGCCTCACCATTCTCTGAGTAAAAATCATCTCCCTCTCCCTGTCAGCCACCTCTCTTTTGATGCAGCCCAGGATACAGTTGGCCCTTAGGCTGCAAATGTACACTGCTGGCACAAGTCCAGCTTTTTTATCCACCAGGATCACCAAGTCCTTCTCCGCAGAGCTGCTCTCAAGGAATTATTCTCCATGTCTGCATATATATTTGGGATTGCCCTGACTCAAGCGCAACACTTGCCATTTGGCCTTGTTGAACCTCATTAGGTTCTCATGGGCTCACTTTTCAAGCTTTGTCCAGGTCTCTCTGGATGGCATCCCTTCCTTCTATTGTGTCAACTGCACCACTCTTCTTAGCATCACCTGCAAACTTGCTGAGGGTACACTTGATCCCGCTGTCTAGGTTCAGCTGATAAAGACACTGAAGAGCACCATTCTCAGAACAGACCCCTGGGGTATACCAGTTGTCACCAGCCTCCACTTAGAGTCACTGACAACAGCCCTCTGGCAGTAACCATCCAGACAATTCTTTTTCCATCAAGTAGTTCAACCTTCATATCTATCTGATTTAGAGATATAAGTGTGATGTGGAACCATGTCAAAGGCCTTGCACAAGTGCAAGTAGACATCAGCTGTCCTTTCTTTGTCATCACTCTATCACAGAAGGCCATCGCATTGGTCAGGCATGATCTGTTCTGGCTGTGCTGGCTGTCTCAGATCACCTCACTTCTCATGTGTCTTAACATCTCTTCCAGGAGGACCTGCTCCACCATCTTCCCAGGTATAGACATGAGGTTCACCACCTGGCAGTTACGCAGATCTTTTTCTCCCTTTCTTAAGAATGGGAGTAATGAATATCCATCTATTGTGCTAGAAAGAGGGATAGGAAGAAAAAAAAAAAAAGGTCCTTCTGCTTACAAGAATAACAAATCCAAAAGCAGCCTGCCTGAATTTTAACAGAGCATGACATTACAATCATGGGTCAAATCCAATTATGCTGTGCTATCCTACCCTTGAAACCTCAAGTCATATATCACTATTAATTAGTTACTTAATAATTCTTCCTTTTATTTGAAATTACCTTGCAATCACCTAAGTTCAAAAACAGCCACAGATTCAGATGAGCTTTGAAACACAAAGTCTTAGCCAAAATCCAGAAGGCTATCTGAACACCTTTCCAACCCCCAATATATCTATTTTCAGCTTTCTTGTACTGAAGTAAAATTTGCCTTTACACAGTTAGGATTTCAGAAGTCATAAGCCTGAGTCTATTAAAACTCTGACAATATATGTTTCAACCATACTCTGAGCACATACTGGGATACTTTTCTTACAGAATCTAAGCATCTCCTTGGAATGTTTATTTAGTGACCTTAGTGATAACATCAAGAGATTAATCAGTTAACTCTAAATAACTTCAGATTGTCCCTGAGAGTTCCAATTTTGTGAGAAAATCTAAAGAAGAAGAGAGAACTGTTTGGTTTTTTTTTATTCTGAGCGCCCCTTAAAATATATCTTGGAGGGCAAAAATAAGCTAATCTCAGATATAACCAGCTACATTCATTTTGTCAACTCAGCAGCTCATTTAGCTTACACCTCTTATAGACGTTTCAGTCTTTATTTCCTGTCTTCTCATCCAAATAGAAAGATGGCTAATTCACTTTAGAACAGCTTTTATTTATGACTCTCTCCCACCCTGCTCTAATTTCAGTGGGTGGGACCGGTAATGTTTCTTTTATAGGTTTCTTTTAATGGACTACGGGATGTTGTTGTAAGGTCACTGACCACACTGACAGGAGAGAAAGAACTGTGAATCTGTATTATTTTCAGGTCACTAACTGAGTGACCAGAAGAGAATGGGCTGTGACTGGGTAGTGCTGGCTTTCATTATTCTGCTTAGTTCTGAGTGACCTTTCGTTTCCACTGTCCTTCCCTACATCTGCTTTAAGAGTCTCTTCTATTCTCAGTTTTTCTCCATAGTGTTCAATTACATTTGTAAACTTTTCATTCCAATGAGAAATGCTGTCAGGAATCTGAAGTGGTTTGTTTAGGGATGGTTTTGTCCAAAGCCACTCCCCAGTACAGATCCCCAACCATCATGCATAATTTATACAGTAGGGCTGTAACAGAATGAAGTTTCAGCCTGTGACAAACATGCAAATGGCTCAAGCTAGCCCTGTGTGAACAATTATTGCTCATGCGTTTGTCTCAAAGTGCCAAGTTCACTAACACACAACAGTACAACCTGTTATTCAAACAATATTCTTCAGGACACTCAACTACTGTGAAGTTTGCTTTTTAATAAAACAATTGTACCTATGACCACTCCACCCAAAACAGAGAATGACTTAGCAGCAACAACACAGAATACTATGGTCTAGGCTAGAAGACAGTGATACATAAGAGATGATGTTCTGCTTCTGGGCATACAGAAAATACTCTACTCCTTCTACATTTTATCCATCACTACAGTTCCGCAGAGCATCTGCCCTTTCTGCTGTACTGCCAGTCTGCACAGTGAAGGTGTCATAAATCATATTACTACAATATCATCTGATAAATAATTGAGCCAGAAAAATTGGGAAGTTTTAGACAATGAAAGAATCGGAATAAAGGAGGACAGGATGGCATATGAAGCAGAGCAGAAGAGGAAAATGCCAGGAGAGGTAACTAGGGAAGTGAAGGGCAGGGAAAAAGGATGAACAATTTATCGAAATATTCTTGTAACATATTTCAATTTTTACTCTTTATTAATTTGATGTATTCTTCCCCTAGCTCCATTACCAGTAATTCTTCTTCCCAAACCAGAAACCATTATATCAGAAAATGCAGTAAGATTTCTAATTCCTGATTCAAAGAATTATAAAAAGAAGATATCAGGAACCACAACAGTTAACTGACATTTGGGGAGTGAAAGTATTTGAAGGTGAATATAAGCAACATGCACAAACAATTGAACATAGACTTCTTGCACCTACCCTACTACACTTCGGATGCTATTAGGAAAAACAAAAAAAAGACAATGGATGAAATGAGGTGGGTCACAGGTATTATGAAAACAAACAACAAATGCTTAAGATCAAGGCTTTTAGTCTGTTCTCAAACAAAACATAGTTCTCAGCCCTCAACACTTCTCACAATGTAACATCTACCTTACCATTATTCCTTTCAAAGACAAAAGTAAGGTAGCTCTGTGTTCGACTTAGCAGTTTCCTGTAAACCTGTTCTTTCTGAAACATGTATGCTCATCACACTAACTTGTGCCTTTAGAGGGAAAGAAGGGTGTTTGGTCTGCACAGGTGAAAGACAGTGCCCCAGAACATTTAGGCTTTGCCTAAGTATAAGATGTTTAGGACAGCTGAAAAAGATCAAGTGGCAAGTACAGATAGTCTGGCAAGCACAGGGCTTACAACAGCTGTACAAAAACAAGCCCAAAGCCTTTGAATAAGAGGTGAGACAGGGTAATTATGCAGGAGACGAGTCAATAGAGATTATAAGGACTCACATCACAAAGTTTTATTGTTGCAATCACTGATTGCTTACACACAATGCTATTTACTTTAATTCCACACATTCATTAGCACATCTGTCATTGGTGAATAGGCTCATGTTTCTAAGACGCACACATATTACATTATAGCCACTCCATTTCACACTAACAGCAATACTACATATTTCATCACTGTCACTTCAGGCAGTGTTCTTTAGCTGTCTTGACCTGTAAAAAGAAAGGCAATAAAGATGTAGAGCAATGTGGCTCTTTGAAATCCCGTGTGTCAAGCCCTATGGCAACATGCCACTGAATTTCTTTATCAAACCCCGTCTCAAGATGATCCTTCAGTGAAAGGAAAAGGAAAAGGAGATGTTTCTAATCCCCATTCTTAATCATTAAAATCACCAGCCTGTTAGAGGGTGTTAAACAGATGGATAGGTAATTCCTAGACAGAGGGCTCCACAACTTTGATGAATGTTATGAATTCTGCACAGTTCAGAGACACATGACCTTCTGCATCCACCAGGTAGTGTCTGTCTTAATGGATGCACATACTTGTCGAATTTCTCCTTGCATAGGCAAGACTGAACATCAGATATCCATCTGTACACACAGAGTCTGACAGCCTGTGAGGCAGCCACATTTTCAATAGCAACTATCGGGATTCAAACTACTGTAATGACAATATAGTCATTGCAGCAGATCAGGCTGTTATGAAACAATTTTTTTTTTTTACTCTGTATAATGTCAGACTTCACATGAATCAGTGTAAATCTTGAGAAGAAAATAAGAGAAGAATGGGAGGCAAGGAAAATACTATTGTGTGTTAAAGTAAATTCTCAAGTATGTGGAAGAAATGAGTTCAAAGTACTTGAACTCATCTCCTTATCACACTGCTCTTTTAGGAACTGATTTTTTTCCTCCAGAAATAAGAGTGTGACTATTTCAAAGCTTAACACAACCACAAAAAAGAGTTCACCAGAATACATTAAAGATGCTGTTGGATACCTTGAATGACAATTGCAATTAATACTGCATTAATGAGGAACCAATGATGTGGAAGCAGCACAGACATATACAGTCTAACTTAAACACACTCACATTTTAGGCTTATCACATTAACCAAAATAATGCCCATGGAGACTTTTAGGTATAAATGCAAGACGGGGGCAATCTACTTTGTCTTTGAACTCACTAATTTAAAGAAAAATAAGCAAACAAACAAACAAAGAAAACAGCAAAAACTAAATTTGTGATGAATCTGTCTGTAACTTTCCCAGTCAGCCAGTATTACAACTCACATCATTCTTTGTCGGAAGACACAAGCAAAGCATCAGCTTATGCAAAGTCTCCTGCTAATGTACAGTTCCTCCATTCTAAACATTAGTGTGAAAAAAGTTACATTTGCAGCCCAGGTAATGAAAATTTGGTGTGGAAAGGCTGAGGTAAGGGGACCGATCCTGACAGAATCTTTGCTTGGCATCCAAAAGGAAGCATCAGTACCTCCAAAAACGAGATAGAGTGGTAGAAGCTATGCAGAAAAACATCTGTCCAAGGCTAGTGGTTTGAGAATGTTTTCCTGGTAAAGGTACATTTCATCAAATGCTTGGAGTTCAACATTGCAGCTGGGCAGTTTGGTAATTTTCAAACAAGCATGAATGACAAGTAACAACATGGCTGATTACTCCTGCCTTAACTTCATTATTTTTCAGTATTTGATCAGCTAGGGAATTGGGACCACCAAAAGTAAAATAAGGTTTCCACAGGCAGAGAAATATTATGATCCCTCACTCCTGTCAGTTAGATACTATAAAAATCACACTAACTGCCAGATCCTAAACCTTAAAAAACATGCTGTTCCCTTGGGTGATATTCAACATGTCAGTTCCTCATGCTGGAAAGAGTAAGCCGCTAATTTAGTTCCGATCATAACTATTTCAAAAATGGATGGCTGACAAAGACATCACACAAACTCAATGAACGAGGAAATACTTGTCCCGTACTGACTTTCCATGTCTATTTCCATTTAAACTTCAAGACCTAACCTTTTCATGACTTCTACCAAAACCTTTGTCCATGCATTTCCACCCAGAGAGCATAAGATTAACAACTATCAGTTATAAATAACAGAAAGGATGCTATAGCTACTAAAATATTAATACCTGTATCTATCTATCTATCTAAAATCTAAATCAGATAAATCACAAAAACATCCAGATACTTTATTCCTGAGATTACCTAAATCATCACTTATCATTACAGGAGTTAAATAAACTAATTTTTTCTGGAATTAAAGCCTACATTTCTGAACTGTTTAGAAACACGATCCAAGTACATAAAAGCTAATGGGTCTTTATATTGTTTACCATCACTGAACAGTTTAACCTTTTATAGTAACTCAACACACAAGGAAAAGAAAATAAAAACTAAACAAAAACTAAAATGAGGGATTACTGGGGGGAGCAAACATTTTTCTACCATGTTGTCATCTTCTCTTAACCACTTGGGAAAGACTTGTATGCTTACCAACAAACAAAGGCAATGAAAGTTCAAGCTGGAATTGATGCACCACCTCAAAGCCTTACAAACCTAACCATATTGAAGCCTTGGATCTTGGACTTACAGAAATCTTATCTATGGAAAGGCTGTGGGAAGACATTTGATTCTGTACAGTCTGTGAGGATACTGATAGTAAGCAGACCTATCAAATGCAATAAAGGATCTTTTAGAGTAGATGAGGCCAACAGCAGAGCCCTCTGTAGAGGAGTCTGAATCTTTCTGTGGTCTAAATCAGTATATTCTCTGCTGAAGTGGAGTGATAGGTCACTGAAGACATTCTACCCATTGTTTCTGTATAGAAGATGAAGAAATAAAACCATTCAATGGCCATAAAACCATTCTCTCTCCCCCATCCATCTCTTGATGTAACTGAAAGCAGAATGGAGGGGAAAAAAAGCTCTACAGAAAGCAAGAATGCCTTGTACTAAGGCACTGAGGAAAATTTCACAGCACTTCTCTCCAAACCTCCTTCTTCAGAACTCCTGTGAGTGCGAACACTGCTGGGTATATAGCTATGGGTTTAGATGGAGAGAAAGCCACAAACAGGGCTGTAGTTTTCAGCTCACCTGTACAATACACAAGACCCAGAGCACTGAGAACACTCCAGACACCAAACACAAAGGCATTCAGGAGTCTGACCAAAAAAGAACTAAATATAAATATAGCCCCAAACTGGTATCCAAATAATAATAATAAAAAAATTAGTAAATTTTTCAGTAAACAGATACAGTAAAGGAGAAAAATGCTTTTTTTTTTTTTTTTGCTTCACCTTTTTTCTTTTTTTTCACAAGTTGGTTTTTCTTTGCACAAAAATAATGTCATTGGAGAAAAATGAATTGTGGGCAAAGTTCTCTAACAGCAAAAGGAGTTTGATTCAATGTTATTTCTGATGTTCGCATTCTATTCCTTCTCCAGCCTTCACAACCAGTCACCATAGCAACAAAAGGGCTAAAAAGTCCTTTGCCCATTTCATAATCATTTAATCATTCAGCAACCAAAGAAATTGGGAATGGGAGAGTAGAGTAAGAAGAAATACCAAAAGCAAAATATACTCGAGTGTCGAAATAATAATAAATAAATATATATATATACACACACACATATACATAAAAAGAGTAAAGAGAAATGATCTACAGGATCTTTGTGTGGACACAGAGGTTGGTTTAAGCCTCTCACTGTACTCAGACACAGCATCTTTTCTGAGGGAGGTCATCTGAAATGTCCTTCAAGTTGCTGAAAAAAGTATAGAGAATCCACTTTAAAAGTCCAGACAATGAGCAAAGAGGTAAGGATGTTTCTAGATAATAAAAGCCAAATTCTACAGTTTCTTTTATGTCTTCTTCTATATTAAAAGAGGAAGGCTGGGCCTACAAGTCTCTGAAGCTCTCAACATAAATCCACTTAAAGGATGCTCCAGCTAAAGTGGCATCTCTGTCTCCTTTAAGAAGCAGGTCGTACACTCCCCTGATAATCACAGCAGTATTGTTGAGCATCTGGTAGCCTGGATTAATATGACTTCTCTCACCCTGAAAGATAACACCATGACAGCTTTCCATCCATCAAGGAGGTAAGTTTCCTGCAGCATGTCCTTACCTCAGCAGCCACAGAAGGTGAAGTCTAGTTCATCTCTGAGTAGAGTAGCAGTTAAAAATTTTGTCCCCACTAAATCTGTGCCTGGGATGGAGCTGTAGCATAGACGAAACATGGAAGTGATATCAAATGAGACTGTCAGGTTTTCACAACTAGACAGTGCAATAGCAATGCTGTGATGACAAAGCAACTACAGGACCAAGGCTCAGTGCTGGATCTTATCTCTAGCACATGTCCTCAATATCTAAACACAGGATGTGCTGCTCTTGCTATTATGAATACTCCAGCTGTAAGTAAAAGGAAGACTTCAGTTTTTGGTTTCATAAACTTATAATATCCATACTTCCACCCCAAATTCTCCTCCAATGGCTTCCCCTCCTTGCAAGCGAACATACATGAAGAACAGTCCTTTAATCAGAACACCCCAGACAGCTTATTACTCCTCTATATAGATACTGACATGGAAGCTATCAGGGTAGGAAACGATTTAACCTCCATCACAGCATAAGGGGAAAGCGTAAAACTGCATCTATAGACAAAATTTCATTAAACAACAATGGCTTAGGTCGAGTCAACTCAATGGGAATATAAATTATTTTTAAACCTCGATGCTAGATGTCAACAGCTTCTGTGTCACTGCATTGATCCGGGAAACTTCAAATGACCAAATGCTCTTGATGTACTCTTGATAAAATGTTGCAGCTCAAAGAAGGCGGTAAGGAGAGGGGAGACATTTGTGTGATAATCTTGACTGCTGGTGTCTGCCAGAGAAGAGCATTTAAAGGAATATATTGCAAATACCTAATGAAAACTGTCTTCTGAATACGTCCCTAGCAGGAGGAAGGTAGAGAGTTTTTACATGGCACTGAACTGATAACCCCTAAAATTTTAAAAATAATTGCTCATTTTCAGTTAAAGCCAGAAGATGCATTATTCTTATTTGCAATGATTTCTCCAAGGTACTATGTTACAGTGACACCTTAGAATTCAATGCAATTATCCGAACAGCCCTATCAGTTAGGAAAAACTACATAGCTCCCATTGCAAAGAAAGGGAACTGCAAATTTTAAATTTCTCCTTCAAAACTAACATACATAAAGGTCACCATTACTGCTAGGAATAGAGGCTTGAGCCTTGGCTCCTTTTAGCAGTACTTTCGTCACAAACCTCCCCTTTCTTGTGCAATGGAGGGATGGTGAGCATTCATCAACCTCAGAGCTTATCCCAGAAAGATCTTTTTCATTTACGCCTTTTCTTTAGTTCAGGAAAGTGGGTATCTACTGACAAGGGCTATTGCCCAGAAAAATAAAATACTGAATAGGAAAACTCCAAAACTGGGGATCCTTGCCTTTAGCTCCTAACCTCAAGTAAACAACCAGAGAAGACTCTTATTTTTGCAGCTGCTTCTAGATTTGCCTTGCTTTATCCACACTGCAATTTCCTTTTTGCAACCCAAGGATGAGTCAAATCTAAATTCTTATCACAAACCTTGACATGAGTACAACAGCAGATACAGAGCCATGGGAATTTTAAAGCTGATCTGCAGTCATTGCTCACTCATATTCATATAACACTGACGTGTATACAGGTTACTAAGACTTTTCTTTAATACCTATCCCTGCCCTGAAGCATAGAGCTACAGCACCAGCTTAGATATGAGCCATGTTGTACAAGAAATGCAAATAACCCTTCAAGTAATGTACCCCACGACCCCCCCCCC